>VXBT01022073.1:2494187-2831421 GCA_013400235.1 Oriolus oriolus | reverse complement strand
AGCTTTTTTTTGCCAAAGAAAAGCACAAGTATAGTATAACATATAATACATATAATAATAATTATATAACATATAATAATAATTGGAAAATTTTCACATTTTTGTGAAGAGAATCTTCCCTTTCCTACACTGCACAGGTCAGAGACAGTTCAGCATCTCAGCAGTTCCAGCACAGTTTGTTTGCTCAGCTCACAGACCACAAGAGTCCTGATCACTCAGACTGGACTTTTGCACAGAGATATACCTTCCTTTCCTCACGACATCACTTAGAACTGTGTATGTTTTGTTTCTCTAAATAACAATCTCAAAGTCTCAGAAGCTTACACATATGCATAAAATACCAGTATTGTCTCAGTTGCCTAGATATTTCACACACTTGACTTTTTATGTCTACAAATGAATTTTTCCTTTTTTTTTCCTTTCACCCACCATAGTCTTTGAGATATGTTGAGTCATCTTAATTACAGGATGCTTATAGACATTAATAATATAAACATTAAAAAATCATAATTCCCTAAAAAGTTGGGGTTTTTTTCTCATTAATTATGTTCCAGAATACCTTTATTTATTATATGTTAGTAACCATATATTTAGAGGACAATTCATTCTGTTCAAGTCAAGCAATACATTACACCCCTGTTTTGTGTACCCTGGATTACACTACTAAATCCTCTATGGGACAAGGGGAAAAACAAGTGTCCAGAAGGACTCCCAGCAGGTATCTGCAGATCACATAGATTGTGATGATAAATACTCACAAGTCTAAAGAAAATGATAGTTAATTAAGAAATAAAGATAACATTTTGAAGGTTATACCCTTGAGGGTTTATCAACCCTCTTACATTCTTGCATGCTTTGAGAAAGTAAAACTTTACTTTGTTTATCCTTCCATTTAAATTTAAGTATCATTTGAGTGCTACTGACCTTAATTTCTGGCTAAAGCTGATGGCCTCACATTCCTGAAGTTTAATGCATAAACTATAAAAAAGTAATGTTAGACAATGGATTACAATAGTACACTTTATCTGGGAAGGAATTTAATAGTTTCTGAAAACAAGTACTATACCCACATCCTGACATCCAAGATTCATCTGACCTTTCCTAAAGGAGCCCAGAGTAATTCAAATATTGAGTTGAGTTGTAGATTAATTGTTCAGCTAATTAGAGACCTTATCTCAGGTACTAGCAAGAAGTAGGGAAAGATTTACTTTATATGTTCTTGCTGTAGAAAATGCCCTCATACTTCTGGTAAATGTTTGCCCTACAACGCATGGGTCTATCTGCTGTATGCATGTGTGGCAGGTTGACCCCAACCAGCAGCCAAACACCCACCATGCACTGTGCTTATTATGATCTCTTAGAGGACAGGAAGAAAATAGAAGGATGGTGAGAAGATTTGAGGAGAATAATAACAGCGCAGCAGGGAAAGCAAAGCAAAAAGAAAATTTATTCGCTTCTTCCCATCAGCAGACAGACGTCCAACCATATCCTGGGAAGCAGGGCCTCAGCACGTGTAATGAATGGTTACTTGAGAAGACAAATGGCATAACCGTGAACATTTCCCCTCCTACCTCTTTTCTCTCAGCTTTTATTGTTAGACATAAAGGTCATATAATATGTAATATCCCTTTGGCTTTTTTGGATCAGCTGTCTCTATATCACTTCCTGGCCTCTTGAGCTCACCAGCGTATTAGGATTTAGCAAGGGAACAGGGCAGAAAGATGGAAATCTTGATGCTGTGCAAAGGCTGTTTAGCAATAACCAAAACACTGTTGTAATTAAGCCACAAATGCAAAGTACAGCAACACATGGGCTGCAATGGAAAAAAGTTAACTCCATTTCAGCCAGACTCTGTAGAATATGCAGTTGTTTGAAGACGCAAAGGAGAAGGGACCTGAGCCAAAATTTCTTGTTTGCCAGCAGAAGGGATAATGACATCTGCTAAAACAGGAAATCCAGTCAGGTGAAGTCTATCTTATAGCATGACAAAATCTTCTACAGAATAACTCAGTACTTTACAGTAATGAACATTCCAGCATCTACTATGGGAAAAATAATGAGCATATCTGGTTATGCTTTGGTTTGTGGAAACATATGATAGGGTGCTTAATATTAATATATCCAGGAGTCTGTGTTTCAGTGTCAGTCTTTTATCTTTTTGAGGACTGCTCTTGCCTGATCCATTAGTAAATGGATACTCAACCATTTCATCATGAAGTTAAAGGAAACATCATGTTAGATATTTGGTCACATTTTGTCCAGCTGCCTACAAAACTGGAGGTGTTGCATACAAGATTCAGTGCCTTAGTACCTCCCCTGCTAGCAATAAAAGATGTCTGACATGGTTTTCACCCTTTTATATTTTATATATATTTTTATGCCTTATGCTGTTTCCCTTGAGATCATGGTCTGGTGCATTAACTTTAGAGGAGGGTAAGGCTCAGAACAGTCTAAGCAGAACAGCGTTGGGGGCAGGAGGAGTGTGGAAATAGGATGGGAGGAGGACAAGGAGATTGCTTATCAGCTACTGTCTGGGACAAAACTCAATTTGGAGAAAATAAATTCAATTTATTGCCATGTAAAATAGATTTGTATAATGAGAAGCAAAAATACAAACATTAAAGTGACACTTTTCATCCCCCTTTTCCCAAGCTCAGCTTCATTCCTTCTCTCCTTATGCTTCCAATCCCCCCACTTAGTGGTCTAGGAGGGAGTGGGGCTGTAACCATTAGGTGAACGCTTCCTCTCCAGTGCTCCTTTATCCTCAGACCTCCTTTCTGCTCCCATCTCCACATGAGGTGAACTTCTTCAGAAAATATCCACCCGCAGGGTCCTCAATGGGCTGCAGGGGAATCTCTGGTCCAGTGGCTGGTACATTTTCTTCTCTCACCTTGGTGTTCCCTCTGCTGTTTCTCACTCTCTTTTGCTCTCTCCACCTGTCCCCACCTTGCATTTTCTGCCATTTCTTAAGTATGTTTTCCCCAAGAAGGCATGATCTTGGTTGAAGGGCTCAGATGTGTCCTGCAGTGGGTTGGTTGGAGCTGGCAGGAACATGCAAGACAGAGCCCATCCCTGTAGCTCTTGCTGTCAACATCTGAGCACCTCAACTCAGTCACAGGGTAAAAGTGAAATGATGATCTCCAGAAGCACATAAGGTAATTTAGCCCTCCCACCTGTTCAAGTCAAGAGATCAGGGAAAGAATCAGTCATATTCAGTTTGTCTATGGGACACTTCTGGACAGCAGCAATCTCTGCTAGTGGTTTCAACTTCATATCCAGTAGGCCTCCTCTTCTGCTTCCAGTTTTTGCTAATGTTGTTTTGGCATTATCTATTTTCATATGTAGGATATGATAAATAGTAATATTTCAGTGTTAAAATTGCTAACTTCAAACCAAGCTGGGAACATAAGGTTCAGACTTTAGGTACTTTCTATGGTTTCCCTTCTTTTTCTGAGGTGGCATGGAGAAGTGCCATCTAATGTAAGTTTATGTAGAGTCAGTGTCCAACAAACTGACATTCATGGTACTGTTGCTCTCTTAGCCTTAGCTGTAAAACAAATCTCATTAACAATGCAACACATAAAAGCCATTATACAAGAAACCCTTAAATTCTTATTCTTTTCAGGGTCCTGATGTTTAGTTTCAGATAAGGGTGAGAAGCCTTATGGAAGTTTCACTTGGAGGAATATGATGAAAAGGACTGGGTCTCACATGTTGATGTTGATAGTTCCTTCTTTCTTGAAAGTTTTATTGAGACCATTATTGTATTTTCTACCATGCTTTACACCTCGATCTTTTTTCGCTGATCTGAAACTCCACAAAGTACATACGATGCATTGTACATGTAAGACACTTATTCTTTGTCCTTATATTTTTCCCCAAAAGGACCTTTGATTTTGCATAGCTACCACTAACTGATTGCTGTTGAGTTGCTGATAGCCATGAAGCTTCTAGGATTATCCTGAACAAACACCTTGATGCAACATATTCAAGGAGTCTGGTGCTCTCCCAGCTTAGTCTTCCTTTACACTGCATCTCACTGACAATTCAGAAATAATTTGCCCTTACACAGCATGAAAATTTTAGAGTTTTATATTTACCATTTTTAGAAATGCCTGTCACACCACATATGTATATAAGACTTAGTAAAAGTAAAACAAACTAGGTAATAGTCACCTAGTCATTAAGAAATTCTTGCTGCTAACCAAGCTAAGTTAAAGGTCTAATGCAGACAAGACCAATCTGGATAAAGCCAGACAGTACATGATCTGAGATCTGTCTTGTAGCTTAGTAAAAAAATCTGTAGTCCATTACTAGAAAAGGTGATCCTGTATTTACTAGGAATCAGGGCTATGTTCAAGAGATTTAAATTGTGCATCACATTCATGCTCATGGAAGAAAACAAACCAGACCAGATTTTGTCTCTAAAGGGGGCTGAATTGATAGATCTTTGTAGTAACAGGAATATGAAGGTATGGAAATTATTTTAGTACGAAGAAAAAACTATTTACACATCAAAAGCCCAAGAGTAGGACATGACTTCAGCACTGGAAATTGTGCACGTTCTTCATAAATAAACTGAGGACAAAGATAGTTAGCAATCATACACATGCTTCTATGATTGCTGCAAAAATATAGTCTGATCTGTCAGCATTAGACATTGTGGTAGCGTGATCAGTGTCAACAACATATGCATGTGAGAGCTTTAATAAGGTTTTAAGAAGCAAAAGATAAGCATCTCTTTTACTATGAGAAATGTTAAAAATTGTCTGTGGAGAAGATAAGAATTTTTTAGTATTTTTAATATAATGTATATAAATCTCCGGCTTAAAATAAAAATTTGAAATTGTGGCCTATAGAAATCAACAAGATAAATTTATTTCCAGGAAGAAAGGCTGGTGTTGACCACTTCATAACACATCTTAGTAAGCAAAGCAAATCTGAAGCAATATTTTTAGGGTATAGAATTTACCAGTATGACAACACAGAGAAAAAGAGTTAGAGTTTTGTCTGCTTCATAAATTAATTATATACGTGAGGAAATATCTCAGGGATACAGTAGGCTGGTTAGCCCATAGCTGGTATGAGCAACCATCAATATAAATAATTCACAACTGAACTTTGCCAACAAAATAAAAAGAACACTAGCCATTCTTTTATTTGAAACTCCCTATGTATTATGGAGGAAGATGAGGAAACCTGAGAAAGATGGCCTTAGATATAAAAATGAAATCTTACCAAGGGGCAGCAGCTTGAAAACAGCAGGTAGAGACGATGAAGTCACAATTAAAGAACTGGAAAACTGACAAAATTTGACAAGAACAAAAAATGGACAAAAATTTGGATGTGTGAACAACGTGTACTTTGTACTGGAAGATACTGAAACTACTGAGGAGTGCTACAGTACACTGTCTCCAAGCTGTCAACATTCCCAGGGTGTTTGGTGAGTAGACTAGGTATCTTAAGCATTCCTGCCTGATTTTCCATAAATTGTAGATACATACAGCAAAGTTTTTTGTTAGACAGTTGTTTTCTTGGGTTTTGACTGTTCATCTAACCAATTCAGAGAGATGTATCACGAAAAATACATTATGTATGAAAGATAAATAATCCAGCGGTAGTAATCTACAGGTATTAAAGCCACAGAAGGAAAACTAGAGAGGAACTATGGAAATATGTTCAGAGCTGAAATAAAAATTTGAGCTATTCAGGCAAAGGAATTACAGGCAAGCTGAGTGAAAGGATAGGAAAAGATGATCTAGATATACAGGTCATCATGTCAACTTTTAAAAAAATTGTTATTATTTTAATTTAAAATTTAAAAGATATGTTGCTTCAATTAAGTCCCTTTTAGGTCAGTCTGTCAATCAATTGGTCTAACTATATATATCTAATTATTTTGGTAGGCATTATTTTGTCTACCAAAATATGCGAATAGTCACACTACACAAAGCCCAAGAAAGAACTTGACTCTTTGGACTCCCTGTATTGAAGAACAATGATCACAGTGGTGCTCCAGCTATAGTCTGTAACAAACAGAAATCAAGCTTCAGTGAGACATGGAAAATAATGTAAAGGACACTCACTATGATTTCCAGCAACAGCCAGAAAACTTATTTAAGCTGGGAAAAACTCCATTCTTCAGCACAGAGGGTTATAATGCAGCTCAGTTATATCTGATAATGCATTTCTTATGCTATTAAAATAACTGTCTTGGGACTTAGTTTTCCTAAATCAGGCTTTTAAAAGATTGTCACTCTGTATTTCATTTGTAATCATTGAAATAGTTCAGATGAGACATTCTTTGAAGGAATTTGTTTGTGTTTGTTAACTATAAACAAAGCCTAGAATTATTAAATGAGAATTACACATCAAATTTTGAGATGTCCACAGTTCATTACACCCACATACTGGAAGCAAGCATGTAACACAACTGTACTTAGCAAATACGTTCTGTGGTAACAAAATGCAATAAGGCCATCTTTATACAGAATTGGACAGAAGGCAGAATGGAAATCTGTCCCTTTCCTTGTCCATTTCATATTCAATGATATCCAATTTGACATAATTTTCTAATGAATAATGTCCTTAACATTCAAGATGGGATCCATCTCACATAATTTACTATATCTGAGCTTGTCATGCTAGGCCTCCGGACTGTATCCACTTTAGTCAGTGGATAGAAACAGCATGGCACACTTCATATAAATGTATATATATTAATTTATGATGATGTGTCTAAAAATTCCCATTACTCTGTATGAGCTATTAAATGAGATTATAGTGGCAACTTGGAGGTGTGTAATCTACAGGCATCTAAATCTATTTTAAGAATTTCAAACTCATCTCCAATTAGATTTTATCTACTTTTGAATAATTGAACTCATTTTGTAAGATTTGACCAAACATGAAGAAACTACTCTTATTAAAAATACCAACTTGAAACAACAAAAACAACCCCTAAAACCTCCCACAACCAACAGCAAAACATTTGTCTTATAATCTCCACTTGTCTTTAATCATTTGAAAGTGTTCCCATTGAAGATGCAGAGAAATCTCTCATGACTTTGGGAGGATTATTTAGCCCAACTTATCACAGACAGATTGAAAAGTCTTCAATGAGAAAAGAGGAAGCCATAAATCCCAATGAAAGATCTGTGTACAGAATAAAATGACACAAAAGCAGCTCATTAGACTGACTTTACTCCTAGTTTTCATGCTGTTTGTCAAGTGAAATATAAGGCAAAAATTACTCAGTTCTGTTTGCACTTGCTTGCCAAAATGTAGATAGTTAGTTAAAGGAACAGCTGTTGTTTCTGTAGACAAGCTGGTCTGTAGAAATTAATTATGATTATTAAGAATAATCCTGACCTGGGTCACAGATGAAATGACGTAAGTTCCACTGTAGACAATGATCAGAAAAGTCCTTTTTTCTTGTAAAATCAAGAAGCCTCCTCAGTTTGATGAAAATCTCAGTGATGTTTTTGAATGATGGAGCTGTTTAAGAGAGATGTTTGTTTTTGGTTTATGTGGTAGGGAGCAGGTTTTGATTTGTATCATCAGTGTGGGAGGGAGTTCAAATGTTTTTCAAAGGAAATTGAAACTGCAGATTGTTTCAGGACAAATTCTGGTGTAGTCCAGTATACTTCCATTTATATACAGGGAAATAATTTTGTTTTGACAAAATATCTTCGGAAAGTGCTGAGTACTGCAGATAAAAATTATGCATTCTGAGGGTTTTTTTTATTTGTTTGGGGGGATAAGTAACAACTGTTTTGCTATGTCCAAATTAATTGCTAGGTTTACGTACACATATATGTGTGTGTGTGTACATAGATTTCTATATCTGTGTAGATTGGGGCAGTTTGAATAAATCTTGACACAGAAAAGATTTCTAAGTTTTAAGAAGATAAAATTACTTCAAACTTCAATACTCATATTAACACAGAGATATCAGGATAATTTCTTTGTGAACTGATAACTGAATAAATACTAATATCAGGTTTTAACACATTTTCTGGCCTGTAACTGTTTGGAAATGAATTTCTGTAAAATGAGTTCCATCATTACCTGATTTTGTGTTATTAGCTCTTTCTTCAGAGTGATCACCATCAACCTAAGAGGTCAAGTCTTGACACAAACTTAAAGGGACAGAACAATGATTTTATCTGTACAAAATTACCATGCACAAAACCAAAAGAATGGTGACAGCTGGATTTTACTGGTAGGATCATTAAAAGATATGAGAGTAGGAGAAAATATTCTTTATATTAGACAAAAGGGAAAAAGTACGAAACATTTCTCTTTTGCTTTATATTTCCCTCTCAGATTTCAGATTTCCTGAGTGCCTCTTTCTTTACTCTTCTTTCTTATTTTCTGTAGTTTTCCTTTTCTTTTAATTTGTCAACTTGGAGTAGACTTTGATATTTTTTTTCCATGAATTCAGTTTTAAAAAAAGAGCTAAAATTAATAAACTCTGCTAAATAAGAATCAATTAAAATAAGAAACCCTGTGAAAAATTCTCTTGTAACCTTTAAGGTGATGGAAGTGTGTACCGCTCTCAAATTGCCCGGATTCAATGATCAGGCAGTTCTACATATTTTCTCAAACCAGTTTCAGTTGCATAGTTTCTGAGAACATTTCAGAAATGCTTCAAGAAATGTGATGAGTACTTAGGATACGTGGATACTTTTTTCTTTGGCCCCTTACTCAGATGACTCCTTCAGTACATATTTTGTAGAAATTCCTCTGCCTCCCAGACAGCTGTATTGCTTTTCTTAATCTCATAAAACATATTTGTCCTTTTAATTTGGGTTAAGATATTTTTTCCCCCAGTAAAGAATAGAGTCAGGTCAAAGAAGTCACAGCTTAGGGGTCAGAGAGCTGATTCATTTGAATATTAGCATTCATTAACTGGCTCTCTAAAACTGTCTGTACTGGACATGTTCTTACCTGGTACAGAAACATGGTAATCTCTTTTGGGCTATATAATCAACAGCTGAAACTATTTCAGAAATGTCTGAGTGTTTCCAAACAAAAGAGTGTTTCCAGAGATTTTATGAGCTCTAAAGTTGCTTCATATACATTAACAGTGATAACAAATATAATTCAACACTGTATTGTACAGCGAAACACAAAAAGCAGTTTTATGTTTTATATTCTCAAGAAAAGAAAAACTTGCATTCAAATTGACTGGCAGGAAGCTTAAACTTCATTTTAGTTTTTTGGCCACAATATATCACCTTCACCTGTTAGGACCACTGTCTTTCAGCTTACTTGTACAGCATGAAATATATTTGGGTTCATTGGTTTGTGGTTTGATGAGAAGTGGGGGATAACTTTTAGTTTAACACATAATCCACATTTCTAATTTTAAATAAACCTCTGTAAAATTAGATATCACTAAGATCTTGCTGTGAGTAGACAGACAATGCACAGTACTCCTCAAAGAAATATTCTCTAACAGACTGACACCTTTATCAAAGGATGCAAACAAGAAGGGTAAAAACATTTGCTTGAATATAATTTCATATTAGTTCTCAAGGTTAGGCAAAAACCTTGAGGTTTCAGCTAGATTTGTACAAAGGAAAATGAGAATAGTGATAGAGCAATAAAGCATTTCAGCTTAACACTAAAAAAATATACTGAAATGACTGGTTACTCTGGCAAAGCAGACTCACTTATCCATGGATATAACTGGAAATCATTAACTAAACTGTTCAAAAGTTCACAGGTGTTTCTAAACTGTGGGCTGGATGACTGCACAAATAACAGTCATACATTGCCATTCTGTGACATCTCTTCTGTGTCTTTAAATCCCCCTGAAGTAATAACAAATCTTGTCCGTACTTTTGAGACAGTTACAAGTTAATTCAACCTTCCATAGGTGAAATAAGCAGAAAGTGAGAATAACAACAAAAAAGGGCTTTATCTATATCTATATATCTGTATCTATCTATATTTATATATATCTGTTGCACCTAAGGATGCATCAGGATGTATCAGGCAGTGGCTCAAAATTCAAGTGGAAACCAGTAACGAGACAGTCATGGGGCACATTTTAGTTAAATTTACAGTCTCTCAGATAAAGACCATGACTATGATCTGCCTGAGATATTTGTATCATTTGTCAATTGAAAGGTAATTAGGACCACTGAATTCAATGAAGTTGCTCCTGATCTACAACAATGCAACTCTAGAATAGAAGTTTTAAGTTTGTGTTAGAAATGTTTTTAAAAATCCTCAATCCGCATTGACACACTTGTCGTGTGGACTTTTGCAACATAAGTGAATTAAACAGGGGCAGAAAGGAGTCCTGTTCTCCTGCACTGAAAGGGGAGTTACAGTGACCAGCAGAAGGCAAATACATAGGATTTCAATTAACCTACTTTGAGAAATAAAGTTTTTAAACCTCAGTTGAATATCAAACAAATTTTGACACCACAAAGGCTAGTCAGAGGTCTATGTCACTCGACAGAAAAAGGCAGTGGTGTAGCACAGTTGTTGTATCCAAACCCTAACAGGATCTTCCACCCCTGATTAATACCATGCACTTCTTTAAATCTCAGCTGCTCCATAATCTGTACATATTTCATGTGTGTATGTTAACCTGAAATAGCTACTGCAAAATATCTTCACTTAGCAAGTATTTCAAGTGTCTTGTTAATTGGCCACTGTGTGTATACAGAATCACTGCTATCAGAAATAACTGCAAGGCTGTTAACTATGGACATTAAAAACTTCTGCTTTGTTGTTGACTGGAAAAACATTTAATATATAAATTATAAATACTTCAAATTTTAAAAGTCTTAAGAAAAAAGCTCTAAATAATAGAATTTCAGCTTCACTGAAATTCACAGGAAAAGGAGAGTGAGCCATCTTAGAAAGATCTGTGATGGTTGTAAAAGAAAAACTATGTATTGGGACCAATAAAAAAATCAAAGTAATCAACTAAGTTAATAAAATCATAGAATCACAGAATATGCTGAGTTGGCAGGCATGCATCAGGATCATGGAGTCCAACTCCTGGTACTGCACAAGACACCCCAAGAGTCACACCATATGCCTGAGAGCATTGCACAAACACTTCTTGACCCAGACAGGCTTGGTGCTCTGGCCACTTCCCTGGGGAGCTTCTTTCAGTTCCCAACCACCTTCTGGGTGAAAAACTTTCTCCTGATAGCCAACCTAAATCTCCCCTGACTCAACTTCATTCTTTTTCCTTGACTCCTATCACTGATCACAAGAGTGAAGAGATGGGTACCTGCCCCTCTGCTTCCCATTGTGACGATGTTGAAGACAGCAATGAGATCTCTCTTCAGACTCCTCTAGGCTGTGACCTTTCAAACACTGCCAAACAACACACAAAGCTCAGTTCCAAAACAGAGGTATCTAACATGAATATCCAGAAATCCATACAGAATCATACACATTCTGGGTGAATTTCCTAAGAACATAACTATATGCACAACTTCAGTCACTGGATTTGTTTGTAGAAGAGTTCTCAGGTGTTCTGTATCTGACTAGGTAGATATGAAAGAATGATGTTAGCAGATTTACCAGTGCTCCAAATCCAATTTGTCTTATTAAGTTCAGCAGAACTTGCCGTCCTTGGCTTGTTGCCTCAGAAAACTTAATTAATTTGTCCCCTATTTGGGATTTTCAAGGGAAAGATGCCTAACTTGCTAACTATCTCTACAAATTCATGAATATAATACCTAAATATGGGGACAGATTCTTGAATTTTCTCCTAGACACTGTTGTGACAATGTAAACATGATGAAAAGAAGCCCTTTGCTCCTTTATCGTGATTTATCCAGAAACATATAATAGGAAGCACAAAAACAATTGGATTGAATTTCCCACTTTTTATTTTTGGTTTTGGATCATTCTTATCCCTGTCTGATATACAATTCGTTGAGGAGTGCATGTGCTTGGTAGTGATTAGGGCTCATCATAGGCAACACTAATCTGCTTAGAAGATCACAAAGCCAGAAGAGAACCTGAGCACAAGAGACAATCCAGGCCTGACTGAAAAAGTGTGTGCAATTAAACGGGGACAGGTGAGGGAATGAGCAAATCAAGAATTTTGTATATCTTTTGGTGCCCCTCTACAAATTCCTCATACTTTATGTCAATGCCATGATGTTTCCAGTTCTTGTCGATTTTTGTTGAAATAATTAAATAGCATCAGCATATTACACTATTTTCTTTTCAAATTAATGTATTATAATTATTAATTATAAAATCAAATAGCTTTAATAATATTTGATCTACATTTGTCATCAGGAGACAATTAAAATACATTTCTGTTGGATAATCTATATCAAGAGAAGTTAGGAAGAGTCCTCCTCTGCAATTCAAGAAATCTGGAGCATGAAATCTTTTTTTGTGAAAAGAGTCTTTCATATATCTGGACAGGATATGAAACTCTTGCAAACAATGTAAATGCCAAACATTAATATTCTTATCATCACAAGGATATCCAGTCTCAGTGTTGTCCATTAAGTTATCTATGGCCTGGGGAGGAGGGAAGTGAAAAGCTCTTAATCCCTCTTGCAACCATAGCACTGAAATAAAAAATAGGAGCCCTGTGACAGGAAACCAATCAAGCATAAGCAAATACAACTTGGTAACTCTGCAACTGCGGTGTTTTCTCAGTTGTGTTTGAGCTCCGTAGCCTCCTGGTGGGACTACGTCTTCATATTTACTCTTTTTTTCTTAATTCAATGAAAATGGTACTGAAAATGAAGAAGGGGAAATCCAATCTGTTTCAGCACAGTTTTCCTCCTAGGTGTGCTAGAGAAATGGTCCTCTATTCATGTTCCTTTTGGCTGCATAATTGTTGCGTCCCTGGTTGCTTAGGGGTAACAGAGGAAAACAGAACAACATTTGCTTTTTTACCTTATTACATTTTGCACAGTTTCTGCTTTAATCAGAATCTCGAACAGGCTTCTGTTTCACTCAACAGGTGGTTACTAGTTTATCAAATCCACTCAGCTCCCTTTCTTTCCAACGTCAGGGTGGAAATACTTTCCTTCTGCAGCTTTCTTCTTTGACGTTCCTAATGTATGCTTGTGGCCATCTTCAGTCCGTCTAGTCTCTGTAGCATGATTCAGCACAGGAGATGAAGCTGACTCAGACTGACAGCCCTTGATTGATGATACATGGCTAAATACACAGAAGCTGCTTGATGGAAATTACTTTAATGAGCAATTTGAATATGCCTGATGCTGGTAGACTACATAAGTGTGAGATAGTGAATCTCTTGAATCAAGACAAATTAAACAGAGTTGGTGGCTGAGGTAGCAAAAGGAAAGACAGCTGATTTAGCTTGTACTAAATCATGTGCTTTTATTAGTTGTAGCTGCTCTGGTAATATTTTTGTCCCACCTTTTTGCATAACACAAATGAGGAGCCAGAAAAGGAAAAACGGTGGATATATCTATATATGCATGTAGAGACTGACTTCTCTACTCTCTGTATGTCCTTTTTCATCAGTCTTGTCTTTAGATCTCCTATGTTCTTTATCATAATTCACCTTAAAGCCCCCCAACCCGCAAAAAAAAAACAATAATAGTTGCAGCAGCAATTTACCTTGTAAATAAGTTCAAATTAAAACCCCTACCCTCAAATTGGCAGCACATTGTGAGCTAATGAAGCAACACAGAGCCCCACTGTTTTGAGACAGAATAACATTCAGACCCCAGTTTTAAATAGCCTGCCTGTGGGCAAACTGTTATAACCATATGGAGCTCCACTGACTTCACATAGGGTAAAGCTGAGAGTCTAATCCTGCACAGCATTGTCATATAATACTGACAATCCCAACTGCAAACTCCAACGTCCAGGTTTGTCCCACTAAGCATTAGGGATCTGAGGCTTTCAATTTGTGAGTAGCCTCCTCTTAGGCTATAAAGACTCTTCAGGGAAGAAATAAGACCCGAGGTCCCCAGGGATTGTAAGACAAGACAACAGCCCTACAGATCCTAAACTAAAAGCATAAATTTAAATGAAACTAATTCAGACTATGCTTTATAAACTTCTTCAGGAGAGCAAACATAATTTGATTTGTTTGTGTGATGCATTTGATAAACTTTTGAACAGAATAAATGCATATGGATACAAATGCCTGGATTTCCAGAACATTCAAAGTAGCCACTCTGACTAGTGTTATTCTTTTACTGCAAAAAGTTCTTCACAACTTGTTTCTGTGAGCACAGGTGTAAACATTTAACTGATGTTCATTTCATCATCATGATTATTTTTTGCAAATACAGAAAGCACTTTAGCCCACTGAAATCTAAACACTGTTTATGCAAGTTACTATGGTGACATAATTGTAAAACATGCAAAAATGAAAATTTATTTTGATCTAAATAGCCTGTGTGTGGCAATATAAGAAAACTGCAAAGCATCCATAACTCCTTCTTTCCTCCTTTTGACAATAAAAAATACCCTGCTGTGATGAGAAGATTTTCACAGAAAAAATGAAGCATATTCTGATTAGAAAGTGTCTTTTTTTGTTTAGGCAAAACTGTGCCAACAACAATGATTTTCAATAGGGTCTTTTGTTTGTTTGTTTGAAAACAAGATGGAGAAACAAAATGTAATTAATGTGCCTGTAATGAAAAGACAGTGTGGATCAAAGTGACGGGACCAAATAACTGACTGGATGAGACACATTCAGGAGTACACTTCAGCCACCAAAAAAAAAGAAAAATTAAGAAAGATTCCTCCCCTACTGTGTTCTGTATAGCATGTGAAATGGTCCTCCTGATTTAGGAAGATATAATTTCTTTCACATAAATACATAATTTAGATGGAGAGAACCTTTTAAGAGTGGGGGATATGTGCTAACATTATTTCATTTGTTTCTTGGTACTGCATAGATCACAAGGGAAGAGGAAAAGTTATATTTTTAATAGAGAACGTACATTGTTCACAGTCTGTCTTGAGCCCAAATTTTAAAGTAATAAAAATGATTCAAACTGTACTATTTTCTCAGCAGCCACTGTCCTACCCAATATAAATAACTTGTTATAATAGCATAGTTCTTGAAGTTAAACTGCCAGGAAAGACAGTACTGCTGGATGAGGGCCAGTAGAGAGGAGCAACACCTCCAGATGGACAGACCAGGCCTTTGTCTGAATCCCAGATATCTCCATGGGTGTCAGGGGATGCCTAGGCTCTTTAAAAAGTCTTTCAGCCAAAATCTAATAAACACACAGTGAAAAATGCATACAGTATAGTCAGAGACAACCCCAGAGAATGCATCAGAGGTGTGTAAGCACATAACATCAGCCTTTCACCTCTAAACTCTGGTGAGGAACAGCTAGAAGCAAATAAACAAATTATTTATTCTGAAATCTGAGGGTTTGATTTGGGGTTTTTTCATATACATTAATTCATCTGAAAGCCAAACTCTTTCTGGATGTTATTGTTTGTAGTCCATATGTTCACAGTGTTAGGGAGTCCCAGAAGGATCTGTCAGTCTCAGTGTGGACAGTCTGCAGTAATTTACAAAGTCAGTGCATTAGGTCAGATTCACAAGAAAAAGTCCACTTTACAGCAGTCTTGCTACTTTAAAAATCTATAATGGAAATTAATATAATTTACCCAAACTCGATTGCCCTTCTCTACTGCCAAGAATTTGCAAAATATACCAAAAAAATTAAATCTATAATGGAAATAATTC
Source organism: Oriolus oriolus (assembly GCA_013400235.1). Classification (NCBI taxonomy): domain Eukaryota; kingdom Metazoa; phylum Chordata; class Aves; order Passeriformes; family Corvidae; genus Oriolus; species Oriolus oriolus. The sequence goes on along the minus strand of VXBT01022073.1, from coordinate 2,815,724 downwards.
ACCAAATCAGTAGACAGAGGGATAATGAAATCCAGACTTAAAAAGAAAAAAATATGAGTGAGCAGTTTTAGACCAGTAAAAAGAAAGACTTTTCCCTGTCCTCTTTCTGTTCATATGAAACTGGTACAGTATTCGGAATTATAAATAGAACAGGATCTACACTAATCATTTGTTTTTACTCTTAATTGTGGTTTTCTTTAACTTAGGTTATCTGTAACATATAATTAAAGATTGCTGTAAGGAAGCAATTTATCTCACAAACACCTGACATTTCTGAATTTTCATGAGTTATGGTGACCGGTGAACCTTTTGAATGAATTACTGCCTTAAATCCACCTCTCTGTTTCAAGAACAACCTTACAAAGGCAGAAACCTCTCCTTCTTGGCAGCAGTGGTAGCATTTGAAATGTCTGTGTCTCTGGGCTCTTTAAACTAATATTTCATTAGTTGTTAAAACAGGGTAAAGTCTATGCTCTCTATCGATTGCCAAAAAAATTGTTGTGAGACATTATTTTTCCCCTCTAGTACACCGCTTTTTCTTTGCTTGTTTTCTGCCTCTGATTCTGGAACATGTACAAGGGATTTGCTTTATCAGAGATGAATAATATTATTGCTATATATCATTTTGCTTTTTTGATTTTTTTTCATTTGCAGTTGTTTTTTCCATGTATTGGAATTTGATTTTTAATGCTGCCTTTAGCTGAGTCATTAGCCACTCTTGGCTAGATATAACTCTCCTTGACAATAAAACCAAAGGTAAGAATTTTGGAAATACAACTGCTGTATGTTTAACATTCATAAAAGGTAGTTTGTTGAATTACAAGTTTGTAATAAGAGCATGACGAGTTATGGAAACATCCTGAACTCTCATTGCATCCCGATCTTCATAACCTTTCTTCTCAGATAAAGGTTGTTCATGATACTACATCAGTCATTCACATGGTAAATGAGATGGACTTTCAAGGGTGAACAACACTCTGGGCAGTAAAAGCTGGATCTGCAGCATTTTTTCCTATTCTTCAGCTCAGTTTCATTAACTATTGCAGAGATCAGTCTCCTTTACCAAGTGCATTTCTAATCACATTTGTGCTAGATGAGAATTCATTAGGATCTGTAAATTGCACAGAAAAAGCACTGATACTTAGCCACTGCTATTTTTATATTAGCAACTTTAAAAGCAAGTCATACACATTATTTTTACTTTCCTTTACATTTAAGTAACCCAAGACAGAAATCTGGTACAAAGAAATGGTGGTTTCATCTTTCTAAAACTCAGGGGATTGTTCACAGAGACAGGAATACATTTGATGAATTTAGCTTTCATTTTGCTAAAGAGTTACTTACAAATAGCTTTCACTTTGAAATATATGAACAATTTATAAAAATGTAACATGCATATATTTTAGTATGAGAGCAATCTTGAACCATTTAATTTACTGACATCCATGACAATGTGTTATATATTCCAGACTTGATGAACACAACTTTCATGGCTATGGATATAGAAGGAAGAGAAATTAAATTCATTGAGGTAAGTGCTTACTCTTGCAGAGACATATTACTGTGAAATTTTTTCTAATAGTATTCTTACAAGCATATAAATGCTCATAAACATGAGATATTCTTTATATAAAGAACATCTCATAAACTATTCTGAATTCCAGTCAAAAAATACCCCAAACTGTATGAGTTCCCACATATATCACAGTATTTGTTTTTTTATATAAACTTGAACATTTTTTAACATACACACTTCTGTATATACAAGCTTATGTATATAGATATATATAGATATGTAGTTATATCTGCACTGTGTCTAGCTGGAATGGAGTTACTTTTTTCTTAAAAGTTCATTGTCATGACATTTTGCATGAAAGTTTCACTGATCAGAAAACTAATTGTGAGAAATTCCCTAAGTTTATTCTGACTGATTAAAGCATAATTATTCCTGTCTTTGCACTTAGGACTGGTGTGGTTTTTATTACACAGGGGATCCTCTCATATCAGAAAAGTACTTTCAAGTGGGTGATGGTAGTGGGAGATTTGACTATTCAATATAGACGGATGGGTTTGTAACGTCTCAGAAAACTGGATGGTAATTCACCTGCTGAGTGCAAATGCAGTGAACTTCACCACATCTGCTTCAGAAAAGCAGCTGGGGTCACGCTCTGTGGCCCTTATTGTTAATGATATAGCGGGGTATAGGAAAAACATTCTGGAGGCTAAACTTGGATTCCAGCCCAGGAGATGAACATCCTTGAGCTCCACCATAGGGATCTGTAAAATAATTCTAATTCCACGTGTGAGGCCCAGGAGGCAGAGAGGAGGAATCAAATGTGTCAATGAATGAATGAGATTGGGCTAAAGAGATGAGGCATTTAGGATGTCAGGAAGGGAAACAAAATAACCTACACAGGAAGAGAAACTTTCCCCTTAATCAAAGTGGAACAAGGCTGCCGGCGTTGAAAACCAAAAGATAACAGGGGAATATTTGAAATAAAACCCAGGCAGACAGCTAGGTGTTGGGTGATTTCCATACCTGATATTTGTTGATGTGTAACCAGGACTGCCTGACATTCACTACAGAGTTTTGCAGGAACCCAAGTGTGAAGTTGTAGAAGCAGAAGCCAAAATATGTAAGACATCATCACAAACTGCAGCTGTGCCAGAGGACTGGCAGGTCACCAATGTAACTCACAGGTATGAACAGGGCTCTGAGGGGAATCCTAGGAACTGCAGACATATGAACCTGGCTTCTTTCCTGAGCATCCATCTGGAAGAGTCAGTAATAAAAGTTACAACCACTGAAATAATGAAAACATGAATAAATATAGTCTGTCAGGAAAGAATCAGAAAGGATTCTGAAACAGGAAATCATCCCCAAAAACCCTGCTGTTATTTGAGGAGGTTTGGAAGAGCAAACGGATAGGAGAGATAGGATGGTGACAATATATTTGGAATTTGAAAAATTCTCTATATAAAACTCAGTAACAAAAATACATTGTAAAAGGAAAAGCTATTTTTCTGGTTTGAAATGAGGTTGAAGAGGGCAAAGCAAGTTCACTTTCTGGGTGAAAAAGGATCACCAATAGATTCTCCATAAATCAGTGGGAGGATTAATTTCATTCAACATTTTCATCAGTGACTTGAAGTAGAAGTCTGCAGTGAAACCTTCAAGTTTTCAGGTGACACCAAATCCTTGAGTTTAAATGTAAATAAATGTAGGATGATACGTCATGGGAAAAGATTTCTAAATCACATCTGCTGCACTCTGAATTGGAGGTCGCAACCTAGAATAGACTTGTTAAAGTCACTCTTTTCTAAACATCAGCTCATTATGCAATCAAAGAATTCTAAAAAAAATCTTAAGCACCATCACAGAGGAATGGAAAACAGTATAGAAGATGTTATCTTAGAAAATACTAGAATAATTTAGGTTGAAAAGGACCTCTAAGATCACCGAGTCTAACCATTAACCCAAGACTGCCAAGACCTCCACTAATCCACATCCGTAAGTATCACATCTACATGACTTTTAAACACCTCCAAAACTGAAAACGGTTCTCTAGCTGCGGCCTCATCAGTGCTGAGTACAATCACAGTGCTGAGGGACAGCCGCTTCCCTAGTCCGGCTGTCCACTCCTTTTCTGGTACAGGCCAGGATGCCATTGGGCCTCTTGGCCACCTGGGCACATCTGGCTCATATTCAGCTGCTGTTGACCAGCACCCCCAGGTCCTTTTCCACCAGCAGCTTTCCAGCCACTCCGCCCCAGTATGTAGCCCTGCATGGGCTTGTTGTGACCCAAGTGCAGTTGTGCTTATGGAACCTCGTACCACTGACCTCAGCCTATCAATCCAGACTGTCCAGGTCCCTGTAGAGACTTCCTGATCTCCAGAAGATCAACACTCCTGCCCAACTTGTTGTTGTCACTCAATTGCCTCATCTGAATCACTGATGAAGATATTTAACAGACCTGGTCCTAGTCCTGAGCTCTGGGGAACACCACTTGTGACTGGGCACCAAATAGCTTTCACTCCATTCACCATCACTCCTTGTGACAGACCATGCAGGCTGTTTTCACGCAGTGAACAGTCACCTGCCCAAACCATGGGCAAACATTTGCTCCAGGAGAAGGTGTCAAAGGCTTTATTGAAGTCTAGAGAGACAATATTCACAGCCTTTCCCTGATCCACTAAATGTGTTACCCTGTCACAGAAGGAGATCAGGCTGGTCAATCAGGACCTGCCTTTCATGAACCCCTTCTGTCTGTGCCTGATCCTCTCATTGTCCTTTACACACCACATGATGGGACGGAAGATGATCTGCTCCTGTAGAAAATCTTGGAGTGTGTACATCTTGGCTACTGTGCAGCTGTGTTTTCCCCACATTTCAAAGAAGACAGAGTGGAGTTAAGGCACAGAAAAGGGCAACTGCAACAATTACGGAGCTGGAACAGAAGCTATCCTGCCTTTTGAAATACCTTTTTTCAATAAAAAGAGTAAGACTGAAGGTGACCTAAGTTGGTACATCCCTAGAAGCCTGACTCCTTAGTCATTTGATGAGGAGAAGTGTTTAAGGCAAAGCCATTTTTAAGACATTTAGTATTTCAAAGAAATTTTAGGATATCTTGATTGAGAATTTAATTTAAAGTTTAATTCAGGACCATGTCTTCAGGGCCAGAAACCTGAAAACTCAGTATTATCTCCAGCAAAACTGAGTTAATTTTCAGATTCAGAAACCAAGGGCTTGAACTGCTTGCCTAAACAAGAACGAGGTAAGGTTCTTGCACCACTAACACTTTTAGAGTGTCTGATACATCTACGCAGGGACTGTGCATGTAACACCATGTCCTCTGGAGCAGCAGATGGAGGCCAAAACAGATAAATCGGTGCATTTTACCGTTATGTACAGGAAATTAAACTGCATACACTATATCCTGTCTTCAATTTAAAAAACCCAAAGAAACCCAAAGAAAACCAGACAAAAGAAAAACCACCAGAAAAATACAGTAGGAAATAACATTAGGAGAGTAAATATTATGTCTCTGGTTTCACTTACGTAGTAGCAGCTTTCTCTGTGCTTAGTGATATTGAAATGGTGATGGATTTTCCTGAAACAGATAAATGCAAGTTCTACTCAGCCCAAATATGTAGATTACTATCTACACATTCTCTTATGGCATCTAAACTTCAGTCAATATCTACTTTTGCCCTCAGAACTTCTTGCTGGGTGAAGTTCTAAGGCTTTATACAATGAAGTATAATTTACCTGGTAATTAGCTGACAAAAATAGATAATATCTTAAGCAGTATCAAAACTACTTTGAATGTGCAGTTCACCAATTTCTACTGAAGAGATTCAAAAGCAATATCTCAGTTTACTCTAGTAATATGGCTTTTAGTCTGTATGATTTCACTTTAAAATGTTACTTTGTCTCCCTTGAAAAATAAGACAACTGAATATGCATTAAAATTGAATTAAAAATTATTATAGTAATAAAAGTCAGATATAGCTAGGTAAGAAATCTCTCTTGACTACCAAATAGTTGAGTCCTCATTGGAGTTCTCTGTTATGCAACATTGTTCCACAAATTTTTCTTAAATGTTGGCAGAGTACATCTGCATAATTCAGACTGAGAATTCATCTCCTCTCTAGGCAACTAAGGGTGAGAGGAAAAAGGGAAAGAAAAGAAAATAAAAAGGCAAGACACTGGGACAATGCCTGAGGCTTTGTAAAATGCTGTCGATTATGTTGATTATGTTTTCCTTCTAAAAAAACAAATACAAGAAAAGAAAGGTGGAAACCTTCACTACTGAATGAATGTGATGGGTTTTGATATTACCTGTGCTGAATGTTTTGATTTTTATTTCCAATTTTCTTTTCAGTTAGACTACTCTTTTGTTAAAGTACAATAAAACAAACTGTCAACACTGAGAAAGAATCATGCAGGTGTGAAATGTTTTTACTATCATTTTGATATTTATTTCATGGAATATTCATGTTTATTTCAAATTTAGAATGAAACCAAACATTGATATATGTCAGTAACAGAATCCATTAAATCCACACCCCAATCCTCCCCAGTTCAAATAGTACACCTAAGCAGATTTAAATAAGGATGTGAGGAAACATTAACTTATTAAAACACTGATGAGGAAAAATCTCCTCAAAAATATTTATCAAATCAGAGACAGTAAGAATACATTTAATATTTCTCATGCATTTCATAAATTTTATTTAGTGGTTTGATGCTAAGAAGTCTCATAACTTTACATGGTTTTTTGATATTGTTTGGATAGCTGTATAATATGTATATTTTAGTCTTCACTTCAGTGGACTGTAACTGACTTCATTTGGGGGACTAAAAGATCTGAAAAGAATTTAGATCAGCAGGATTCACCTATAAGTTCAGGATTCCTGCTGGATACAAGTAATAAAATTTATTTTTGCATGAAGATTTAGCAGTCTTCCATCATTTTTCTGAATGAGAATGATTATTATTTTGTAGGAATAATAAAATGTTTCTTAAATGAAATTATAACACGTTTAATAATTAAACCAAACCATTTTGATTGCTCATTTCCCAATTAAATTATTCAATTTACTGTCACGAAATACTATTAAAGAAGGAAAATTGGCATTTTTTTTTTAAATTGATACATCTCTACATATTCAGACAGAGAAAGAGATGAATGGTGGATATATACTGGTGTCACCCATAGTTTGAAGTAAATTTAGAGTTTTTTGTTTGTTTAGAAATTTATAAACTGACAAACTAAGAGGTAACCTTTAAATGAATGTGGAAAATGAATGAACTTCTGAGTAGAACACTTTGTAATTGGTAGATTACTTGTCTCCCACTAAAGGTTTTGATACTGTCTGTGGTAGAAAAATAAAACACCTACAGTGGTTCCCATGTTACTGCAACCAATAGCACTAAACCCGAGTACTGTAATTCCTGGAGAAGAGGTTCTAAGTTGAATAGAGAAAAAATTTGATCTCAAATGGGGAAAAAGCCACCAATAAGATTTGCACAAAACTTAATGTGTTCCTCCTAGATACTTCTATCGCCACGTATTTCATCTTTCACGCATAAGTCTCTGTTTTTTCAGCCTTATTTATTTTTGAAACCAGTTGTGATCCGTTCTACAAGTAGACTAGAAGATGTAAAGCCAACATTTCCATGTTTCTTTTGTAAGTATTGTATCAAAAGTGGGTGACTTTTTGTTTTATCAGTTTCAACTAGAGTTGGACTGAAGAAAAACACGAAGGACTACTAATATTTTGCTACTCTGGAAATGTGCTGATACAGGGAATGCTGAATCATTTTCCAGTGTCTCTCTTCTCCTCTTTCTAGTATTTATTTTCCACAAATAATTGTTGACAATTTCTGCAAACAAAGAGAAATGAGAAATTCCAGATACAATACAAAACACTTTTTAGGGGAGGAGAATTGTTTTTCAGTTTTGTTCTCTCTTAAACTTCTGGAACTGTGATTCCTAAGTTTTATTGCTGATCATTTTGCAAGTGTATCTTTTGTGTTGACAAATAGATTCATTGTAACTTCTGCAAAGGAGTCAAGGCAAAAATAATTATTTGTTATATGTTGTGTTACTCCCTTGGGGTTTTTCTTGTGAACTTCCCAAGTGGCACACTATTTTTAGAAAGAAGAATTTTGCCCTCTACAAAACTTGTTAGAGTATGAACTTCTGTATTACAGGTCATTTATGAAAAAGTAAATTATGGATTCTCCTTATGACTGCAGGGCATTTAATATAAAACCAAATGTGATGGTTACTAACTAGTTAAAGTTCTGTATATGAGTGACTGTTTCTCACTTTTGAATATTGTTGGTGCAGAAGAGTGAAGCAGGCATAAATAAAGGGGAGAAATAAAGCAAAGCAACAGAAAATTACAACATAGATAATATATTATATGGTAGGTTATTTATTAACCGTGGCAAAATATGCAGCTCCACACAAGAGAAAAGGCCACATCTAAATGGCAAAAGGACATCTTACCTAACCTAATAATAATATCCAAGGCCATTTAGAGTGATTGCATAGGCCTCATTCATTTTGCCACTGAATAATGTATAGGAACAGCTTTGCAATATTTCAATTAGTTGATGAGCATGTGGTTTCCTTATCCATATTTTAGCATTAGATGACCAATCATTGCCTTCCAGTCAATTAGTCAATGAATCTTTCCACAATTTTTTTTTCTCAGTGCTAGCGATTTCCTATTATAAGATGTGACTCAATGTAAAGAATTTTACAACATCTGTAATATTTGTATTTCAGCCACTAATCTGATGAAAATATCCAGTAAATAATTCACTAGTTTATGTGAAAACCAAGTGATATTTGAAATGAAGGAAAAAAAGAAAGATACAGGGATAAAGTTTCATTAACTTTTAATACTTATTTTGGGGTTTTTTGCTTATAACTAAAATCAGTCAAACATCATGACACAGGGATTATTTAGAAAAGCTATAGCTCTGTGATAAAGTGAATAGTAGTTCACTTTCACTTTCCTCAATAAATTCTGGATTTCAGGAGCCTTTGACTAAGTCTTTCTTATTGCTAAATATTTCTAAAAGGATTTTGAAAATGGTTTATTGTGGTTGTTCAACAAGATACAATGGTCTTAAGTGAGAAAGCTATACAGGTATCTATGGCTGAAGAGGCTGTAAAGACATTTGCCTTTATAATGCAGGCAAACACACAACTTGATGCAGTGATTCAGCACAGTACAGGCAGGTGTTTAAAACTTGGAGAGTATGTAAGAACTTATTTCTGATGCACTAAAAACATCATACAAAATATTACAGATTTTTAAAATTTTTGTAAAAATACCCCACATGATAGGTCATAACCATTTTCTCCACAATGGAAGAAATAGCTATCACACCACTACAAAAAAGAAAACTATCTGGTTTTTTTAGGCATCAACTCTTTTCTCTCATCTCAGAAGGCTACTGAACTATAAATTTCAGTTCTATTTCTTACTCTGATTGTCTCACATTTCTGAAACATAGATACCAGATGTCCTCCTTCCAGCTAGGTCAGATAATTCCTATTCTTTCAGACAGTGGCTTTGGTGTGGAGGAAAGGTTCCCACCATGCTGTACCAGACACTAGAACTTTCAATCACTTTTCTGTGGTTTCCTCAAATACTTCTCCTAACTCCGCTTAGAATGTCACTGTTTCAGGGTGTTTCCTCCCTCTCTGATAACAGATTCTGTAGAGAGCAACTGCCACATGAAATCGGCAGCAACCAATTTACTGAACTCTTCCCCATTACTGTCTCAGTAGTTTATTAATTAAAAAATGTCTCCTGAATCAGTGTGGACAAAATATATCTTTTTCCTTGGCAAAGAAATTGTACATGACTGTGGTGGCCTCCTTTTGGGCCATATTTCCTGGTGGGGCCCTGCGCTGTGCTGTGACTCCTTTGTCCCTACCCCACATGATGTAATCCCCCTGAATATGTATGCGTTATTCCTTGTATGGTTCTGTTCTAGAGAATTCTGAATTGCTGTGTACTTCATTGGTCGCTTGTACTCTTGTCCCCCCCGTACCTTTCCTATTGGTCTGTTGAAGTATCCCTCCAACCCTTGTACCTTCCCCTATAAAAGCTCTGTACCCCCATTTTGTTCGTCTTTCGGCCTCTGGGGTTTCTCCCCCTCCCTTAATAAAGCCTTGGAACCCAATGCCGAAGTCCCCTCTCGCTCCTTTGCCTCCTCGGCGTGCTCCCCCCGGGACCCGCCTCTGAACACCCTCGCCGGGACGGGCGGGAAAGGCTCGTGTTGCAGTGCGATGGGTCAGCGCCCTGCCGGACGGCCGGGGCAGGGAAGAACGCGCCGCAACACACGACTGCCTATAAATAAACCTATTCCTCCCAAATTATGTTTTCTGGTTATACTCAAAAAGACTTTATCAGCCAAGAAGACAGTAGAAGTGGCCCTGAAAGAATTGTCATAGTAAACCTATTGCCATCTGTCTTCATTACATTAACGTATAGGACTAGCTGGTGATGTGCCAATTTCTTTCTGAGGCTGTTCCAGCTTTCTTCCTTGTTCAAAGGATCCACAAATTTTGTTTTGAATGTAGGTGCGAGTACTTAATATTTACTTGTATGAGATTGATATTGCTGGAAAAACATGCATTGTTACTTATAGCTAAAATATTTTTCTACATTACTTGGGCACAGAGGAGGAAAGCATTTTTCTATACCTTTCTACGTAGAGGTGAAACATATGCTTCAGCTGTTACTGTCTTGATGATTCACTTTATTCCAAAGGTTAATACAGTTTCTGAATGTCATTGACTCTATAGCATGCATGAATTTATGATAAAATTACAGGTCAATATATTATGCCTTTCCATTTTTTACTTTATGCAGAATTTAGTGATAAAACAGATGAACTACTTAGGATACTAATTAATAGAAGGTATTATATTACACAAATTAATGGAAATTTTTTTCTTTAACATAATTTTCATAGAAAAAAATACTGCTCAAATATCATGACAGTGTATCAGCTATTACCAGAGGACAACTCTATGAAGACCCTGTCCTGAAGTGACTCTCATAAAACAAATTCCCAAAAAAACTCCTGAAGTTCACAAGCTCTTTGCTGTTACTTAGGTCATTTCCCCACATGAAGCACACATGTCCACATGCAGGTTTTACCTGAGAGGCCACTTGGCTTCTTAGCATCACTGTCTCGTCAGATTAAGCCAAAGCAACACAAAAAAATCTCTGGGCAAATTAGGAAACTACTGGATTACATTAGTATGCACAAAAACCTTCAGTACTTCAACACAAAACTAAATTTGTAGTATTCATCCATATTTACTTAAGCCAAAAGCATTATTCAACTAATAATAATTCTTAAATGTAGAAAACAGTCTTGAAATATTTATGTGGTGTTCATATTTCTTATCAATTACATAATATATGCTTGTTCTGTTCAGGACCATGCTTTGGCCCAGGAAGAACCGCTAATTATTATTTTTACATAGAAATCCCATAATCAAATATATGCAAACAAAATTCCCAATTATACACTGGTATATCATTCAGTAACACTGTAAGTCATGGTCTTGGCTCTGTTGTGGGGCATAAACTCATCAATATTTTTGTTACCAAAACTTCTTAATCAGAAGTAGGAAGTGATTTTTATTTGACATTATCTGAGGTACTGTATAACCCTTTCCAAAGAGGATTTGCTTGTGTTTGGCTGAATTGAGGCCTGTACTTTACATGACGGCCCAGTTTTTCTGTCAATTACTTTATTGTTAAAGTCAGTAGATCTTTAGTGACTTGAAGTTTGATGTTTGCCCTTCTGTTACAGATTTCAGATTCTCTGCAATGTGAAAATCATAGAATGTATTAATGATTCAATTCAAAGCATGGAAAACACTTTGCTTGCACATTCACACAAGATATCTTTGGAAAAACATTTGCACTTAGAGTAAAACTTGAATATTTTCAGGTTTTGACAGTTTTACTTTTTCTAATATCATCTATTATTCTGAAGAAAAAAAAGAACAGCCTCTGAAATTGCAAATATATTCTCTATGTTCCCACTTACACTTTTCTGAGTGTGCCAGTGCTCAAGCATACATAGACATGCACACACCAGCTTAAAAATATATGAGAAGAAAATTGTAAGCAATCACTAGAGATTTTAGTTTGTATTAATGTACCTGGACAGGACTAATATTTTGCAAAAGGAGACAGAAGTTTTGCTTCTTTTGTGAACCTCTGTTCCATATATTGTAGGTGGAGCTTTGTGGTGGGTTAAGCTTAGTGGCATAAAGGCCAAATTCCCATCCAGCTGCTCCCTCACTCTACTTCTCAATTGGACAGGGAAAAAAAGGACAAAAGGCTTGTGGGTTAAGATAAAGACAGTTAGATCACTAACCAGCTACCATCACAGGCAAAACAGACCTGACTTGCAAAAATTTAGGCCTAATTTATTGCCAACGAATATAGATTTAAGTAGTGTGATATGAAAACCCAAAACTTACAGTAACACCTTTCGTCACCCATTTCCCTGACTCCACTTCTTCACTCCCATCTCCTCTACCCCCACAAAATGACACAAGATGGATAATGGGAAGTTATGGTCAGTGCCTAGATGTTTCTCTGCAGCTCCTTCCTTCTTTCATTTTTCCTCTGCTTTGGCATGGGCTGTTCCCATAATACACAGTTTCCTTCACAATAAAATCTACTCTGTTATGGGTTTTCCAGCAGCTTCCGTTAGGAAAAATCTGTTCCATCATGGTTTCCCAAATGGACTGTAGGGGAATCTCTGCTTCCTGCAACACCTCCTCTCCCTCTGCTTCTTGACAATGGGAGAGAAGAAGAGCTCTTTCTCACTCTCTTGTTCCATCCTTCTCTCTCCATCCTGCATTTTCTGCCTTTATACATTCCCAGGGGTGCCACCATCCTGGCTGAGAGGTGGGCTGCTGGAGCCAGTGGGAACTAACTGTGTCTGCCACAATGCAGCCTCAGTCCGTCCTCACAGAGTCTGCTCCTCCAGCATGTCTATGTCATCACCTTACTGTGGACACCCAGGACAGGGGTCCTATGATGTCTTTCAGCTGGTAGGTTTGTAGCCTGAGACATTTTATCTCCCAGTGATTAGCTGTTATGACACAATCTGACAAAAATTTTTCGTCTGATAGTCTGCCTATCATAGAGTTCCTCTCCTGTGTGGCAATGGCTACACAAGACTTTCAATCAACCTTCATAATGGAATTGAGGGAATTGCAATTAGCTGAGAGACAGACTCTCACATGTTTTCCCACCTCACTGGCCTCTTTTTTTTCCTACCTTCCTTTAAGTAAAAGAAGCATTAGTGTGAATCAAACCTACACATCTCTTGCCTTCCTTTCCTCTGAGTTTAACTCAATTGTGTTTTTCTTATTACTCTGTCCAAGCAATACTAAGTAAATGACAGAAGGAGGACTATTAGAGTATTATTCCAATTGTTCTTATTTAAAATTGTTCTGCTTCCCATCTTCTTACTTTATTTGATTGTCCCAAGAATGTATAGCTTCCTGTTGCATGTTCAAAATGCAATTAAAGCAATTTTAAAATTAGAGGAAGTATACCCACAAATGCAGGAAAAACCTGTGTCAAGGTAGAAATCAGACTATATGACAGTATGCCACCAAATACAAAAAACTGTTTATGGGACAAGGACCTAGGACATTATCATTAGTCAAGCAATTAAGATTTTGACAAAAGAACTAAGTGTGATATATACCTGATTCTGTTCTGAGAGCTACCAAGTTTGAGTCATCCTTTAGGACATTCCCTTTAGTCTTGACCACGGATGCAATTCTGACTGTTTCTTGTGACATTTGTTCTACTGAATTATTACACTCTTTTCACATGGTGACAAGAAGCTAACAGGAATTCTGTCTACGACTAGACTCTGAAATGCATGTTTCAATGTAGACAACAATATATCCAAGCCATTTCTAATAATATAGGTCTAAGATTTCTGCAATAAAAATATCTATGTGGAGAATATATTTGTTTTAGGAATGGAGCAGTGTACAAGATTCTTATGTTTCGTAACCTGGCATGCAAAAGCTATCATAGCAGTCTACAGAACCACTGTAATCTCCTGCACACAGATGACCTAAAAAAGATCACCTTGGTTGAGTTTATTATATGAAGTGGTCAACTGAATAAAGAAACTTTCAGGAATTCTACTACTCCTCTTCAATCAGTAAGAATGGTTGATTAACATTAGCATGATTTTACAAATAATCCTGTTCTTTTTTGTCTGATGTTATGTCATGAAGGGAGCTGATTATTACAGTAAGTAGTAATTTTGCTTCCCATCATGATTTACCATTAATCTTATGATTACATGCTTGGTTTCAATTATTAACCACAAAGGAAACCAAGAATATATTATTTATGGTAATGGGCATCAATTTGGATTTCAGGTGTGTTTTGTTTTGGTAACTTTACAGGGATAGAAATTAAAAATATACCCTCTATGGCCAAGTATTCAAATTCATGGAATGACTAAATTTGTCCTAAAAAATTGGATGCCAGCTACCACAATTGAAGAAATACGCTAGGAAAACCATTATTATTTTTTGTCAGTATAGTGGGAAAGCTATGGACAAATAAGAAGAGTAAAGACTAATTTTGAAACTTTTAAGGTATGTAAAACAAGAAAATACCTAATCATATTGCCTAGCTGTTAAATGCTCTGTTACTGATTTGTAGTTGTCTAAGACAAAAAGAAAGTCAGGGCAGTGAAATATAAATATGTAGAACAATGATTTTCAGTGACAAGTCTACTAGACATTGGGTAAGACACTCAGCAAGACTAAAAAAGGGGTCAGTTTAAAAAACACCAGAAAATCTGAGTGTTTGTAGGATCATTGTGTTCATACTTCTCTTATCCCAGTTTGCAGAACAATCTGAAAATTTGCATCACAGAGTGAATGAAGGAACCTGAACACAGTAATGAATATGCTAACAGTATTGTATCATTATAGGTGTAGGAAGGTTATGCCCATTTGAAACCTATTGAATAAAACATTGTACAGAAGTTACTAATCAAAATATTGTAATAGTATTATACACCTTCTATTTTTAGTTTAAGTGCAGATGGATCATGCATGCTCTGATTATACTTGGTGATAGATGCACAATTTCAGTTAAAGTTCCCTGACCTTGTACACACAAGTTATCCACAATCAAACCTACTCTGGATGAAACGTGGGTGACATAGGGAGATGAAGATAACTCAAGACTTGATCTTCTTTGCTAAAAATGTCACTAGGAGAGGAACTGTCACCAAAAAAACCCAACGTAACAGTTGCTATCTCTGGAGAAATAAAGAATATTAAAGCAAATGGGGTTTAGGTGACACAGGGAGGGAAAACTTATCTATAACAAGGTCCCCCATGAAGCCCAGGCAAGCACACCCTAGGACCCTAGATACCCCATTATCTGGATTGGCACTGGAGCCAGAACTGGTGATCTTTCTTTCTTTTTCCCTTTCTTCCTCTCTTTCTCTCTCCCTCTGTAATTTCTTTTTGTCTCTTACCTTTCAACCTGCCAATTATTTAAAACCCACTACCATGGGGTGCTTATGCTAGAAGAGAAGGGACTAACTTATACCAATTTCCACACAATAATAAAAGTCTTTAAGTTTATTTTGTGGACACTTTCACTGTTTTCATTCCTATTCAAATGCAAGCATCTGTGAATCTCGAGTGCTCCCTTCCTCTTAAGTGCAGTCTGTATTAATAGGAGCTTTGAAGGATTATTGCTTCTCTCCTACCACTTCCCTATCACATAGCTTAGAGTTTCTTTCTCTCTTTCAATACTCATTTGTATGTTTTCATTTTGTTTTGCCTCTGTCAATCACTGTCCTTCATTATCCTGGTTCAAAAATGAATGCAGTTGCCTTGTTGAGATTTCATTATTGTTGTTAGTGTTTAAATATCACTTCATAAAATGATCATTAAATGCTTTGGAAACAAAAAAAAATAACCTCCAACCAAAATACAGTATCACCTGAAATCATTAAGTGGAAGAGCAATCAGTTTTCTCTCTTGTAAAGTGTCAACAGGCGGTTATAGATAACGGCCTCACTCATGAGGGTTCAGCAATATGGATGTCAAAAGAGAGAATTGGACCATAGCAACATTTAGGAAGATGGAAATGCAGACAAGTAGGAAAAGAAATCAGAAACTATCTCAGCGCTTTTATTTACCAGTTAACCAGTGACAAAGAAAGGCAACAGCTTTATTAGAGGGGGGAAAACAAAGAAAATGCTGCTAGTTTTACAGGACTAAGAAGGCAAGCAGAACACTTTTCAGTCACTGACATAATTTACACTTGTTCTCGCAGGTGTTGGAAAAGTTGCATAATTATTTGAAGTATACATATCAAATTATACTTTTAAGTAATTTTGAAGAGCAAGCCCAAGGTAAATTTTCACCAGTTTTACTCAGTATTGTGCAAGGTGTAGGCCACATTTTTCCATTTTAAAGAGAACAGGAACCTTTTCTCCCTTATTTATGAAGACGGGAAAGACAAGATAATATCATTCTACTGGAAAAATCCAAAGTTTTCACTCCTCTGTCCCTTCCACCCCCAACAGAAATTAGAAGGACTCTGTAACAAATAGTGGAGGGCAAGATCATAGCTCTTAGCAATGTCAGTGGCTCGTTATTGCTTTGCATTTATGTCCCAGTACCATCTAATTAGCTTGCTTTGTGATTTACAGACCTACCTTCATTTGGCATTTTGCATGACAGAGAAATAGAGGCCCCAGTGCTTTTCTGCAACTGAGGACAGCAGCCTGCCATCTACACAGGCTTTATTACAGAGGAAGGCAGAACCTTCCATGCATCAGAGGACATTATTAGAGAGGGTTGGTTATTTTAAAACCATCTCCATTGTAACAGATATTATCACCTGTGAGACAAAAAAAAGGAAAGAAAGAAAGAAAGACAGAATTAAAAAATTAAATCAGCCAGTATTGCAGGTGGCGAAGCTTAGCTTTTACGCTGTTCGTGCACTCTTGTGGTTCATAGGTCACAGTACAGTCTTTGTCCATTTGCTTAAATGGTGAAATAATAACAGTGAAATCATAACAGCGACCTATAAATCCATGGGAGTATCCACATGAGAAAGAACAATGTAAGGAAATATCTAAGAAGGATATAAATTATAAAGTAATCAGAAACACTTCTTGTTTCTTTCATTTGCATCAGCTGTGGTCTCATCCTAGCAAAACCAATCATCACAGAATCACAGAATCAGTTGGGTTGGAAGTGGACCTTGACAAGCGTCTAGTTCCAGCACTCTGCCATGGGAAGGGACACCTTCAACTAGACCAGGTTGCTCAGAACCACATCCAACCTACCCTTAAACACTTCCAGGAATGGGGCACCCACAACTTCTCTGGGAAACCTGTGTCTCACCATCCTCACAGTAAAGAATATTTTCCTAATATCTAATCTAAACCTATTCTCTTTCAGTTTGAACCCACTCCCCCTGTCCTGTCATTACATGCTCTTGCAAACAGTCTTTCTCCATCTTCCTGTTAGTTCCCTTCAGGTACTGGAAGACTACAATTAGGTCACCCCAAAGCCTTCTCTTTAACAGTCTTACAATCCCAATTCTCTCAGCCTTTCCTAATAGGAGAGGTGCTCTCTTGTCTTTCATTTTGCCTAGACTAAATACATTTTCCAAGTCTCTTAAAAAGTGCTTATTTAAAAATATTAAATAGACAATAATATGAAAAAATATTTAATAGATAAATATTACACAAATCTTAATAAATATTGGTATTCCTGCTATATATGACCCCTTGTCATGGAATAGGAATGGTATTCTCCAATTTAGTGTTCCCACTGAAACCACTCCAAACCATGCACCACTTGGTCACTCTCCCCTTCCCTTCCCCCTCCAGCAAGTTGGAGAGGAGAATTGAAGGCACAAAAGGTAAAGATCACGGGTTGAGGTAGGAACAATTAACTGGAAAGAACAATATGATAAGCAAATGAACAGTAGCAACAACAATATTAATGTCAGAGTGTACAAGAAAAGAAACTATTGCTCACGCTGTGGAAATATCCAGCAATACCCTGCTACTCCCTCTGCTACCGTACTCCATCCAGGAGGTGAGACGTCCCCCTGTGCCCAGAAAATTGCAACAGGTGATACAGAATAACCTCCATGTCCTGGCCATGCCCCTCCTGGCTACTATAATAATTAACTCTGGAAGTGGGACATCCCTTAAACAAAAATTCCAGGTAAAGTGTTCTGGACACAGTACTTCTCTGTAACAGGCTTTTAATCCTCTAAGATTAGAAATAGGAATTTACAAAAAAAAAGAAAGGAAGCTGGGTCACAGTGGAATAGTTATGAAGAGTGTGATAAACAAAGATGACAGAGTGCTGGGGGTAAAATTCTGACCGTATTGAAGTCAGTGAAAAAGCTCTCATTAACTTCTGCAGATTGAGGATTTCCCTCCAGCTGTTTAACCATTACAGTGTTTTGTAGTCATCATCACACCAGTGTAATCATTTTCAAAATAGGTCTTTTTGAAGCTCAACTAACTTTGGGTGATGGGATCTGTAGAATTTAAGGGATTTTTTTATAATTAACGTGTAAACTGTAAAAGAAAAAATGCAGCAAGTGATGTGTTTGCAATTTTTTTGAGACCTATAAGATCAGAGAAAATAAATATGCACTGAAGGAAAGAGAAGATTCATGTGTTCTCCTGTATTATATCCCTCTGAGAGAAAAAAACTAAACCTGTTTCCCTCCTCTCTTACATGAAGATAATTGTCCATCCGTTCCCTTTTCACTGATATTGGTATCAGATGTCCTGATCGCTAGATAGTCCTGACTAGGAGCCTCATCTTCGGGGCTGTAGGACCTCAATTGCAATGTATGGTCCCAGATTTCTCTATTCTGGAATGCAATTGAAAGGATTTTTTCTACATCCTGGCCTTCCTGGCATGTAGGGTCCTGTCCCATCTGAGTACGTGTACAGGCCTTCTTTTCATTGAAATTAAGACATCAGAGAAAATGGCTGATTGGTAATTGAGTGTTGGCCAACGTCAGCTCAATACAGGATCATCAAATGGCTCAGAGATGCTCTACTTAACCAAGGCACCATCTTTTTCATTTTGTTACACAGAAAATAAACTGTTTATATGAACTGTCATGCTGGTAAATGGTAATATTAGAAATATTTACTCTTAAACCATTCTCCTATGGAAATTACTACTATTTCTCTTTCTGTATTCTCTGACTGGTAAAACCCATTTTTATAATTGGACAGTTCCAAGCAAATTTCACAAAGGAGTAGAGATCTGAAAGAGATCATGTTTCAGTGAATTTTTGAGAAAAACTAGGTGATGGGTAAAGATAGAGAATCTATTAATATCTTCTCTAAGGGACGGCTGGGAATTGACCAGCTGTGGTCCTTGCTAGCCAGACAAAACAGCTGTAGATCTTAACTGGATGTGAATGTGCTTTCATTTGCCCAGTTAGCAGCACACACAAAAAGAAACACATGATACTGTTTGAGGGCTTATGAGACCTCATATGAAAAGAGATTGGACTGTTGTAACGCATGCCAGAGACGTGAAATGGAAGGGAAAAGCATCTTGAGTTTGGTGCAGCTAAGGAAGCCAGAGGAGACAACAATAAGTTTTCTTTCAAATGAACTAGCAAAGGGTCTGTCAGTAGTGGAGTAAAAGTCTTTACAGAGACAGGACACAGATCCTCAAGGAAAAGGGTTTCATTGGTCATTATGAGAAAACTGCTCTGAATGATGGCAGCTGCCAGAGCTTGTTTAGATACCGTACAAGGCAAACAAAAAAGATACATTTCCTTCAACCAGACTGTACATGTCAAACAGTTTGAAATGGAATATTAGCAGAACATTTACAAATTTTTCCTACATCGGTTTACTGGCAAATATTATTGACAGATTTACAAGTGATTATCTTAAGTGATAATTTGTCTCAATTATGTGATTGAGCAGTGACCACTTAGCCCTTATTGCAGGAAAGGGAGAGACATGGTTCTGTGTCTGTGCATCTTCATTCCATGAAATTTTTAATCAATGATTCATTTTAGTGTGATCAGTTACCTCAGTTATTACTTGACAGTTCACTTTATCAGTGGGATTCTAATGAGAGGTCTGTTGCTGATGCCTTAGAGTTACTCTAATAGGTTACAAACTAATGTGAAAATGACAGGGTACAAATGAAGACACAAGAAAAGTGAGGACAATGTTTACAAATAGTTATAGTGAGACAAAATGAATCTTTAATGATGGATTTCAAATTAAAGTGCTAAATGGCTGATTGTTAAATAGTACTGAAACATTCAAATAACTTTGTAGACTAATAAAATGCAGTTTTTAGAAAATCGTATTGATTTTATGATCAAAAAACCACTTAGTGTGTTGGATAATTTATATGAGAGTAAAATCATGCTTAAATTGGAAATCTATTAGATGCTGGTAGTAACAAATCCAGCTCTTTTTAATTACTACTGTTATTATTTAGGCTAGCTAAAAACTTATTTCAGAAATATATTGTATACATCTTTTTAAATTTCCTTATCTACAGGGGGAACTATGACTGCTCAAACTGTTAACTTATGAAGATATTTAACAATGTTTCTATTTCATCAACCAATAGTTTTCAGACATCATAAAAAGTGAGCCTCTGCCTTTATCCCCTTACAATAAAAGGTTAAAGTGGAAACATCTGCAAAACAAAACGTAGCAGCCAGCTGCTTTGTACCACAGAGCATATTAAGGCATATTCACATTGTTAACAAGATGTTCAGAAGATATATATTTTTTCTAATAAAGACTAACTCTTAAGGAGAACCTCCCTTGAGGCTTTTCTCTCAGACTGACAACATTTTATGCACATCTAAATCTTTTAATTATCAGATGTCATTTTATTCAACATAATAGTAAATTTATATCAGGTAGTTTAAAATCTCATGCAAAGGTAAGAGTTGTTTCAATATATATAACAAAACCTAAGATGAAGGAGAGTGATCATGTTATTTTCAAGACAACTTGCAGAGCAGAGTTTGGAAAAAAATATTTTAACAATACATTTAGTCTTAAAATAATTTTAAACAGAAGACCATAAAAAGGCAAAAATGTACAAATATGCAGAGAAATGAATACAAACATAAAATAAAATATTCAGGATATTATAATGATTCTTGTAGAAATCTATTCCTATGAATAAATTAAAGGGAATGCTTAAGTAATCTTCATGCCTCTCTTATGTGTATACAAGAATGTAAACACATCTAAACCATGTAGGAGGCACTTTGAATTAAACTGAAGCACAGTGGGAAATTAAACTGAGGATGTTTAAAGGAGATGAGAATAAAAGAGAAGAGGGTAGTGTAGTTTTCTAAAAAAAAGAAATTTAGAGGAAAACAAACAAACATCAAGTCTCAAAATATGATAATTAAGGGCATGATCCTTCAGAGCTTATCCTCCTATATTTCAAAAATCAGGCTTTCAGGAATAGAGTTCTTCATAGCAAATATAGTGTGGCCCCCCTATAATATACTAAGAACGGAGCAAGTCTTTTATCAGGTTGAGTGTCTAGTGGGAGGATAAGATTCTCTACCAAATGCTGTCCCTGCTAAACCAGATCAAAGGGCCAGAGTTGTCTAAAGGGATATGAATACCCCAGGTCCGAACTGACTCTCAGCACTTGTAAATGTCTTCCACAGCTCTCTTCTCAAATGCAAGTGTCTGGAGTTTGTCCAGAATGGCCTGAGATCCTTCAGAGAGGAGAGCAAGGATCAAGAAAGATGTTCTCCTTAGTAGTGTGCTTCCCTCTTGGGGCTACAGTAAGAAAAAGAGTCTTAAAGGCCATGTTCATGGTAATGAATGAGAGTGTATTCCCTGTCTCTGTTTAGGAGTACTTCACACAGATGCTTTTAAGACAAGTCAGAGTTAAAGGGGCTAGTCTTAAGGAAGAAGCATATAAACTGTCAGTGCCATTTTTCTCCTAGGCCAGGAATCAGTTTCTCTTTCTCTCTTATTTAACAGCCAAAGGCATTTAATGTTAGAAGCATGACTGGATCAACAGTCTCATGTGCTGCACTATGAATTATTGCCTGGAATCACCATATACATGCTAACTAATCCGTATGCACAGATGTCCCAGATGAAAGAAAAAAAATTGATCTTACTCTAAAAATCCTATAGAGAAGTCTGCTTAGAGCTTGATCATAAGCTTATGGAAGCCAGAGGTAAAACTTTTCAACTGTGTATAGAGTAAAATGTATCAGGTGGCTTTGTAGGTGAAGTACAAATTCCTTGTTATTTAAAGAATGGGATCATTATGCAGAAACGTAAGTGTAAGCAGCAGCTGCAGGCTCTTTAAAAGTAAATCCAGAAAGGAGCATACTTCAGGACTAACACAGAAATAAGTGAGTGCAAACTGAAAAGGAAGCTCAAGCAAAGCCTAGATGTCACATCTCTGTGACTGAACCCTCAGGGCAGCTGGGCAATCAAGACATTTGCTCAGACAGGCTCCTTCCTGGAGACACCTACTGTCAAGGTGAAGATGACACTCAGGCAAGATTCTGCCTACAGTTGCCAAATCTATCGATAACTGATGAGTAGTCCCAGAGTTTATCACTGAAAAGAGACTTGTTACACAAGCAAAGTGACCAAACAATATTGGTGCCCAAGGATACTACTGAATTACAGACACAGTTAACAGTCCAGGGAATTTAAGGAAGCTGCCTAGGAAAAACAGATGGGCAAAGTAATAAATAACCCCCCCGCAATAAGTATTTCTTTTTAATTTAAAGTCTGAAGTGCAAAATTTAAAAAAAAAAAAAAGTAAATAACAGCATTTTTTGGAGAAAACATAGTGAGTTTATTATATGTTGTTTCATATATAAAAAGCCAGCTTATTAAATCTGTGACTATAGAAATAGTTTATAAGAAAATTATGCTTATACTCAAATATTTATATTTTATTGTAAAGGCCATTAAAAAGTTAGCAACATAGAGATGAAATCTTGTCTAAATTCCTTAATTCAAAGACTCTATTCAAGTGATGTTCTCAGGATATCTGCAGATGGGTACTTTGGCATAAATACAAGTTCTGCAACAGGGGAACAAAATCTTGGTATAAACTTCCATGATTATCTTATTGGTAATATAATGTCATATTATATAAAACAATAGGACATTCTAAGTATAAAGTAATTCTAATTTGTGTATGGGAAACATCTACTCTTCAGTCGTGCTATTCTATTAAAAATTAAGCTGTCTGATGTATAACTAAGCTGGTCTGCTGACCTCTGTCTGGCTCATTTCTCATTTGTGACTCTTCTAACATGTCCCAGTTACTTAACCGTAACTAAAGTCAATCTGTTCTTATATTTTCTATCATTTTTATTATGCTTTGCTAAGCTGCTATCTGTATTGATGTAAAGTTATTTTTAAGGTTACCTTACACTAGGTATTATGCTGAGAGCTACCAGATGAGCTACAGCTATATGATAGATCTTTAGAGTATCTATCTAAGGTTAGCAGCTGAACACAAGAATCGAGAGGAAAGGAGTATTCCTTCATGTTCTGAAATTTTACCATTCCTGATTGTCACATGAAAGGGGGTTTTCCTTGAACCCTTTATGTTTGATCAGTCTGTCAACACCCCAGGAAAGCTGACACCCTTGTGCCCGACCAGTCTGTCACAGTCCCATTATTGGGACTCCACTGATCAGTCCGCTGTGTTGGAGTGAAGTTCAACTAACTTGTTCTGGGACATGTGCCAACAGCATATTGGAGTAAAATCCTTTAGAGAGGGACCCCCTCCTGGATCTCTTCAATTTTAGTTGAGTATGTCATCTGCTGCTGATGACTGCTGTCGCCCTTGAAACACTCAGACTAAACAGTTAAGGGAATAACACACTTTATTAATAAACACACTGATTACAGAAAATTGTGACAGGTTAAGGTTCGAAGACTGCCCATCATTAAATCTGACTACAAAAACATACTTGAAATAATATACAGACAAGCTCTAATCACCAATGAAAGCTAGCTCAAGACAATCATTCAGCACACATAAGAGTATGGTTCTTAGCCAAAAAGCATCATTATGGGGGAGAAGACAAGCTCAGTCCACCAAGCAATCCCAGAAGTTACAACAGAGCCTTCTCCAAATTTTCCCCATCCCTAACTCACTTTTGTGCTATTTCTTTACATTTAGGTGGAGCTTGAGTGACTTTAGTCATACATTCTGTTGTTACTGATTGGTATAAAATT
Organism: Oriolus oriolus; assembly: GCA_013400235.1. NCBI lineage: Eukaryota > Metazoa > Chordata > Aves > Passeriformes > Corvidae > Oriolus > Oriolus oriolus. Next base: position 2,791,867 of record VXBT01022073.1, on the reverse strand, counting down.
CTCTTGCTTCTCTCTTAAAGATATAGTTGATAAAATATATAGCTCTTGCTCAGTGAGGGGTGGTTGTACCTTGGAGGCTGGTAACTTTGGGTTGAAGGTGTGCGTCAGTATTATAATGAGATTATAGTGAACCAAATTCATCAACAGTTGATGTCTGGGCAGCGAGATATTTTCTTCTATCTCCCTTTCTGTGAGGTTTACCAGCTACAGGGTACCATTGAGTTCCTATCCCTTCAAAGATTTCAACACAGCCTCGCCACAGTGTGTTCACTCTGCTCTACCCTCCATTTAGGCCTGCTTAACACATACTTAAAGTTGCAGGCTGTGTGTGGAGAATCATCATGAAATAGATTCTGTGCATTCCAACCGCGCACCATCCAGGAAGCAGCAACTGCATTTCACCCTATAATTTCTGTACTGTTATAACCTCTGTTACAACGCGAATATAACATCCCAATTTTCTCTAATGTTACTGCTGGTCATCTTCCCACACTGTTGCAGTCTTGCAGCAAAAGACCTACCAAGGATGCTGAAAGATACCTCATTTCCTGGCATTTAGCTGAAGACATCTGATAAATGCATGCTGGGATCAAGTATTCACAAGCAACCATGGAGATGAAAATACTCAAATGAAATCTTGAAGGAATAAGAATGGTTGCAAAGTTGGCAGGGCAAATATTCCTCTGGTGAACAAGGAACTACAAGGCCATTGCCCAGAGTCAGGATCCTTGAACCAAATCTTCTTTCAAGTAAAGAGGCAGTACATATTTTTCACAAAAAGCAATCCAGCACATTGCCAGGGAAAGGAAATCAGCTTCTTCAACATTTTGGCAAGATTAGTTTCCTTTAGCAATTAGTTTGTTAGCCAAGAGGGAAGACAAATACTGAGATTCCTTTCCTATCGACTTACGATCCAATGAAAATTTCACCATCTCCCTTTTCCTCCCCACAGTCACTCATTCTCCCCTGGATGTAGCCATATGATCAAAGAAAGCCTCACAAAAAGTGACCTTATCCTCCACAGACACTGCTGAGTGCAAGGCCCTTGGTAACACTGGCCCAGACAACACAACAGGCAGTAAAGTAACTGTCAGTCCCAAACTCAGAACATAAATCTTGATTAAAGACTGTTGGAAAAGCATGGCTTTGGGCAGCTCAGAAGCTAAATGCTGGGGTGTTGGCTGAAATCACAGCATCTCCTCCCACATGAAAGGACAAGAACAGCCTGCACTGTACTCCCACTCAACACTAGCTCCAGAAACGATGCCAGAAGAAAACCAATTATCAGAGACACATGCCGGTTAAAGGCAGTGAACTGCAAGGCATAAGACTGCAGATGAGGCTGTGAGGGAGATGTAATCATCAGTTATGTATTTATAAAACCTGGTTCAGTGATTTTGCTCAATATATGCCTGATCACTGAGTAGCATAGCAAAAAAATATGTCACAACCAAAGGGTGCAGTGCTGCAGTGCAATGTATGTGAAACCATTGCCTGCAACAGCATTGCTTAATGTTAACAATAAGAGTCTTGGCTGTAATGTTGTAAATCAAATGCTACTGAAGCCTTGTAATAGATCAAGTTCAAGCAGCATAACAAAATAAAATAAAAAAAACAACCAGTGTTTTTTCAGCGTAGAGAAAGGCATTCTTTGTTTTCAAATAATGTCATGGTTTAGCTATTTGGTGTGTGGGTTAATGGCGAAAGGAGCAAGTGTGTACCACATCCAGTAAGTGAGAACACTATCAGTTGTCAGTCTTGATCACAGAAGAGTTTCGGCACACTCCTGGCACTGTAGTGATAACATGGTGGATGCAGAGTCTTTAGCAGCTGAGTGTCAGCATTTACCATGGATAGGTCATAACAATTACTTAGGGTTCAGGGGTAGGAAAGTCAAACAGCAAGTATCGAGCACAACACTAGGAGATACATCATAATTCAGGGTTAAAGTGCAGGCAATGGATTATCTGAGCTTTTATTTCTTTTCATCATTTCTTCCATAATCTCCAGTTGCCAAAGGTGTGATCCCTCTCAAAGAGTAGGGGGAGACTATGGTCCTGTAAACCCCTCCCCATCTGCTTCTTTTCCTAAGTCTACATCCAGTCCTGCTCTGTCAGTTAGTTTATGGATAAGTTCCTATATACAGTCCACATACTCCCTTTGGGGAAACAACCGAAAACCACACTACAATTAGCATATTTTGTGAGGAATCAGTGAGAGAGGAAGTTTTCACAATTATAAAGCTGAATGCCAGAGGATACTCTCATTTCACTAAGCACAAAATATATCAACGGGGCATAACAAAAGCATGCTAATCCAGACAGCATGATGGGTAACACCGATAAAATTGAACAACGCAAGCACTATCACATGGCAGCAACGTGGATATCCTTCAGGATCCCCACATGCAAACTGATTTGAAGTTTTTAAAAAATTCCTGACAGAGGACTTTGATGCTACTATTTCCACTCTGTGGATAAAATATCACAAGCGTGCTACCACATGCTCTGACCACATCTTCTGGCAGCTGTGTTGGCAAATTTTTAAAGACATGGAAAATAACATCTTTCTCCAAATTACATGCTGTGAGAAGTAATAGTCAGGGCAGCATGTGAAATATGAAGCACAGAAATGAAGCCATCCACGTTGGTGTTCAATGTCAAATCCCTAAAGTTATGCTGTGTGTCTCTCAGCAGGAATAAAATATGTCTCCTGTCCCCAAGAGATTATAATCCAAATTACAAATGAGTTACTGGACTAAAACAATAAAAAATAAGAGTAAAACATGCAAGACATCTGTATCGCTGTGTTAATAGTTATATATGTGTATAAATATTTGTGTAAAATTCTAATTTCACTTATTAGCCTCCTTTCCACCACCTTAATTTTATTTTTTTGTTTATCTCCTGTAAACCTTGGCATTCTGCAGAAATGAGTTTTCAGAATTTATTTGTTTATGCCGTTTAAGTTTATCTGTTGATATATGAATATATAGAATCTATGTGCATATGCCTTTTATTAGCTTACGTATAAAAAAAGGTTAAAACAGGGATGGACCTTAGTTTAGAGCCAATTATTGGATATGAAAATATATAGAAAAAGTAGGGGCATGCAAGTATTTCAGTATCTGATTTATTTAGAGGTATGAATATTAATATGAATGAATATTTAGTCTCAAAAATATGAATAGACAGATCAGGGGAAGAAAACAGCTAAAGATAAAGCTAAGTAGAATAAACCTTTAGATAATACAGGAAGGAGTAACAACTGGGGAGGAAAAAAAGTGGGTCTTAGGAAAAATGGGAAGTGTTTGGAGACTAAACTGATGTACTCACTAGAATTATATAACGATCTGTGCCTAAAGTGTGTCTCTATCAATATTTTCAATTAAGACACTTTATTTGTTGCAATAAAGAAAGCATCTTTCCCTTATTTATTCTGGAAATTTTTTAAGTCCTAGAACTGAAATTAAAGGCTTTTCATCAACATTATATGGTGTTTTGCTATAATTAAAACTGTAAAGAATAATTATATGACAGCTTTGGATATAGACAAAAATAGATTAAGATGTTAATAGATAATATGCAGAAATAGACTATATGCCTAGTCATTACCAGTCAGGGGGAAAAAATCTTAATATCAACTGGTCATTTAGAAATGCTATTGAAAACATTTTTTATACCATTGTGAGCAAAGGACTCAAAAGAGAAAAGGAGCAAAAGTGCTTTCATTTGCCTGTTTCCTACAGTGAAGACAAGTTGCAGTATAAAAATACCTCTTGTTACCAGCTGCATGGAAATGCTGTGTCATCCTTGATTATCCTAGTTAGGTGCTGAAAACTCATTGGATTTCAATCGAAACTGACAAAATCAAATAGCATCACCTGCTCCGTCAGCTCTAGCAATTTCAGTGTGCTCTCAACTGAACGTAGAACTTCAGTTTAATCATGTTTGCTACTTGGAGTGATCAGAAAATAGGTATATATTTGAAACTATGGGCCACTTAAATGAAAGGATTGTAGATTTCACTCATCCTTTCAGTCTGAAGGGACAAAAAAAAGTGTAGGCAAATAGAAGGCCAGTTGAGGGGTCCTGTATTTTATGTTGGATAAATCAAGTTGGCTTCTTAATTAGAAAGGAGCAGAAAGAAAAGTCTTTCTAAATTCTGAAGTAGGAACCTGCCTGCTGTTGCTAAGATTTTAATTGCAAATGACTGGTGCTTTCTACTGATCCCATTACCTGATTAATGGTTATTATTATTATTTGTTACTTGCAAAGTGCCTGAGGTGTTGAAGGTACTTCAAAGAGAAAATAAATGATGCAGTCCCTTCCCCAAGGAGCCTACAGTCTCACAATATGAAAGATGACACAATAAGTGAGAGCAATAAAGAGCAGCGGCAATAGAGTGAGAATAATTACATGGTTACTTAGGTTCATTTTATACACAACTTGATGGTACTGCTGTTCGCTTGATTTGTTTCTGCTTTTTTGAGTGGAAAGGAGTATATGGGTATAAGAACATAGGAGAAATAAAACAGGTTAGAGAAGTAAGGTCTTTCAACTTTGCGTGTGTGTGCACGAACACGTGTGTATGTCTCTATGTGCAGAGGGTGAGTGGTACAGTAAAACAGAAGGGTAGATTACATTGTAGCAGCTACAAAGAGAGAGAAAACAGGTGAGACAGATTGTGAGGATGAAGATTGAAATAAAAAAAGTTGAAGAAATAACAAAATGGAGTTAATTGTCTTCTCTAAGTATCTTCAATGAGTGAACATATTGCATGGCCAAATGAATTGAACAGAAAGTCAGAATGGAGTCCTGCCTCTAATCTGGAAAGAGGCTTTTGGATAAGATGAAAGGTAGGCATAACATCCATTAGTGGATTTAAGGCTAGTTTAAGATATGAGTAACAGTTCCCTAAAGAACAGCAGTGAAGGAGTACAAGAATTCATAACCTTCTGCTTACAGTTTTCCCTTTTTTGTGAAACTTCTGCATGCTGTTAGTTACTGTAGGACAGGGAACTTATTCAGCTGGACACCATATCTACTCCATTATACTTACTGACTTTCAAGTAAATTTCTTTCTTGAATTTTTTCAGTCCATTTTGGCTTCTTGCCTCCAGTAGCAATAAATTTCAGATCGTATACCTGTGTTGCAAAGAAAATTTTGCTTGTTTTTAAATATTGCTGATGTAGCAAACAGTGAGTCCATCACAGTGCTTCACTCAGGCTCAGCTCTGGTGCTCCAACTAGATATCATAGAATCTCAGAATCATAAAGTTTGGAAAAGAGCTGTAATATCACTGAGTAAAAGCATTAACCAGCACCAGAATGTTCACAACGAAATCATATCCCCAAATGCCACATCCACACGCCTTTTAAATACTTCCCTCTAAGGCCGTTTGAAATGCCTTCGCTTATTTCACATCGCTGCTGCTCCACGTCTTCTGTCAGATGTCCTAGGGTTTCTTAAATTGCACTGCTCTTATGTGTGGGTTAGGAATAGCACTCCTAAAGGCTTTGGTCTTAAAAGCTCTCTAAGATACATTCTCTATACTGGTTAAGTCTCTACAGATCTCCATGGCAGCTTAGACAGCTACCTTATGTACAGAAATTTACATATAAACACCTAAGTATAGGTGTTCTGAACTTTAACGCTATCTTGCAAGGTTCCTTTACTGCCTAAATTTAGGTCTTTGAAGTACAGCACAAGGTCCCACTTTATATAGCTTGCTTTTAAAAGGCAAATTTCAATAAAGCAAATTTTAACCTGCAGTACCAGTTCCCAAAGTTACTAATCATTGTGTATAATTTATGTTTGTAATTAAATTACAGTATGAAATAAAAAGCTATTAAAACATAACTTGAAAATCCTACTTATTAACAAGTATGTTCAATATTTACTAATTAGTATTTTAACTTAAGGTAAAAAAATAATTAAATAATTCATGTGAAAATAATTTTTCATTATAAAAGATACTAACCATGTGTTTTAATTAGGGATGGGACTGAATCATAAAGCTTCACTTCAGTTTTTCTTTCAGAATGTGAATGCTCCCAGAATTTTATAGCATTTTAGGTTTTATCTAATTTGTAGCCAATTTTGTACAATTTTCTCTACTAAAGACCATTCTTTTTGAGGCACTAATGTTTGCAAAATAATTTTTTTCACATTGTCTCTGCAGGCACTGATTTTTACTTGCTGAACTATTTCAAAAAACAATAGTTTTCTGTATGCAATATCAGAGAATTTACCAGGATTTGATTTCTTGGACTATGAAGTCAAGTGTATAATCCATTTCATAAACTGAAAAATTTCACATATGAATTTTTCCTGATCTAACTATTCTTCTGGCCATGGAAACCCTGTTCAGAGTATTTCAGATAAGATCTCATCCGTGTATTTAATAAGTTCAGCATATTGCTCTGTTTCTACCACCTTATTCCATACATCCTAAGTTTTCATTTGCCATTTTCATTGTCATATCTGATGGCACGTTGCAGTCAACCAAAGTAGTATTCTCTTAACTGCAGAAAGACTGCATTTTTTATTTTTTTAAACAGTTAGGTAGATGTTTATTCTTCCTTCACAGAGGGAAGAAAGTCTCAGGGTGCAATTTATCTCATCCCAAGGCAGATGCCTAAAACTGGTTAAAATACTCACTTCCTAAGAGTGCCTATTTCTCTTTGCTGACTGCAAAAGGAGTTTGGGATGATCAGCTCTGGAACAAATGTCTGAAATGTGCCATCCAAGAGTTGAACTAAATTCCACTCTGTACTAAGAGATGGGTAGCTTAAGTCTTTTCTCCTCTTCTTCTTTTTCAATTGGAAATCTCATAATTTGTAAGAGAAATCCATTTTTCAGTTAATTTTGAGTTCATGCTCTTAAATGTAATCTGATTTACTCCTCAAGATTATTCACATTTTTCTCATGCATTTAATTAGTCCTCTGTTTTCACAATGGTTTCTCAACTTAGAATTGTCGAGACTTAATTTGATAAAAGGTAAAAATAAAAATAATAACACCCCCCACATGTAAAAGCATTAAATAATAGCTGTCTTCCTCTTGTTAGATTCCAAAAATTCCAAAGTTAGCCTCATGCAATTCTGATAGCTTTCTCTCTGTCATTACACATGGAGAAAACCATCTCAAACAGTTCTTTAAATAATCAATTATCTTAGTACAAATCTCCATTTTCTTCACACAGGCTGATAATTTCCATATGGTACTGCCTCTACTGAAGTCCAGATACATGAATCCTAATACAATTCTCTTGTCTAGAAAAGAATTTATCAAAGAGAATGAGCTATCTTATTCTATTGCCTTAACATTGTTCAACAAACTTTAGTAAATCCGTGTTGCATTCAATCCCATTTTTAGTTTCCTTTTTTATTACAAAGACTACAGAAACTTAAAGAATCTTAACAGGCTAAAGTGAAACCAGACGATATAATGAGATTTTTATAATGAGAGATACATATTTTTTCTTTAATTTTCCAAATAGGTAAGGTTATTTCCTTTGGAGCTTAACACTGCTCTTACCTGATATTTTCAGCTAGAAACACAGTATCATTACTTTTTGGTATCAAAGAACAAAGGAAATCACGTTTCAATCTTTCATACTTTTCTTCTTGGTGCTATTATTCTATCAGCTTTGATATTTTTCTAACCTTTGTATTATTTTTGACCATGCATTAGTTCATGGATTTGTCTCTGTCATCACTACATGGTTTATCTTCTACTTTCATGACTATACACCTGCTGAAAGCTTAAACAATACCTTTATCTCTAATCCTTTTTAACTTTGCAGCTGCTTTCTTTATAGCCTTCTATAATTTCACAACATCTAGATTTCAGAACATACCCATTCTTGTATGAACATTACGGTCAATTCTCCTGGTTGCCCATTTGTTTCAAAATCAATTGAAATATTTCCTCTTTTCAATAATGTATATGAAATTCCTAACAGATCCAAATTTAGTGTCATGCTCTCCCTCTGTTATCCTTTAGGATTTATTCACCTCTTTAATAATACTCATTAATTCTAGCTTTATTTTATTCAATAAAATAACATAGTCTTGAAATAAATCTATTGCATAGTCAAAGGCTGTTCTGACTTTGATCGGCAAAGAGTAGCCACAACTTTTTTCACCACCCAGGATTTTACTGACAAGGTACAGTTTGAAGTCCACATTCAGATCAGAGGAATCCATATCTCATTCCTTCTTAGCTGCCCCTATGATTGCTGCCAGAGACTCCTTTGATGTGTCAGTTGCTAACTTTCATACTTTCAGACTATTACTTTCACTAAGATTTCAAATTATTTCCTGTAATCTCCATACTCCTTATCCACCAATAAGGATTGCTTGGTTTTTGCTTTCACTAGATTATAAATGATAAAAAAATAAATAATTTAAACATCTCAAACTCAGTCTTACATGCACTAGCGTGTCTAGAGCAGAAAATATTTTTAATAATTTTATCTATGTCCCATTGGGCTGACTGCTGTATTAACATAATATCATTGAGTGTCATTAATCTACCCTACTTTAGGAATCCAAACATGTCTAAACATCACCGCAGATGAGGCACATGCATTTAGTCACAGTTCAGTACTCCAGTACCAGATACCTGATTCTCTTATCTATCTTCACTGTAGACTGCATGAACCTTTTTTCTGAGCAATACACACTTTGATTAGTATCCATATTGCAAAATCAGCTCATAACAAGCATTCCTGGAAGAGGCTGCAATATGTCCTTTGAGCACAACCCAGATAAGCCTAATGTCTGTATCACCCTTTGACAACCCTCATAGTTTTGGATGGGCTGTTGTTACCTGAATTGTGAGGGGGATGATCACATGCAGAGAGGGTTTGACAGAGGTTTTATCTATGACTTAGGAAAAGAGTCATCAGGGAAGAATTGAGTGCAAAGGCCAGAATTGGGACAGAATTACTTATCCTGTGCACAGAACCTAGCACCTCATCTCCAAATCTGATCTGCAAACAATCACTCCAGATGGCTGACATTGTCATGGTATATGTCCACAACTGTGAGAAATGCACTGTGGTAAATTTAGGAAATTCTGAAGGATGTGCTTATACAACCTATAGTATCCCGTGATATTCAAGTCCTTAGAAGAATGTGTGCAAATGCCAACTTCTAGTGACCTGGTATGGGAGCAAAATGATAAACTAGCAATAGCATTTGCCAAGGATGTTAATGAATTTAATGGAAATCCTCAAGGCTGAGAATTATCTGATGGTAATGAAGAAATACCCCCATGCCATTGGCCAATGACCCAACTCGGGGGATCATATGCATGTCCAGAGATACATCAAGGAGTGAGTGCAGGATAGAAGATATCACAAAGCTGGTACATAGCCTACTTGGAGACTCTCATTTCAGACCTCACTGAACAAAGCTTTGCAAGTCAGACACAAATATGAATTTCATCTATGGCACCTTGTCTATGTCCACTTGAACCTATTCCTGTATTATCAAATATGATTCAATTGCATGCCCTGAGTGAGTATCAACAGAAGTCTGGTAAACATGCAGGCAAGCAAGATGAATTGAAGAGAATAACTTAGCTTCCAAAAAGACATGGATGATCACCTCAGGGTGGATGATTTGTATTCACTTTTTTTTCTAGGTAAAAATAATCTTAAGTCCACTGAAGTAAATAGAGCAACATTTTGAACAGTTTGAACTCTTCTTATACCAGATATTTAACATTTCTTAATTGTATCTAGTGTAACTCTAAAGTTTAGTCTTTACTTAATTCCATTTAGACACATAAAAATATTCAAAAATCACAAGAATCCTGATCAATAAGAGGAAACATGTAATTAGTCTGGCTAACATATTTTTTTTGTGTTTTTTAAATGTAGAGAAATGTTCTGATATGTGCAGTTGTTGGCCAAGATTTGGAGTAGTTTATACGTCTCATCTCATTGCCATTCTGCCATTCTGTCATTCTTACATTACTTAAGTAAATTCCAAACATGTATTTTTTTGGTGGGTTATAGTTCTGTTTGTTACCACTGATTAAAAGTTAGTTGCCTCAAATCAAATGGCAATTTATGAGATTTTGTTACTGCAAAATCTATCAACTTTTCTCTATCCTGCTGAGGCTGGTTTTGTACAATCAGTGACATCAATACGATCAGTTACAAAGTCCAGCAACACTCTGTGGCATTTTAGTTAATTTCTCTATTAGGGAAATTACTTTTTTTCCAGTCCCTAATGATGGGTTGACATTCAGTTATGATGTGACTACCCGTACCAAGAGAATTATTAATGAACATTTCATAAGAGTTGCTTGATATAATTTTGTTGGTGTTTAATTAGTCCAAAGTTAAATGATAAAATGAAGTTTGGAAGTTGAAGACTCTTTCTGAATTTTTAAAATTTCTACATAATCTATAATGCTAATTAAAATGTTTTTCCTATATGTGTGTTTTTATGTCTGACAACTTAAGCCTCACAGAGTCTACAATGGTTTTGGCACCTAAATCCTTCTTTCCTCCTAGAAAATCTCCCTTGTTGATTCTCATGCTATGCATTGTTTACAAATTACCAGCACATCGTACTTTCATCTGGTGTTCAATACCTCTGCAACATAATGGCTGCATGTTAATAGCAGGCTGTGGTTGTCAACAGCAACAACACAGCTTCTGCAGTGAAAAGCAAGTACCATTTAGTGAGAGCAGACATACAGATCCCAGTTTTCTGGACTCCACTGTAAATTTTCCTATGTCGGGAGCAATAAACAGTACCTCTTCTGCTGGATTCCATAAGCAGCCAGTAGCCAAACAGATCACATGTAAAACGGAAATGTCAAGTGCTTTCCTTCTTGGAACGAGCAAAGGGTTGAGGAGGGGTTATCAGAACAGTTTGTCTCAGAGTCACCTACTACAGCGTTGAGACAGGCACCTGAAATCCTTGAGGTAGTAAGAGAAGAAAGAGGGTCATTCAGTTAATATTCACAAACAAAGAAGCAAACAAATAAAAGGAGTCCTTGTGAAATCACCATTTTTTCCTGAAGCCCATATAATTGCAATCCTTTCTCCTTTGCTAGGAAACCATAGCAACTTTGAGCTCTGGTTTTGTTCTGCAGTGCAAATGCACAATTGGATTTAAAGTGTTAGGACTGGATGTTGTTTAATGAAGAAGTAAGAAAATATTTCAGTCCAGAGTCTACTGTATTGAAAGTTCAGCTCCATTTTCTGATACACTGATAGAATTTATTGATTTTTTTGGTTTAAGCCATGTTTGCAAGGAAATTAACTCCACTTGGGATTCACCCATAAAAGTCAAAGGAGCTGACTGATGTCATTGCAAGGCCACTCTCAATTATTTTTGAAAGGTTATGTTGATTGGGTGAGATTCCTAAGGATTAGGACAAAGCAAATATCACTCCTACTTTCATGAAGGGCGAGAAGGAAGATCTGAGCAATCACAAGCCAGTCGGCTTCACCTAAGTCCTTGGGTAGATGACAGAGCAAACAAACCTGGAAAACCTTTCTAGACATACTGGAAACAATAAACATGGTTTTACAAAGGGGCAATCACGCCTGAGCAGCCTGATAACCTTCCATGATGAAATTAATAGCTTGGTGGATGAATGCAGTGCAACGCAACTCAATGCAGATGGGCTGTCCCACCCCAGGATCGTGGAGCTCTGGAATAGGATGGGATGGGCCAGCCAAGGCATAGGAGGCTCTGGGATGGGATGGGATGGGATGGGCAGGGGCAGTACAGGTGTACCCAGGGTGAAGGCCTCATTGCCCACCTCAGTCACAGTTCAGTGGGATTGGTTTTGCCCTGACTCCTGAGCACTGCCTGGCAATGCAAGGGAAACAGCACTGTGAAAAGGCCAGGAGGGAGGCTTGGGCCTGCCAGTGCCTTCCTTTCCAGAGCCAGTGAGGCCCTGGCTGGAGGATGAGCACATCTGAATGGGAGGCGAGGTGCCCTGACCTCGGGGCAACTATGCCTGGGCTGTGCAGTACGGAGGGCTCAGGCAGGGCCTGTGGGGCTCCCCTGGGAAGGGTAGGGTGTGGGTCTGGTGAGATGCTGGAAGGGCTGTCATTCCTGGCCCCTGGGGTCCTGTGCGCTGCAGCCCTGCAGAGGACAAAGGGACAGAAAGGTAGTGGAACACAAGTGTTGGTGCCATGGTACAGGTCACAGAATCATCTGAGGAAGACATCCGGAAGGATCCAGTCTCAGGCAGCTGCTGGAAGGTTCTGGAAGGCTCTCCACAGTTTTGGCAGTTGCCACAGCAGTTGCTACTGCAGTTGAAGGCTGCGCTTCCAGCCTGGCCCGTGCTCTTGTTCTTCTTAAGGTAACTAAACCTCACCCTCTTGTTCCATTCGTCCAGCCTACACCAGTCGTGCTGGTGTGGCCAGGGTTTGACTCCAAACCAGGGACCTGAGGACACGGCTTTACCTGGCCCAGTACTTGCAGCTGAAGAAAAGGCCAAACAGGGAGTAATGCAAAGCTTCCAAATCCTGGAGGCACTTGCTTTGAGGTGCATTTCCGATAGTGGGATTAACCGCAGCTGAGTCAGACTAGCTGGAAGGACGAGGCTGGGATCTTACTGACTAGAAATCAGCTTGCAGGAATGACTTATGGATCCTGGTCTATAACAAGCTGATGGAGCAAAAAGCCAAGAAGATGAAAAAAAAGGATTGGTATTTGACTGGATTATTAACTATAGGTCTGGATTTAACAACTGGACTTTTAGATTGGATTTTTTACTTATAAATTTCCAGGCTGTTAAGGTTTTTTGAGATGTGGGAACACATCAACATGGAAAATGTATTTTCTTAGAAAGAACCGTAAGAGTTAGGTGTAACACAGCGAAATACAAAGCTTTATCAGTTATTGGTTGGTGATGCTTTTGCTTTTCTTTTTGTTCTTTTACTGGTTTTGTTTCATTGTTTTATGGTTTGCTGCTTTCAGATGATCACCAACCTGTAAATCAGAAACATTATATTAAATGCTGTACTGTGTAGCCTAGATCCAAGAGGCCTTAGGATGCCCATGAATATTGCTCTCAATATGAATTTTTTAACATTTCTGAAAAACAGAAGTAGATATGTGTTATGTTGTCATATGAAATATGGATACCTCTAAGGGAAGAAGGGGAGAAGGTATAGCTATTTGGTGCTTGTATGACTGCCTGTAATTTTTTCTGAACTTTGTAGTCTAATACAGAGCCATTTGCCTCCTTTCTTTTCCTTAGCTAACTTATACACCCATTAAACTATTGTTGGAATTTGTGAAAATGTGATTTTCAGGTAGAAATTAAGTCATCTGGAATGAAGCACTGTACAACACTGTCGACTTCATGCACAGCATGGCTATCACTAGAGAAGGAAATAAAATAGAAAATATTTGCTTCTCACACAAGCCTTGCAAGTAATGTGCCAATGAAAAAGAAAAATTAATGTAAATTATTTATATGTATACATACCTGCATATAACTGCATACTTGATTCTGGTTCACAATAATTTTGCTCCCATAAAAATCTGAGATAAAGAAAATCAAAATACTAGATATAGAAGTCATTTACTTTGGAGAATAAAGCCAATCTAATTGTGTGATCCTTGCCATCCAATTTTCCCATCAAAAACCTCTTCCATCATGTAATGGAGGGCAGAATTCACCAGACCCATTGTGGCGATATTCTCCAGACCAATCTATGTGAGTTGAACAGGCTGGTTAGGGTGCTTGTCCTGGTTTCAGCTGGGATAAAGTTAATTTCTTCTCATTAGCTGTTATGGTGCTGTGGTTTGGGATGAGAATGGTGTTGATAATATGCTAATGTTTTTGCTTTTTGCTGTGTTGTGTTTACCCTAAGTCAAGGACGTTTTTCCATTGTCTCATGCTCTGCCAGTGAGGAGAGATGCAAAAGAAACTGGGAGGGAGCACAGCTGGGACAGGTGACCTGAAAGGGTATTCCACACCACAGAACATCCTGCCCAGTATATAAACTGGGGGGAGTTACCCAGAAGGACAGCCTATCTGGGTTCGGGAAGAGGGCTCTGGCATTCGTCAGCAGGTGGTGAGCAATTGCATTGTGCATCACTTAGTTTTCTCTTTTTATTAATGTTTACCATGATTGCTGTATTTTATTTTATTTTAAATTATTAATCTGTTCTCATCTCAATACACAATTTTTGCCTTGATTTTCCTCCCCATTCCCCTGGGGTGGAGGGAGAGGGAGTGAGGGGTTGAGCAAGCATCTGTGTGGTGCTTAATTGTCAGCTGAGTTGAAAACCATGACAGTGTCACAGAGGGTTCGGTGGTTTAGTGGCCCACTAATTTGCAGTTCACAGGGAATTGCTTTTAGGTCCCAGTCTGAGTAGGTCTGTCAGCCAGGGAAAAGTAAAAAAAGGGTACTCAAGTGGATTATGACTGTTCCAGAGACCACAACAAGGCTATACTAAGATTACATTTATAGGATAGATATAGAATATACTTACAGATATATTATATTTTGTGTGTGTTACTCATGAAAATTTACATTCAAACACAATTGCTTCTGTAGGTTATTGTAGAAAATTCAATCTAGGTAAGAATACATAGCTTTTGAAATATACCTTATGTTTCAAAGAATGGAATTTTTTTTCAGAACTTCAAGATACTCCATGTCCAAACTGGTAAATTTTTTGTATTTCTGAAAATAACAAAATTTTCACTTTTGAACATCAAATCTGATTTCAGGTGTTTATTTTGAAATTTGTGAAGTGATTTCATAAACTATAGTCCCATTTTAGTATTCTTTCTATGAAAGACTAGATCAGATGGGCTTTTACCACCTGGCATTCCAATATCATGAAAGTAAATTTGTCTGTTTAAGCATGTCAGGATTAATGGAGATCAACAGAGAATGACTCTGCTCCATATCAGTTTTATAAGCATTTTAAAAGAGGTTAAAACATCAAATGTTTGAAACAGCAGCAATGTGAAGACCTTGACTGCAGGTGATAATGCTGTAAACCTTTGTACACTGTGCAGTACAGGTGCCAAAGCTGATTCTCACATTTGTTCAGAGGCATAAGATTTGGCATAGGAATCAAATTTTACAGTTTGAGTAAAAAGAAAGTGTGAATTTCTGTAAGAAAAGTAATTTTAATCTGAATAACAAGATGAAAATCTGGAAAATATTTTTTCCTTAAACGTAAATTGAGAATGAGGTTTATGTTGCTTCTTTACACATAGGAAGTTACAAAAAAGTAGTGAAGTTGCATCTGTACACTCACTTTTGAGTATATATTGGATTCATCATGGTAGACATTTAGAAATGTGATTTTTTTGTAAACTTTGAGTACTGATCAGCTGACTATTCAATAAAGCTGTTGCATAGCATTCATACTATTTCTTTAAAAAATAAAAGGTTACCATACTTTCCACAATTTTCACAGATTTATTTCCATTAGTTTTTGCTTATCTCTATTAATGAAAACAGTTCCTTATTTATAACTGTAACAAAACTACTTATCCATATTATATGCAGGACCACAGACCGCATTCTAAAGACCTGTTTCTATCTCACCAATATGTCCAGGATCTATGTCCAGGAATTAACACAAAAACTGTTAATCTTTTAATCTCTAAGGTATATTCTGAGATATTTTTCTTATAGGGGATCACAGCCCAAAATATAATTCTTAATATAGACATAGAGAAATACATATATATATATATATATATATATATATATGACTATATAAAAATATACTTAAATTCAAGTATATAAATTCTGTACAATTTCTATTTTTTTAGCCACTTCATGAAAAGCCTTCCTCACTGTCACTTTGCAGAACAGGAAAATATGTCAGTTATTTATTTAAATAATTGGTATTATAAATACCCCTTCCTTTATCTGATTTTTCCATTTGGTTGTTACAAGAGATGTCTGAATTTTCGAAGTTAGTGAAGAGGACACTAAAGTTACCAGAGAAAAGGGCCCTCAGTCCATCCCTCTCCTACCAGTGTGATGCCAGGGCCAACAAGAGATGAGGAGAGACTGGGGAGAGATTGCAAGTCAGCAGAAGAGCGCCTGAAGAGAAGCACAAAGAAATTCCAGCCACTCCAGGCAGCAGGGAGAGGCCCAGCTTGCCTCTAGGCAAACATCATGGCGAATAAACATGAGGAATTAGAGGCATATGCATGTCTGTAGGGCTGTGATCTTATTGACATCACAGAGATATGGTGGAATGATCCCTGTGACTAGAATGTTGGAATGCAGGGATACAGGCTCTTTAGGAAAGACAGACACAGAAGACAAAGTGAGAGTGACGCCTCCAAATAAATTACATCACAAGCAATGTCTTGCTGAACTTGCTTACTGCCCTTTGCAAGCAGATCTTGACAAAAATTCTCCTATTTCAAAGCACCTTCAAAAGAACAGTGGTGTCCTAATATTACCTCAGTCAATAATCAAAGTTTCAATTTAAACTTTTTGAATATTTGTTTTTTCTAACAGTCCTTACCACATTCCTAATAAAACCAGATCTCAGTGTACTATAGATGGATGCAGATTACTAACCTCATCTTTCCCTGGGTCATGGACTGTTAAAACACTCAAAACTAGAGGCAACTGGAACATACCTGTAGGTCTACAAAGGGAATACTTGTAGTGGACAGGCAATAACACACTAGATTAATCCATGCTTTTTTTTTTAATGCACATCATTTATATATAATGGTCCATTTAAACAATTTTTTTTTCTATCTATCTATCTAATCTATCTATCTATCTATCTATCTATCTATCTACCACTGTAATTCAACCAAACAGTTAGCTGTTATTGGATATTATTCTGGTTTAAAAAAAAAGGCTCAAAATCCACCAAAAGAGCTCAGCTCAGCATTTTCAGGATTGATTGCAGAATCACTAAGATTAGCTAGTTGACACTACAACCTCGAAAGGGAGGCACAATGAATATTAAAAAAAATATGTAATGTCAAGCCAATAGACTTTTTCCTCAGAATGCAAGAGCAACAATATAATGAGCATTTAGAGAGTTTGCCCTTGACTGAATCTTTGCTTGAGTGTTTACTTGGAGTACTGTTTCATTTGGGAAACATAATTTTTACAATTAATTTCTTCAGGTATCTAACAGTAAGTTAGAAAAGGAAGAAGTGGACTATTCAATACAGTCTATAATTAATCTTCAGTGCTCATCTTTTTGACTGCACTCATTAAACATCATTGAGTTTGTATGTGTCATCTTGAAAAATCAGGTAACATAAAGTAGGCACTCAAAAAGTGATTGTTATATCATGAATCACTTCATACAGACAGATCATGAATGCATTTAGGATCATTATAAGAAGAATGCTTTTAACATTAAACTAGTAAGGTTCTGGAAATGCCTGTTAACTAGAGTGTTGACAGCAAGAAACCTAAAGATATCATGTGAGCACAAATCTCATGTGAGTTTAAAAGACCATTCCATGCTGTAATACAAGGGGTGGCACATCCTACATACTTAGGAGCAATTTTGCCATATGATTTAATGGCATATAAATATTAGGCATGGCAATGTATCCTATTTTGATTCCCAGTTCAGCTTTGTTCCTTATATATACACCCTTCTAAATATCTAAGAAACTATTTGTCTTTGCAATTGAGTGTATGTGATAAGGTTTTGGTAGAGGTGGAGGTTCAGGGGTGGCTTCTATGAAAACATGTCAGAAGTTGTCACCATGTCTGACAGACCCAATGTCGGCCAGATCCAAAATGGATCTACTGACAGCCAAAGCTGACCCCACTGATGGTGGAGTAAAAACTGCTGTGTAACAGAAAATGTGAGAGAGGACTGAGAATATGTGACAGGAACAGCCCTGCGGAACCGAGATCAGTGAAGAAGGAGGGGAAGGAGGTGCTCCACGTACTGGAGAAGATGTCCACCTGCAGCCCATGGAGGACCCCTTGTCAGAGCAGGTGGATGTACCCTGAAAGAAGATGTGATCTTATTTGGAAAGCCCAGACCAGAACAGGCCACTGTTTAATGGTTTGACCTATACAGCTAAATAGAAAAGGACCAGTTTGAGTTCAAGAACTGGCTCCCCGATCATTCATTGTTTCACTGTGTGTTTACTACTCACCTCATGTTCTGATGGCTCCTGAGTGTTCTGTGTAAAACAAATGCACCAAAGGGAATGTGATATACGTAATGATGGGGATTGTTCTGTGCTGCTTGGTTTGGAAGCAAAGTATTGTCCCTGCACCTCTTTAAGCAATGTAGACATATCAAGCAATTTGTATGAATCGAGCATTTGTATGAATTAAGATACTCCTATATGATTAACTATGTTCAGTTACTAAGAGGTATAAGGTTTCTTATCCTGTTGATTAAAAATGAAGTTGTTGGTATGATGTCACATAATGCAATTTCTGTGTTCCTACTTTGCAATCAATAAATACAAAGTAAAGGCATTAAAGAGTTAGAAAATGACAAAATTAAAGTTGTTTCCATCTGTTAGAAATGTTGGAAATTAAGCAAGATCTCAGGTAAAGATTTTTCAAATAGCAATGCAATTTCTAAGATTTTTTTAACAGACTGATAGTTAAGATACTGCATATTGATTTGATATTCCTTTTACAGAATAATGTATAATGTGAAATTACTCGCTTATACAAACTTCACAAATGCTTTTTAATCTCTGACTTCAAACTATGGCAGATGCTCGTGAAAGGGTCTGTAGAGAAAGAACAAAAAAAAGCAATGTACAGCAAAATATTCTGTGCTTTCAGAGTTAAACTGGAAAATATTGTCCATTAAATGTTTAAGTCGATCTGAACTGAATTAAATCCTTCTAGTTTTGTTTTTCTACCTGAACAACTCCCCCAAAACATGTTGCTTATAGGTTGAACAAAGGAAGGATTTGAAAATATATGAATGTTTAATACTTGTGTCATGTCTGCTTCTTGTCATGAGCCAACACCTGGTCCAAATACCAGGCAAGTGAAGTAGCTTGTAGATTGTTTTAGTGCATACTATCCAATTCTCTGTTAGTCTCTCTTTTCCTTTCCTTCTTTCAGTGAGAAGAGACAGAACAACTATTTTGTAAGCCATCGATTCTCTGTTTTTAACTGGAAAAATATAGTTCATTAAGTATCCAGTCAGTTTAATTTAATTTCCTTGGGTTTCTGTTAGAATACTTGAGCTGGATTTTTAGTAATTGAATGTAAGACTTGATGCTGCCAGTCAAGGACTGGCAGAGATATTACTTCTATTACTGGATTAAGATAAACAGTTTTATCAGTTCTGGGATTGCTTTGTTGTCATCTTTATGTACAGTGTTTTTTGCCTTTTCCCTCATATTTTATCACTTGAGGCTTGGCAAATTTACTGAACTTTTTATCACAACTGAAATGGGATGCTCTATTAGCTTCCAAATTCCGGGAAAGAGTTTTTCCACTTGTCTTTATTTGAGTGAGTTCTTCTCTCCATTTATCTCTATCTGGACAGACAGAATTCCGTATACATGTCTTCATTTTTATTTTGCCTGTTTGGGTTTACTTCTTTAGCACAAAATTATAAGCAAGTTATAGAAGCAAATTATAGGTTTAGTTTTTAAGCCACAAGAAATTTATGTAGTGTCATTCCAGTTATCACAAGAGATAGGAGCCACTTCTGCTTTCCTTTTTCAGTTTTAATTTCTGAAGAAAATGAGCTGTTTCTTTTTAATTTAATTATCAATGTTTAGTACTGGATTTTTTATCTTTCTTATTTCATTCCTTTACCTTGTGATCTGACTTCACCTTCAGGAAGGTTAGCTTCCTAAGCAAGGGAGACGTTTTTCAATTTTTTCAGTACCTGTTTCCCAATGCAACTTTCTAAAAGTCTTTGCATGTCTTGGATGTTTTATTTTACATTTTCCAGAGATCATAAAAATTGTGAAATTCCTATAAGTTTCAAGAATGAAATTTTTAATGTCCTCACATTGGGTAACTTGTCAACGTAAACCCACAGTTTATTCAATTTCTAAGTACCTACTAAGGAATACATACAGATAATTTATTTTATGTCAAAAATGCAACCCAAAACTTCTATACTGGTACTTCTACTTCTGCGGTTCTCTTCTGCTGTGTGACCTAATGTTTAAAGAGTTTATTCAGAAAACTTATGTGAACCTTTGCCTTTTAAATGCTTTGTCAAGGTTAAAAAAAACCAAATCATTTTTCACGTCTTTTACTTAAAAGCATTCCAAGATTTTTCTACAAATCCTTTCATTGTTTTCAGTCTCATTGGCTTAACAGATTGCTTCCTTTTCTTTCCAAAGTATGCCCTTTGTCAACTGGATATTTGTTTATTCCTCACTTTAATTAAAACTGGTGAACCTTGATTACTGGCATCATTTTGTTTTATGCACCAGACTATGCCTTCACAACTTTGACAAACCAATACCAAAATAATTTAATTTCTCACTGGTAAGGTGAGTATCTGGTGGGGAGCCAGTGTAGCTATCACATCCAGAACATAAGCTGTTATATTTGGCTTCTTCCACTTTTAATAATTTCTTCTCAGGATTCAATAACCGTGCACACATCTCTGCATAAGAGACCTGCACCTGAAATGACCATATGTTCCAGCAATTTAATCTCTCCCTGAGCAGCCATGACAGTGAATGAAAATGTGGTCTATGTTTTGGGCCATATGCAATGAATCAAGCCCTTGATCTGTCAGTGGTAGCCGTTCTGCTCTGGCCTGCTCTACCTCCGCAAGTCTCCAGTGTATCCCATTTGCTCACTTTGACATTATACACAGCTTCTTCCTCAGTGTTTTTGATGCTTATACACTTCCAGAGGTGAATTTTTCCTACTTGTCCAGTTATTCAGCCTCTGGCTACAATTTTTATGATATTTTATATTACTTTCATGTTTCATGTGAACTGCATCATCATTTCCACTTGTATTTGAAATCATCCCATAAATTTCAAAAAGCAGCAATTCATATTGAATTAGATTCTTTCCAAAACACATCTGAGACTAAGATGCAGCCATGGGTTGTACGTCCTGGATTATTTTCTGTTTCCTCTCTTCTGGAGAACAAAAGACTGTGAAATCTTCTTTTAAATTTTAACCTGCTCTACTTCTGTGTCATTACCATTATAGTAAGCTGGTGGTTTACATTTTAGACTTATTTTAATGCCAAAAAATGAATGGAAAGTGGTCCTAAATTACAGGTCCCCGAGAGGCAGTTTTGCCAAGTTATGAGCAAATAACTACACAGTCTTAAGAAGATCTGCGCAACTTTCTGCCTTTTACCCTTTCAAGGTGTCATGGTCTAGGAATGGTGTTCAATGCAGTACTCCAGCTCCATGTGCAGCATCCTCTTCCTCACCCTCCAGCTGGAGGCAAAAATGCAAAGATCACAGGTTGAGGTAAGAACAATTTATTGGGAACAGCAACAAAATAAGAAAACAAACAGTAAAAACAATATTAATAACAAAAGGTATAAGAAAAAGAAATTATTTACACAGGAAGTCCCCTACAATAAACAATACTGGACTGCTCTGTCCACCAAGTTTTTTGATCCTTCTGCCTGGACAAGAGTTCCTTTTCCATCCACCCTTTCCCCTAGCATGGACATGAAGTGTAATAGAATTACATCCAGACCCTGGCCACACCCCCTCCCAGCCACTACAAAAAATTAACCCTGTCCTGGCCAAAACCATGACACAAGCTAACAATATATTTTTATTTTATTTGGTTTTTAGATTAAGAAAAAAAATCCAGAAAGTGAGATAGTTTTCTCCTTTTAAAAGAAATAACTGTTAAACTTGTTCATTCAAAAAATATTTTTCACCTTAATGAAATTTATGAATGATATAATACATGGACTGTGAATTCTACCTATATGAAACTTACTTTGCACACGTGAAATATGCCTTTAATAACTGTATATCTGAAATATATTTGTGAAAGCTTTCACAAGAAGTTAGAGGCTATTTAACTTATTATAGTGTGATCAAAAATAAATACTTTGTACTACACTGTAAATACTAGTGTTTTGTACATGTAATTGTATTCTTCCATTATCTGGAATATATCTTGTGTAGTTAATTTTTTATTTATCTTATAGAGCAACTTTTTTTCCCCCAAGGTTTAATAAAAGCTTGTCTTTCCAATTATGATGTTCAGCACATTCTAGCCATTCAAAGTTTTAGGGTGCAATATGTAATGAGAGGAAACTTCAGCCCAGCCTATCTGCCTCCTTACTAATGCATGCCAGTAATTGCTAGTGACCATTTATAGCTCTGAATAATCTGGTTTTCCAAGACCGTTAATCATTTGTCTTTGATATTCATTCCTTTGTCTCATTTTTTTCTTTCAACACATCACGAGCTGAAGTCAAATATTGCCACACTCCAAAAAAGGCAGTTCAGTTATGATCTGTTTTCCTCAGTCTTTCTATTAAAACTGGTTGGTAAGCCTTCACAAGGTCATCTGCAGAACAGCAATGCTACATTTGTTTAAAAGCAACCCAGAGTCGCAATTTCTTTCTAAGCACGTGACTGGAAGGGCTCATTTTGATGTTCTCAAAAGGAAATAGAAGCCATAAAGAAAACACAGCATACGGATACTTGTACAAAGCCACTTGGTTCATGCATGTACAGTGGTTCACTCAGACTACTGGTTCAAGACAGCTAGCATGGCTTCAGCAAGGGAAAATCTTCCTGACCAACCTAGTGGCTTTTTATGATGGAGCAACTACCTCAGCTGATGATATAAGAGCCACAGATATCATTTATCTGGACTTCTGGAAAGCCCTTAATTAGGAAAAAATTCTTTACTGTGAGGGTGGTGAGGTACTGGAACAGGTTGTCCAGAGAAGCTGTGGATGACCAATCCCTGGAAGTGTTCAAGGCCAGGTTTGATGGGGTTCTGAGAAACCTGGTCAGGTGGAAGATGTCCCTGCCCATGGCAGGGGGATTGGAACTAGATATTCTTCAAGGTCCCTTTCCAACTTAAGCTATTCTATGCTCATATGATTATTGACATGCAAAAACTCTTTCACTTTTATACTTCTTTAGACTGACACCCTTAAGTGGTATGCAACTGGTTTCTTTCTCAAAAAAAATTAAAATCTTCCAAATGTCATCATTTTAATAAGATATTTAACAGCTCTTATTTTCACATTTATTTTTGGAACAGAAGTCTACACATTTGCTGCAAACAGATCTTAGGATCAAAGTCGTCATTAGTCTTAGGTAAATATTTTAAAAATGCTGTTGTTTTTAGGCAAGAGTGTGTTAGAAGCTGATGAGTAAGCCAGTCATAAAATAATTTTTAAAGAGCTGTGATCATGAATACATTAGTAACAGGCTGGGGATAATAAAATTATCCTAAGGTGGAATTTATGGGTCCTTTTAAAGCAGTTGTGATTCTACAAAATGTAATTGAGTGCTTAGCTGAACTTGTGTTGTACATCAGGAGTTGCTTCAATCTGAAGACTTGAGTGTTTCCTAAAGGAAGATTTTGAAACATGTCAAGAGTGAGGGAAAAAAACCCCAAACCAACCAGAAAAAAAAAAGAAAGATTTCATAGTAGAATTTAGAAATTGTGTCCTATAAATTTTAGTTTGTATACCTCAGACAGCCTTTCTCATATAGTTTGAGCTGCATTTCTGAATCAATATCACAATATCATCTCTTTGTGATGACAATAATGTATCATGAGATATTTGCTTAGCTGTGCAAGATAAAAACCAGTTTGGTTGAGGATTCTAATCTATGGAAGAGACTGGTGTATAATCTCCAATTATGTTTTTCCAAATAACAATATTTTCCCTTACATAAATTTGATTTTTCTATATAAACTGGAATTATCCTAGGAAAAATAGGTATTTTTAATAAAAATGCTATATTGTAACTAAATCTTTCCAGGATCCAAAAATGATTTGAGCAGAATTTTTTCAGCTATATCTAATCATCACTTCAAGGACAGGGCATATTACAGAAAAATATTAAAAAGAATATTTGTGAAATTACATTTTAAAATAAATTTTATGCAAGAAATGCACTAATTCCTCATAGACTTCAGATTTTAGGTACTTAAGTGAAAAGGAGTTCTGTAACTTCTTTTCAGAAGCTGCACAAGATTAGTAGCCAGTATACCTGCCAGGGTGCAGTTTATGCAAATATAAACAGCAAATTTGCCTATTTACAAATGCATATTAGGTCTTGTGTTGTACATTATAACTAAAGTTAACCAGAATTATTTCCCTCATAAAAATCTCAGATTTATGAGGAAACAAACAACTCATATCTCAAATAATTTTTGTTCTGAAGTGCAATCACAGTGCTTTATGGAAATGGTATTTCCTAGATAAATAATTCCTTAAAAAAAGAAAAAATCAAAATATATCTGACAAAACAGAACATTGCTAATATATATTACAAACCAACCAACCAAAACCCACCCAATGCTTTCATTTAACCTAAACATATACTGACCCCACCTGAGCTTATGGAAATAGTCATAGGACTTAAATGATAACTATCTAATAAGGACAAAAAACAGGTTCATTCTTTAGTTCAAATTGCAGAGTAGCATAGTATCCAGGCTGCAACTATGTGCACATGTAGCACACATCAGTTATTAATTCTCTATATGACCCAGCAACTCCTTAGCCAGTCATTTACACAGAAGGTGCAGCTATCTTGAGATACAAGGTCTTTCACTGAATCTTCACAATTAAATATTTGACTATCACAGGAAGCTGCTGGTTGGGAATTTCAGGCAGTGCTGTTAGCTCCCTGTTGCACATTTTTATGTTTATATTTTGGATGAACATCTTGAGCCAAGCATCCAAGACGATATATAACTGATTCCTGTTGTGGAATTGACCAAATTGTGCACAGATATAAGTGGTCAGTAGAAACTGTAGAGAGGGCCACTTAGAATATCAGTAAGATATTAAAGAGATGTTTCATATCGAGCAAGTTATAAAAGCAGCAGAACAATAGCATTAAATGTTGCATGTGTAGAGTTGGTCATCTGGGAACTGAGTAAAACTGTGGTTTTGAATTTTCACCCAGCTGGCCTGAAATACCATTGCGATGACCCTTATGGCAGTGACTGCAACTGCTACCAGCCAGTGAGTGACCACCTAGTTTTGGAGATTTGATACCCTTAATGAGTATTACCCTATGCCAAAATCCTAATCCATTAGTGTTTGTTTAATTTTTTTTCCTCTTCCCCCTTTCAGCAAACATTGTCCTGAGTATCTGCTCAATAACCTTAAACTTCAAGATCACAAACATATTGCAATCTTCATCCATATGGAAAAAAGCAATCTGAGGACAAGTTAATCTTGCAGAGTTCACACAATAAAAGTATTGTTTAAGCATTAGGATGCTGGTTGCAATTCTTGTGTCCTTCAGACTCATTGTCTCAAGATCTGCAAGGTTTTGCAAATATAAAGCAGCAGAAAAAAAACCCCCATGGTGACATGTAAGCCTTGCTAGAAGTTGCCACCAGCTTTGATTATTTGTCTGTCAGTTTTTGTCCATCCTGACCATATGTGTCCCCATTTTATCCAAGTTAATCTGTATTCTTACCTTCATTTCCACACTCTTTCCTTAAAACCATTTCTCAAAAGCCCTGCTTCTTAGCTTTACCACATGTAACCTCTTATTTTGGTTTCCTGCTGTGTCTATCTTCCTTGATCTTTTATCTCTGCCAAAAGTTAGACACACCCACGTGTGTGGAGGAGCACTTTCCTCCCCACGTGCAAAGGCTTTGACACACCAAAAAAGTTTTGGGTCCTACTCTCTCTCCTAAATGGTTCCCTACTTATTTTCAGGTTTAAATAATTTATTATCCTTAGCTGATTAATAATAAGATATAAAAACTTTTTTCTTGAACTTAAGATGATATTCAGCCTGAACTACATGACTCAGGGTAATTACCCTCATTATATGTGGCATTTTATATGTCAGACTACTTGGTTTATTTACATTTAGTGAGAAGAGAAAGAAAGACAAAAGAGATGAGGTCATCTATCCCCAAAATTTTTAAAATTTCACAATTGCAAGTTTTATTGGGTTTTTTTCCCATTAATATTAATGGAAAGGAGGGACTTATTATGATAAAAAGTCTGAGTATAATTTAGTTTTCAATGCAGTTAAATTCCAGGTTGGGACAAGCATGGTATTCTTACAGGAAAGGTGAAGGCATGGTGGTCATGCTGCTGCTGTTACATTTGCCACCTGTGAGCCTGCATCTGAACTGTCCTCCATACAGGAACGGCACTGGGAAACTGGAATGAGTGTGTCCCATGGGGAGTGACCAGGATGCGTAAGTGGCTGGAGCAGCTGATGTTCAAGGCTGGAAGAACTTGGTTTGATTAGCATAGGGACTAGAAAGCTAAGGGGAAATTTTTATTTCTGTCTTCAGCCTTCGGAAGCTGGCAGTTGCACAGACAGAGGAAGATTCTCCCCAAAGGTGCATGGTGAAAGGACTTTCAGAATAAGGACTCCACAACAATCAGAAGTTGCAATAAAGGCAATTCCAACTAAATATGAGAGAAGAAATGTTTCTCAGTGAGATTAACTAAGCATGGGAGAAAGCTGCCCAGAGAGGCTGTCCAGTCTCGGAACTCAGAGATTTTTAAAACATGCTTTGACAAGGCCCTGAGCAACAAGACCTAACTATGAGACTAGTTCTGCTTTGAGCAAGTGATTAGATTACATCATTTCTAAAGGTCGTTCCCAACCAAAATTATTCTATGCTTCACTAGACAAAAACAATCCATTCTGAAAATTACAAACTGCCTATCTAACTTTTCCTCTAGTCATGGAGTTAATTGACCAGTCAAGTACAGATGGTTTCAAAAAGCAGTATATGCATCTCCAAAGAAATGAAGCTATCAATTTATATTTTGGAAAAAAATTAATTTAATTAGTTTATTAATGTTAAATAAATGGTGGAATGAGAGGATGGATGTGGAGGAAAGAAGATGAATTATCCTGGAAAAAAATAGTATTAGCTCTAAATGTAATATGCAGTAGCCAAAAAAAAAAAAAATCTGGAAAAATATCTGGAAGGAATGTGAGTTCTGCAAGTCACTCACTGCAGGAAGTGAACTTTTCAGATTAAATTAATTACAGTATAAATAGATCCAGAACATTTTTTCCTTTTCTGTTCTTATTTTCTTTTTTTTTTTTCGCATAAAGAAATAATGTAGCTGTTTTGTCAATTTAGGATTAATATCTTTTTTCTTCCCCTCCTTGTCTGCCTAATAATGTTTAGAATAATTCTAAACAACCAGTTAACCAGATGTCTTTACCTCAAAAATACCCCCAGCCAAGAATTAGTGTGTAAGGAGACCTTGATAAGTGTCAAAAACTTCCAAATTATTATTTATACTATCTAAGTATAATGGGTTACCAGTTCCAGTTGCAAAGGCTATCTTGAGAGCTAGTATCATACTGTACAACACAGAAAGAATCTGTCAATAACTGGTAACTGACAAAGAGAGTTATCCAACATGTCTCAAGAGAAGACCTGAAATTTGAGACCCTTGAGACACCTGAGATATGAACATCCTGGTGAAATTTATGAAGGGATTTTTATACACCAGATATTGTATGCACAGCCTTTGCGAGATAAATTCCTCACCTGTGTACTGTTATTGAGATATTTGCTCCTTTGGCAAATTAATTTCAAATGACTGGAAATACCCATAGACACAAGCTGTACTTTCTTTAAAGTTCAGATGAGTAATGCCAGGCTACGGAGCTTAAAATAAGCATTAACTGCTAAAAGTTATGGCAAAAATGAAGAGTGAAGAAAATACAGCACATGTTCAGATGTGCTGATCATTTTACAAGCCAGTTGACTTTGGCAGGAGAAAATTTAGTCTGAAATCAGTATACTTCATATAGGTCACCCATCCACTCAGATTAAAATATGTAGTGGTTCCAAACAACATAGCATAGAGTTATCAAACTACTTAACTATGTTTGTCTATTTAACTACAAAGAGCTTCATATAATATGTGTACAAAAATGCACACGTACGCCTATATGAATATGTGATATATGTATAGATATGTATTTGTATCTTTGCCTTCTGCTGCTGGTGCTTTCTCTATGGTTTTGTTTGTTTATTTTTTATTTTCTGCTTCCTATGGAAAACCAGCATACTGCCAGTTCCTGGATGGCCTAGGCCTTATGTGAGGTTCTTAGGTGTCAACTGGAAGTCCATACTGCTGAATTTGATATTTGATACTATGTGTTACAGATGCTTTCTGAAGCTATAAACAAAATGCAGTGAGTGAGAACATAGCTTCACTACCTGCTTTCTTGCTAGCACTTGATAGAATAACTGTATTTAAAGGCAGCTGTACTGATTACACCATATGTGTTGCAATCATTAGTAAATAACTGTTTATAATGCTTACAGATGAAAACTTAAAAACTGAAAAGTTAATGTTATGTTTTCAACCTAAACAAGACTGAAAATATCAGTCTGAATTATTCTAAAATGTCAAGTCTGTGACTAATAGAATAAGCTATGAAGACAACTGTTATTTATTAATATGCTGTAACACATTTAGAATAAATGTTCCAGAGATAAAATCCTGATAAATCTGTAAACCCATTCCCAGTCAGAAGAGGCAATCTGTTAACAACTATTCAAAAAATGAAGAAATGTTCAGAATTATTACCTTGCATAGGATAAAAAATTAGAGATATAGATATAGATGATATAGGTATAGATATAGATGATATAAGTAAAAGTATGGATAGATAACTCATAGGGAGATAATGAAATGCTTCTGTTTTTAAGGGAATAGTTAAATAGCATCTTTGTATAAACAATATTAAGACAGAAAACATAAAAAAAAATTCACCTTATCCTCAATTCAGAAGTGGGCTGAGGGGATCGTAAGATATTAATTTTAATATTTGAATATGAGGCAAATTCTAGAAAAATATTAGTGCTATTCTGATGTTTAGAAAGGGAAAGTGGCATGATCAATAAGAATAAGCTTGTTACAATGACAAAAACTTTAAGCAAGTAATAGAAATAGTCTGAGATGATGTCATATTTATATTTGTACTAGAGATTAGAAAGATAATGAATCTGACAATTGACATGTTTTATGGGAAAATACAATTGGTCTGATTCCATTTTTAAGATTTTTCTGAGGAATATTTCAAGCTATTTTATGTTAAAAATGTCTGTTTGGCAAACACAGTTTGCCAAAATGCATTTGTTCTATTTTCTAAAATCTAAATAGATTAAAAAGATTGTTAAGTCCTCAATAAGACCTAGTTTAACTTCATATAGTTCAGCTAGGTACTTACAACAAAATTAAGGGCTGATTAACCCAGAAAAATTCTGAGTTACTCCTAGAGGTTCCTTCCTCTCTCATTCATCTACCGGGGAACCTGGATGATAGGATCTACATCCACACTAGTGAGCAATGCAGTCCAATGTGAGTGCATTTGTATAATGAAAGCATCAGGGTTGAGGGCTTCCTGCCCACACAGTACACGCTTTGGGGGAAAGGATGACTTTTTGAAGTGTTTATTTCCTCCATGGTTAAACAGTTCTGGATAGAAAGCACATCGAGAACAAATCAGAAATGGAAGTCGTCATTCTCCAAACCTGGAAGGCTCCAATTAAAGGCTAGAAACTTTGTGATGTAAAAATTACACCTTGGGGGTCCAAATTATGGATTAAAAACATTTTTATCTGGGTAGAATGTAATTGTCATCATCATATACAGCAAATTATATTGACTGACAAAATATGCTTCTTGATCCGGATCTCCATGAAGAATAAGGCCCCGTTTTTCTTAGATCCTGCACAAAATATTAATTTTAAAATCTAACAGAAATTTCAGTTGAGATTTATAACAAGTTCCTACAGGTGGAAAAGTGTAGAAAATAAGTAAGTGCAGTGAATCAATAGAAGTTTATTTGCTTATGAAATCATTATCACAGCACACCACTTTCATGACAACGCTAGATTGCAAATGTCTCTCTCAGACAATAAACTTTACATCTCTTACAGTATCAATAACAAAAAGCATGCCACTGTTATGTAGATTTTCAAACACTTGTCATCTCTGAAAAGAAATTAATTAGTATGATTGCACACTGACTTACTTCTCTGGAGGAGGATGGAAGAGTCAAAAATAATCTTTTCTGAAGAACATTATCATTTTTTGAAAGACAGCTTAATATTCAGGGGTCTTGACACTCAACTAACTAAAAAAATTATTATAAAAGATGAAGCTTGAAAATCCTTAATGAGTATTAATCTTTTAACTACTTTAAAAAAGAGAGTTTTACAATCATGCGGAAATCCTGCATAAGAAATTATGTCCTGAGCATGTGCTGTTCAACATTAAAGTACCACTGGAATTAGTTTCAATTAAGAAAATTAATCTGAAATTGATAAGTGAGCATTCTGACACTGCTGAAACTTGATTTTAATATACTAAACAGTTCATATACTTTTTATATGCAAACCTTGAAGATGTGTTTCTATTCTTATCTAATATGGATGGCTATTTTGATCAGAGCTGGGAAATAGTTTTTTCCCCAGTTTTATGCTGGCATGAAAAGAAGAATCATGCTTTTTCTCCAGTTGTAAAACTACTGCACTTATTTATTTTGGGGTTTTTTTCCACTGAGAAAGAAAAAGATCTATAGTCTTTCGTAATATAACCCATTTCTATGCACATCAGAGAAATTATTGTAAAACATGCACTTGAGAATCCTCCTTGTTCCATCAAAATTACACAAAATCTTCTTCACCTGCATGACCAGTAGTAAAGAAAAGACAATAGATAGCAGATGTCTAACTGCTTTAGGATCAATAAATTATGTAAATAGACCACGCCACAGTTTAAACTCTGTAAAGTTCTTCTTGTAGAACAAGTAGCATCAAAGATAAGGTCAGAGGAGCCTGTGCGACTTTGTTTTCCGTGTTAGGATTCCTCATGGAAGCCTGAATAAAAGCAGGACAGCCTTTAAAACTAGGATCTAAAAATATATGTTAATATAAATTTGAATATAAATATAAACATGAATATAAATATAAACATAAATATAAATATAAATAAGTATATATAAGAAGTGTGTGTACTTGTGTAGATGTCTGTGTGTGTTGGTGTATGAAACGTGCCATTGATGTCACAACAGCAGTTGATATCATAGGTCATTACTATGCTTATAGTAAATGGTGATGTCATTCCTGGCTCATCGCTTAAAGTCTCTCAGTCTTTAAGAAACTTTATCAAGTTGACATGTCTGTACTGGGTTTGTGTGACAAGGTTGTGAAAACAGAGGGGCTACCGGGGCAGCTTCTGTGAGAAGCTGCCAGAAGCTTTCCCCTTGTTCAACAGACCCACCTCCAGCCAGCTCCAAGATGGACCCTCCTCCTACCAAGTCTGAGCCCACCCCTGACAGTGCCAGCCCCTCTGTGATAGGGAAGTCAAGAAGAAAAAAATATTGTGCAGAAGCAAATTGAAGTCAGAGGAGAGAAGACTGAAAATATGTGAAAGGAACAGCCCTGCAGGCACCAAGATCAGTGCAGTCGGAGGGAGAAGAGGTCTCCAGGTGACACATTCCCCTGCAGGCTGTGGTGGAGACCATGGTGAGGGCAGGCTGTCACCCCTGCAGCCCATGGAGGTCCACAGCAGAGTAGATATCCACATGCAGTCCCTGGAGTACCTGACGCCAGAGCAGGTGGATATGCCTGATGGAAGCTATGACCCTGTGGGAAACCCATGCTGGGCAAGGCTCCTGACAGGACCTGTGGCCTTGTGGGGATCCCACACTGGAGCAGTCTGTTCCTGAAGGACTGCACCCTGTTGAAGTGACCCAGGTTGAAGCAGTTCATGAAGAAATGCAGCCTGTGGGAAAGCTTGATATTGAAGAAGTTCATGGAGGACTCTCCCATGGGAGGGAACCCCCACGCTGGAGCAGAGGACGAATGTGGGGAGTCCTCCCCTGAGGATGAAGGAGCAGCAGAGAAAACATATGATGAACTGACCACAACCCCCATTTCTGTCCCCCTGTGCCAGTGGGAGGGAGGAGGCAGAGAATCAGGAATAAAGTTAAACCTGGGAAGTATGGAAGGGTGGAGGAAAGGTACTTTTATATTTGAACTTACTTCTCTTTATTCTGTTCTGATTTGATTGGCAATAGATTCAATTATTTTTTTCCCAGGCTGAGGCATCTCTCCATGTCCTTACTTTGACCCATGAGCCTTTAGCCATGTTTTTTCTCCCTTTTCCTACTGAGGACTCTCCAGTAAGGGAGCTTTGGTGGGCACCTGGCATCAAGTCAGGATCAACCCACCACAACATCTTTTTGTCTTTATTGCTGTGTTCCTGATTTAGTAAATGTAAACCCCATGACAGACTGAAAGCAGATGGTTTTGAGCTATTGAGCAGTTTTTGGGTGTATTGGGAGTGCAGAAAGGAGAGGGTAAAGATCAACATACATTCTAGGAGTCTCACACATTTGGACTCAATGTCCTATTTCTGGCAGCTTATGCTTATGAAGTATTCTAGAAAAAAAAGACACATTCCTGTAGCTTAGTCAGACAAAAGGAAAATTCGAAAAGCAATATATAAACAAATAGGTCCAGACAGTTGTCCAGATTCTTCCAAAATGTTGGGAAGTTGTTTTCTAGGACATTCTAGCCTTGATTTTCTGAAATAAACATTTTACTTGTTTCAAAGGTTAAAATTACGTATAAATCAGAGTAAATATTCTGAACTTCTGTGTTCTGCTCCTGTACCTCTGTATCTAAGAAACTAATGAGGAAAAGAAAAAAAAGAAAATTTGTGTTATTATTTGTGCAATTAAATTCACTTGAGCCATGCACTTTCCCAGCAGTTTAAACCTTTATGCATGCTCCTAACACAGGCCTACTAATGATAAGTAATAGAGCACCCTAGTAAGCCTTTTAATGTGATAACTGGCAAACGTGACCTCCAACTATTTCAGCCAACATCTTGGGAACCACAACATTTGTGTTGGTTTGTATTCTAATTTTACTGATTAATTTGATTCCCCTCAGCTGTTAAAACTAGATAATTTGATCTGAAAATGATGTGACACTTCCATTAAGATCTGAATGTTACTCACATACTGTACAGTACAACATAAAAAATAGACCTGTCTTGCACAGGTTTGCAATACACAATGACAGTGGAGAAATGAAATAGGAAATAAGCTCTCTGTAATGCAATGAGCATGTAATGAACATAAAAGAGCAATATTATAAAAGTGTTAATAACTGTTTATTAAATATGAATGTTTATGATTTCCATCAGACAAGTCTATTTCATTTATCACAGTGTACTTAGGTGACAATGAAGGCACAAAGATGAAGACAATTTATTTGACTTCATTATCTAAACTACTGTGCTTTAATACCCCTGCTGTTCTAGCTTTCCTAATGTATCCTCTCAAGGATACCATTACTATGTGCCTGCTATTTTTCTGGGGACTTTTTTTTGGTTTCTTTTTTTTTTATTATTGGGTTTGCATAATAATAAACCACTGGCAATGCCCAAACACTTTCTTAATTTGCCCTACACATACTCATCTCAACACTTACATTTGTATATCTTTGCAAGGACAAAGTAGGTCCATTCTTTACAGATATTCATTGCTGCCTTTATTATTATATTTATTTATGAAGCAAAAGTCACAAAATATATTTGGATTTAGAGAATGAAACATGAAGGTTCATATAAAGTTATAAAATAGCCACATAGAAAAGATATAATATTTCTGTGGATATAAGGACAGTGATTCATCATGGAAAAAACTATAAATAAGAGGAGGTAAGAAAAGCTATGATAAAACGCAGAAGTTTTATTCTGTTTATTCTAGGTCTTTCAGATTCTTTTATATTCATTTCATCCTACTGTTCCCTGATAGATGCTGAATTATCATTTAAAGCAACTGTTTTCATTACCTTAGAATGACTCTGCTGCACGCTTGTCAGGATGCACCTGGAGTACCTTTTCCAGTTGTGGTTGCCACTATTCAAGAAGAATCTGGGTAGACTGAAGACAGGCCAAAGAAGGGCCACTAGGAAAGGGTGAGAGAGTCAGTTCCTTTCTCCCTGGAGAAGAGAAGGCCCAGGGGGAACCTAATCAGAGTATTCCAGTGCTTTAAGGGTGGCTATACAGAGGACTGAGGCTCTTTCTTCAGAAGGAGCAACTGGAGAAGACAAGGGAGAAACACTGCAAGATGCACTGGCAGAGGTTTCATTACAATGTAAGAAAGAAAATTTTTTACAGTGAATAATATAATTTGCTGGAACAACTTCCCCAGGGGCACGGTAGGGTGCTCACTGTTGGATGTTTTCAAGATTTGCAATTAGACAAGGCACTACATAGTCTCATCTGGCTCCCTTTCTTGTGAAAGGTTGAACTGGATAACCTATTGAGGTCCCTTCATACCTAGGTTACTCTATGATTCTGTGAAATGACCAACCTAGTTTACCGGTTTTCACCTTTCTTTGTACTGACATTCATGAAATAAATCAGTATGCTTTGTTTTAGTTGTTTTTACTCATTTTTTTTCACAGGCAATTGTTCCCTACAGGAATAGACAAAGTTAAATGCCTTTTGAACTTGATGAATTATCATAGGAAGATTTAATGAGAATGTTTTTGCTTTTCATCTCTTACAGACATTGGACTTCTTGATGAAAATATTTCCCAAAAAAAATGTTTTGGTGATGCTTCCACAAAATACCCCTGTGTTGTCTCATATTTTATAGACATCATAGTACTGTTCCTTCATGTTTCTTTTGCCTCCAGGCATTGTTGCAGGCATCAGCCTGCAATAGAGCCTCTTATTTATATTTTTCTTTCCTTTTTTTTTAATATAAGATTTTCTTTGGGTACAGGGAAACTTAACACTGGAAATCTTGACAGGTATCCATTACCTAGACTTAAGATAGAAAACATGAACACTCCAAACAGACACCAAAAGTTTATCTTTATGATACCTGTGTTCATCTGAAAAAATTAAACTGTAACTGCAGGTAGCATATGTTTATTCTGGCCAAAAATTACAGTGCTCTAGAGAAGGGAAATCTCTTCTTATAAAACCCAATTTACGGCTGATAAGCAATTAAAACAGAATATCTTATCAACCTTACTTGTGGTCAGAGCCTGTCATACTGATGCTCTTCTTAGAGACTGGTTGAATTGCAAATCACAAATACATTTAACAAATAAGTATTTTAAATTAGGACTAGAAGCACAAAAGTGCTTGTAGGCAGAGGTTTGTGTACGATACTGGCAAGAGAATGCCGATCTCCAAACAAACCTCCAAAGAATGCCCCAGATGGTTCTGTGTTTAGAATAAGGGTAACTGTTGTGACTACACTTAATACACGTAATAACAGCAAGTTTTGAACAGAAAGGGGGGGGAAAGGATGCCTGAAGAAGGTTTAAGGGGAATGAGGTACAGATGTCTGCACACAGACAGAGGAATGATGAGATTTTTCACACATGAAGGGTGAGGTTCAGAGTTGCTTCTGGAAACAGTGTTATTAAGGTACTATTAATCAGGGGAAGAAAGTTCAAAAATAGTGACATGAGAGATAACTTGGAGAATAAATACTGTAGAGCTGACAATGAAATGGAGAGGAAATGTTCAAAGAGTAAAAGGTTCAAAAAATTAAAAGTTCAAAACCTAAAAATGAGACAGACAATGGGGTAGATATTTCAGCTAGAGAAGAAATGAGGTGACTGAGCCAGTGTTCAGTGAGCAATAGTAGAAGAAGAGAAAGCTTTCCTCCTAAACAGTTTATCTGGTGAGTAGGAGAATTAGCAGCACGATAGCAAGAATCAAAAGGTAGAAACTGGACTTTTATTTTGCATTTTCAAGTAGAAAGAAGTGTACTGACACTTTCTGCTGTTTCTGTTCATTTATCTCAAGGAATACAGCCACCTAACCTAAAACCCCATATTTTAGAAAAAATTATATCATTTTGTTACTTTTATTTCACAATCATTGGTTCATCAGAAAGCTCTTCTGCTTGTATGACTGATGAGTTAAGGAAACTCCCCAGTCTGACCATTCAGGAGACTCCCTTGCAGTCAAACTCCCACTACCCCAGACTGTCACTGCTGGGACCAAAGCCCCTTCGCAGTGGACGGCCCCAGTGACCGATGTGTCCCCCTTGGCTCCTCATACACCCACTCCACAGTCAGACCATATTTCCTCACTAGTTCTAGCTCAGGTTTCCCAAGGCAGTCTCAGATGTCTCATTCCATAAAGCCATTTATTCATAGCACAGTTACACAGGAACAGCCCGAGCTGCTGCCCCCAAGGTGCACCCCGGTCAGGGAAGCCCTGGGGTTTTATACCCTTGAAGTCCACTCGCAGGAAAGGTTCTCTCTTCCTCACAAGTCTTCAGCTCCTGTTCCCTCTCCTTGCCCTGCCACCTGGTTGGCGGCACCCATCTTGTCTCGTTTGTTGTCAGAAAGGTCAGCGATTCCCATCTCCTGCTGTGTCTCTCAGTGTCCATTCCCCTGACTGATGTCATCCACCTTCTTGCCCTTTGTTGGCAAAGGTTGGCAGTTCACGGCCTCTGGTCTCTGGCTCCCACCCAGAGCTCAATCTCCATCTCAGTCTGCAGTTTTTGAGCTGAGCTACCCGTACAAGGTGTATTCCTCAACAGATGCTTGGCTACATTTTATACATGAACAAATTACACATGAGCATTCAGGACCTGTGTTGTGAATCTATCTCAACCAGTGTAACAGGCCCCACAGTTTTCTCTGTGAACATAGACCTTTCAGTGTGATCATGAGATGTAGAAGTGAACATTTCCAGCGTAAGGTGAGTGGAATTGTTATAAATGAGAACATATGTAAAATTTTCTCAAGCCACAAAATTAATTTTTCAGCAGAACTCAAAACTCTGAAATGTGGGATCATTTTTTGCTGAAGTGATTATGTTTAAACAGTTTTCATAGTGAGGAAATAATTTTTCCTCTAGGAGTTTTTTTCCCATGTGTGCTTATTCTGCGTCTGCTAATATAATTCAGAAATGAAAACAGTGAAAAAACTCACAGTAAATAATGATCTTGACCCCTTAAAATAATCAAACTTCAGAAACACTAGAGAAGCTAACATGCAGTTTGATTTACAAATATCCAAGTTCCACTGAATGTTCAGTTTTATCCATGTACCTTTTCATTGCTGGCAAAAAAATTGGAAGCAGTTTCCAAGGAAACTGAAATGATCCAAGAGTACTAACTTCAAGCCCTTTTTTAAACTAGTTAATAAGTTAATTATTTAGATGTACTTAAGATTTTTTTCTTAATTTTTTTTAACTTTTTCAATTTCTTAAACTTTAAATGCTAGACCAGCTGCCAGAGACCTTTCTAGTGAAATCAATTCACATTTGTCGAATAGATGTGAATGATTTCCTTGACTTTTCAAAACACTGTAGAGAACTTTGAGCGGAAATTCCAAAACTATCACCTATATAAGTGTGATAGGCAGGTTCTCCTTCAACAGAGACACTTGAGTATTCACTCAAGGTATGAGTTTCTTGTATGATAGTGGTGAATGGGGAAAGAAAAATTACCTTTCTAAGTGGAATTTAGAGGAGTAGAAAAATAATCAAAACCTCTGCATTATAAACAGAGGTTTCTTGTTCCAGATCTCTACAGAACTTTGAAAATTTCAGTTCCATTTTCCCTACCAAGGGCACTCATAAACATCAGTGTCTAACTCCTGTTGTGACACTTTGTATCTAGGATACTTCCACAGGGCCAGATGATGTGACTGACTTTCCAGAGAGTCACATCTAAAATTAGATGTGATGCCCTACAGAGTCTGAAATTATTCTAAATGGCAATGCCCAGGCAACCACATCTTCTCCACTTTGTCTAATGAATTTTCTTAACGGATTATTTTGAGACTTTGTACAAGGTCTTCTTGAAAACCCAATTTAAAGACATCACACAACATTAATTTTTCTGCTACTTTCTTGGTGTATAGAAATAATACAGACAAAACCTGGTAACATTTTTCTTTTCTTCAAATGTTTTAGTGTTGGGAGGGGTTTTTGTTTGATTGGGGTTTTTTTGTTTGTTGCTGTAGGGGTATTTTGGGGATTTTTTGTGAGCTTTTTTGACATATTTGGTCTTGAGGTTAAAGTATTCTGAACCATTAACAAAATCTGAAACCAATCAATTTTCTCTCGCATACTGCCTTGAAGAAAGTCTGCAACTGAAAATGCTCAAGAACTGCACTTAAATCTAGAGGTGAAATTCATTGCTCAAGCCCATCTTTGGTTTAGACTGCTTCTCCCTTTCCATGAAACACAAACTGTGGGTGAAATACTAGTGATCTGAGATGCTGCTTCATGTATCCTGGTACCTATGAATGTAATTTGTGGAAAAAAGTTTTACAGACTTATTGTAAGGATGTTCTGACTTGGAAGCAGTGGGCAGAACTTCTTTTAAGAGTGTAAATATGAAAGAGAAAGGGAAGAATTTTTGCAAACAGAATTGAGACAATGAAACCAAGAACAGTAATCTATCTGATCTTAAAAAGAGAAGAAAATGATGGCAGATAAAATTATTCATTCCTCTGACTGGAACTAAAAAACTAATGAACAAAGAGAGCACACCAGATGGAATAAAGCTTTAATTTATGAAAATATTTTACAACATATACATCATATACATTTACATCAAAATGTTCCCTGAAAAGTTATTAAAATTGGTGTGGATAGAGAAGCCCCTCTAGTTTCCTCCACAGTGTATTATTATGCCACCAGGCAGAAGGATGGGACCTAAGAAATGGAGGGAGAATGGAAAGAAGTGCCTTCTTGGGGTAGCAGGAGGATCCCCTGCTGGCCTCCCTCACATTCCTGGGTGCCCTTACACAATTAGTATGAGGCTCTTGAACTTGAGAGTCAGGCAAATGGTGTAAATAAAAGAAATCTCAGTCATGTATCTGTAATGTTATACAATTCCTCATATATAGTCCTTTCTTTAACTATTTTACCTGCTTAGTCAAACCTGCTTAAAACCAGTTCTGGTGTGTGTCCAATAAAGTATTCTTTATGAAAAGATAAACATAAGTACATATACATATATAAATACGTATCTAATTGGAAAACAGATATTCTGTTCCCACCTTCTAGGCTTTGACCATCATGTACCTATATCTCAAATCAAAATTAGATTTTTTCTGTTCCACTTCTTTTTTTCATATACCGGTACAATTAGTCACATACAAAAGTATACAATTGACAGCATGATAGTTTGCCATCAATATCACTGAATCATGATTTCACCTCCTTAGGAGTGAAACCCAGCTAAGTTTGTTTTGGTTTCCCCCTTCCAGACCTGAAAGATTTGTTATTAGAGAGGAAATTCTTTCATGAATCCATTCAAACACTTGAGGCAAAAATCTTAAACAAGTGAATATAAATATATTTTTGAGTTGTCTAAACTAACTAATTTAACACTTCTAAAAATTAATATATTCACAGATGAAGAATGACTATAAAATTTAGGGAAGACAAAAATAATTTTGTTCTTTTTTTTATGTCCTAAAATTTATCTGATTATTCTAAACCCTCTGATGCTGACAATTCCCGGCCTTCAAAATTACAAGTTTCTCTCCTGTGTTAATAACAAACCAACAAACCATGTAGGCATGTGCAGCATTCACCATACCTACATCCTGGTATTTTGAGCCCAGTCAGCTCTGCTTATGCCTATACACACTTTGAAATTGATGTGCCTTGTCTAGAATCTGGACTTCAAAGTGAAACTGGTGTCATAAAAAACCTCACTGCTTCAGATCAGGTAAAGTTTTAAACCCTGCTCTGAAAGGAAAAAAAAAACCCGCTTTATTTTTGAACTCACTTTCCTCTTTGAAGTCTGGCTTCAATCCAATTTTAAAGAATCTGTCAGCAAAGTCAGCAAGGTTTGCGCTGGAGTCTTGATTTCTGCAGGCTAGTCTGTCCTCAGCTCAGCCCACAGAGGATTACTGGGATGCGGCCCATAAACAGATGTGATCACTGCTATTCCTCCTCCTCAGGAGTAAACTCAGGGAGTCTGCTGAATAGGATGGGGAGAAATACGAGAGAATAGAACTAAACCTGATAATTTTGTTTTAGAGACTTCTGGCATTCTTTTGGCCTCACTTCACTCTCCTTCATCCATATTAAAAGGCAGGAAAAGATATCTTTCAAACCTGAACAAGGATAGGTTTGTAACAAGCACTTCGTGATAGTTCCTTGCTCTCTGCATTACCTCCCACTGCTGAGCGATATCCAGCTCCTGGAGTTCTAGTCTGAGCACATGAGAAAATTCACTGAAGGAGCCAAAGCCTGTGATGTGAGATTGCAAAGCTCTTACTTCTGCACCTTTGAAAAAAAATGCTATGGTACAGGATAGCTGTACCAGAAATGTTTCAGACTATTTTCATCACAAAAAGAAAGCAAAATGAGGTGGGCTTTTTTTTGTTGTTGTTGTTAACATAGCAAGCTTGAAGCATAAGCTTTAAGAAATAGCAGAATATTTTATTTTACACTGGCTTAGCTCCCATGCTCTGCATAGCTATTATCCCTCTTATGAGCTGAAGTTCAATTGCCTTAGTTTTTAATTGTTTTCGGTGAACCAGATTTTCTTCATGGATGGCCTGTGACATGATGCTGGTTGAGGGAGATGGAAGGCTGCAACATGTGAGGAAGGATGAAGCACAGCCATGCCCACTGGAGAATGGAAGTGTGATAGAGGCACTGGGCTCTCCTAGGGTACCAGATATGTCAACATTGAACTGAACAGTGTAGTAATTCAAAATGCTTTGGAGATGGATGAAATAATAGATTACACCAATTTTTATAGTTTATTTTTTCCATTATCCTTTTCTGAAGAAAAAGAAACTAATTTCAAAAGTTTCTAATACAAGGTTTTTTTCAGAAAGTGCTATTTCCACCAAATTTAAAAATAAAAAGTAAAAGAAGCAACAGCAGCATTAAGGAACAGAAATATTCAGAGCTCTTTGAGAACATTGAAAATAAAAGTATTCAAGGGCTCCATGTAATATCTTTGAAAAACCCTCTAACTTAAACATATGTTTTCTGGTTTGT
This sequence comes from Oriolus oriolus, assembly GCA_013400235.1. Classification (NCBI taxonomy): domain Eukaryota; kingdom Metazoa; phylum Chordata; class Aves; order Passeriformes; family Corvidae; genus Oriolus; species Oriolus oriolus. The sequence goes on along the minus strand of VXBT01022073.1, from coordinate 2,750,708 downwards.
CTATGTGATACAGAGCTGACTTACCAGATCTAAGACCTTGTTAAGGTTATAAAGGTTATAGTATATGTATAAGGTTATAAAGTGTAACTAAAATATAAGGACTTTGGAATGAGGTTCAAGCAGAACATGGTTCAAACACTCTTTGCTGTAGAGGTGATGGATTTAATTTTTTAATATTTACAATTCATGACTAGATATAGGGTGAATAAGCTTTAATCAAATAAAATTGTTAGGCTAGTAGCAAAAAAGCTGTCTGAAGCTCCTTGCAATTTTCAAGGAGCCCCAAGAAAATTACACACAGGTTTTTAATATTCTTTGCGTTATATTAGCTGAATATTCAGATAGAGTGACATAAAAAAAATATTATTTATGAGACAAGGAATTTAAAAGAAGATAACCAGCAGTCAGGACTCATTAGTGCAAAGAGCCATAGATTTTTCCTGATACCTAAATAACCAATGAATACTCCTTTTTGTTTGGACTTTTTTAGTATTATGAGGATAAACTTAGATAATCAATTTGGAGAAACAAAATGGGGCACCTCATTTAAAAGATTGGAATTAGTGTCAGTACTTCTCATTTCTATGAAAAAAGATCCTTGTTTAATTGTTGCAGAACACAACATGCATAAATATTGCTGTTGCTCCTTCTACTACAGGATTCATATATGTGTTTGCATTTTTTTAGAAATCTGAGTTCTTACTTTATTTTAAAATGTAGGGAAAATATATTATCCTCCTAAAGTAAAGTAAAGAAGACCTCACATAATTTGCTAATATTTTCTACAAATAAAAATAATTAAATTGTTGGCTTTGAATATATCTACTTTTTCTTGTCTGGACATAAGTATTACATAAAAATCCAAACTATTTCTGGGTTTGTCCATAACTTTTGTGGTTAAGACCTTTTCACAATTCAAATGCCCAAGCAGCAGTTGAATTCACTGGCTTTCAGAAAGTAATTTTAAGATTCCTTTAGATTGTTCTGAGATTTCCCAGCATGCCTAAATTTAAGTACATTCAGGATGCCTGTTCTGCACTTATCTCCCACCTAAAGCAAACCTCAGTCCAGATCTGAGAGCCTGCTTGCTCACATTCCATGTAAATGCCATTTAGAGGAGCAACCAAGGAAAGCCTGAACCAGATAGAAAACCTGAGCCTCTGTTCTCAGATGAATCTTGAAGATCTGAGTCTGAAGCCTAAATTCCAGGATTTCTCTTCAGTTCCTTCTGGAATTAATGATAAGAAGCTTAAAGTAAGCACCCTGGAGTGCCCTCCTGGGCTGTGCTGGTGGTAAAGGTGGTTTCTTAAATTTAAGCCAAATACAGTGGGTACCTAAGCTACAAGCACACACTTCCACCTTTGGAAGTTTGAGGGTGTTTTTAATACATCAGAATTTTATGTAGAAATCAAACGAAATAAAAATATTAGCAAAGTTTCATAAACGGTGTAAAACTTATAATAATTCTTACATCTCTTCGAGTGGCTATGGAGCTTAAACATTCAAGAAGGCTAAAATGGAGCACTGTTGGTAACCTTGCAAAAAAAACCCCACCGAAACAAACAACACTGTACTGCGTTTCATTCGATGTGTTGTCTATTACTTAATTTTTTACTACATCACGTAAAATTTGGTGGATGCTTCCTATCTATATAGAAAGATGAAAAATAGTCTTTAGGATCTAAAATGTACAACATACACAGTACCAAAGGAGAAATCAGAGAGAAAAAAAAGTATTTGTGCAGAAATCAACCTTCTCCAAATATATATTGAATGAAACAGGAATAATCCTGCATTAGGTTTATATTTTTTTGCTGCAAAATGATTCATATGAAAGCACAGTTACGTCTCCGAACAGGTCTGGTTCCCCCAGTAAGATAATTGTGCAGTAAGTTCTGAGCCAGTGTCCCTCCTTCCTGCTCATACCATAGCATACCTTTCTGAAGGCTGTTTGTTCAGACTGTATTGGGCTCCTGACTTAGCTGAGGATGCATCTACAATACAAGTGTACAGTGCTGGGAGGCAAACCAGCTATCCTAGAGTAAGTCCTGCTTATTCATCTAATTCTCTTACACTCTTCCTCCTCAACTGTCTCAAAGAGCAATGCTTCTGAGCTTTCCCAGAGGGTGAGTCAGTCTGTCTTAATTAGGTTCCTACATTCATTGTGGTGGTTATGAACTGAAGCCTTCATCTATATCATGCAGAAGAGAGAGTATGACATACAGCTAAATGAGATTTTAGGGTTTTCTAAGGGAATGAACTACAGTTACATCATACAGTAACCTGAAGTTCAAACAGTATATTTCAGTGTTACAACTCCTACAGTTTCTTGTGGTTTGTTGTTTTCCATGATCCCCAAAGTGTTAATTCAATAAATTGCTTTTGTATGCAATTGTATAATATAACTGAGCTCATAGAGAACAAAAGTGTTATGTGGCAATAAGTGAGCCCAGTGCCTGCCAAAAAAGTAAAAAGGGAGGGTGCAATTTTTGAATGCTCTATTCAACATAAAATGCAGCAGTTTCCATCTCACAATGGTCCATAAGGGCAATGATAGCACAAGTTAGATTTTTAAAAACTATTAATCAGTTCCCACTTATTTCAGTGGAAGTTGGATATGTAAATACCTCTAAAACTTTTGTCTGTTATAGCTGTTCATCTTTTACTTACAAGATTGGTTGCATAACTAGTCACCAAAAAAACCAAAACAAAAGAGAAGAAAGAGTAATGAACAAAAGGATTGAAGTTTTGACTTTCAGTAAGTTTCTATGTATTTGCTTGTCTCTAAACTTGTGAACAGTCACATGCTGTTCTTAGGACTCTAGGTGAAGCATAAAATAACATTTACTTAACACCTTACTATGTGAGAATTCCTTTGCTACTACATATACAAATAGTTTAGTTCTGAATCTATTTGCTAATGCTATGGTTTATCACTGTAATAGTGTTTTCATAAGTATATATTCTTACTATATTATCAGAACATTTATCCTTTTGCATTAATGACAATCAGTGACTGAGGGCTTCAGTGATAAATGTGAGGGGTTTTTTTAGTGCAAAAAGAGATTTTTTTAAGGATTAAGGTTTTGTGATATAAGTTTACAGAATTTAAAGATATTTTCTTTTCCATGTTAGAATTTAGAAATCCAAGACAGTGAAAGGAAAATGAGAAGAAACAGTTCTTAAGCCTGTCATGTCCATGTGGGTTTGAATTTTTAATGTCTCTGTTCTCAGTGCCTTACCTCAGGAGGAGGAGAATGGGATAGCCAGAAAATCAGAGTAATAATGGATAAATTTTATCAATGGCACTACAGTAAGAAAAAATGCACTTTAATAATGTCTGTACTTCTACCTTCACACATTTTTTGCCATCCTTGGTAGAAGTTTGCATCCTATTCTGAACTGACAATGCTAGCATTTCAGCTCTCGGCAAAAAAGCAAAGCCAAAGAGGGATGATACAGCTGAAGAAAATGATCATTAACATCCACATGATTCCATCTTCTCTTCTTTTTACTTAAGCTAACAGTGAGGTGCTTAGTATATCACTAAACTACTGATGTATGAGAATTTGCCAGAAAACTCCATTAAAAAAAAACATCTCTAAGAATTTTTATAACTAACAGTAAAGGGTACCTCAATGTCTATTTCAAAGCTGATTTGATGAATACAGAAAAGGTCAAACTAAAAATAACTAGACTGAATCAGTTATAAGTGTAGTAACATATGCCTCATTTAATAATGAACTCTAAATTTGCTCTGCAGTTTAAGTAGTATCATGAATGCTAATTCTGACAGTAAAGGGTTATGAACTACCTGTCTGCTCGAGTCTGGCACAAGGTCAGGCAGTTATAGAACTAATGAAAACCCTGATGTACCACAAGGTGGATGATTGACACGAGTGTGTGAGCTTAAGAAAGTGCTGAGGAACTCTGGTGCATTCAAAATGACAGCGTCCTGAAACACAGTTTACAGCACTCCATTTGTTTAGCCCAAGTGTAGCAATAAGCACAGGTGCTTATTGCCTACATAACAGTGGCAGAATTCAGAGTATATTATATTAAACTTTTACATGCCAATCACCAGAGGAATTTTTCTGGTATGGTTTGTGGTGATCAACCTAAGGCCATTGTTCTCTGAATATGTGATTATGCTTAGACAGACTTTTCCATATATAATTCAGAGCATCCTGAAAGGATGTAAAGGAATTATTGTTAAATCTTTGTAAGTGAAAGAAAGCACAAAGCTGTAATAACAGTCAGCTAATAATTTTGAAACTGATTAAATTGTTTGAAAAGCCCGGATTCTTCTACATGCTAGGAAAACCTTTGTTGCTTTTACCTTCTGGCTGTGTACTTCTCTTCCAGATCTTTGCATACTATAGGATTAATTTTCATCCATTTATTTCCTTTCTAGCCAAATCTACAATGCTATGATATTTTTTGTTTAATTCCCAGATTTCTGTAAGTAATGAGCTGTTTTTAGGACATGGAAATACTGGACAACAAAGCATGTTCATCTAGTCACATACAATGGGTATCAGGATGGAAAGTGTCAGAAAAGAATTAAACAGTAGAAGATTATTCAGAAATCTTGAGAATATCTAATAGGTGAAACAAACACCTTTTTTCCCTGAAGTGCTTTTCTGAGACAATTCATTCACCTATGTAGGAATTCAGCCACACAGAAAATTATTGAAGGATGAATCTAAGCTACAAAATTGAAATGATAAACCGGAACATAAAGATTTCGCTATTTAGAGCTGTTCTGAACTGACTAACTTTCAGATGTGCTGCAGCTCAGAAAAAAATTGATTCAGTACACTCAGGATTCTGATTTTAAGAGATGTTAACAGCTGAAGTTTTTTCTCTATTGTCATGGATTATCTCCATATTTTTTCACCTATCCCTCCTTATATTGTCTTTCTTCCAGGTATCTCAACATAAAGAATTTCTACAAAACTTATTCTAATTAAATACATACTTTCTTCAAAGCTCTAAAGTTAATGTAGGACAAAGCAGATCTTTCTGGAGTCCTCCTCAAATCATCTTCTGATAGAATAATGTGTCTAGTTTTGAATCTCCCATTTCATCAAGCGATCAACATCAATAAGGGGTTACTCACCAAGTAGGTGGCTAGAGCATAGGAAGCATAGGGAGAGGCTGAGGGAACTGAGTTTGCCTAGACTCAAAAGAAAGGCTGTGGAGGGATGTGATGGCAGTCCTTCCTCCTCTGCCTAATGGGGGTTAAAAAGAAGATGGAGGCAGGTTCTTCTCAGAGGGTCACAGAGAAATGACAGAAGGCAATGGCCACCATTTACAGCCATGGAAATTCCAGATACAGGCATTATCATTGCAAAATGAACCATTAAATCAGTACAAGTAGCTTGGCCAAAGGCTGGACAAAAGCTGAAGTAATCTGATATCATTTCATAGCTGATACTTGAGCAGGAGGTCAGACTAAATAAACTTCAGAGGTCCCTGGTAGCCCAATTAATTCTAGGAAGCTTAATGCTAATTGTGTTGGAGTTATTGGTCTATAATGCTGGATAAACCATCTGCGTGACTTTTTTAATGGGCTAAAGATATAACTGAAGTTTAAGAAATAAAAACAAAAGAAGTAATAAAAAAAGTAAGATGAAGAAAGCAAGTGAAGCATTCTTTGTATTTGTATTTTGCCTCTCTGTGGCCTGTGAGCTACGATGTAATGCATACACTCTCCTGTGGTTTTCAAACATGAGTCTGTTGGTGCTGTATATCACCATAGTAAATCTATAATATCAACAGGTTTTGACCATTTAATAGAAAAAGAAAAATGGATTTTCACATGAAGGTGAGACACCAGGTTCATGGTGGCCATATGAAGTCACAAGAACTGAAACAGAAAAACAGAATTCATTACTGTTTCAGCACGTGCAAGAATCAGATTTGTACAAAGCTGCTGAATAGAGCAATTTTCACAGTGATTCAAGGCAAAGTCATTTAGCACAAATGTTTCTGTAATTGTGATAGACTCAGAAAATTCAGTGTTCAGTGGTCCTTGAACACACATTTCCCAGCTATATGGTGTATCTTGAGTAATTAATATAATAAAATGGAAGGAGCCTAGTCTGAGTAAAGTATATCTCCCTGAAAGTTATGGAGAGCAGGGAAGAGGATGACAAAGTTTTATCTGGTGTATTTTTACTCTTATATGATTTTTTTCTCTACTAGCTTTGTTCTATGGTTTCAGATTTTGAGGTTTTTTTGTTTGCTCAATTGACATTTAGGATAGGGATTATTTAACACATTGTACTGGTTTGGCATGGCCTGGTTTTGAGTAGCAGAGGGGCCACAAAGACAGCTCCTGTGAGGAAGATGCTGGAACCTTCCCACCATGTCCGGCAGAGCCAGTGGCTGATGGCTCTGAAGATGGACATGCTGCTGGTCAGAGCTGGGCCAATGAGAGAGGCTGGTAATGCCTCTGTGATGACATATTTAAGAAGAAAATCAAAACAAAGTCACAAGATTTTTGCTTCTAGTCAGAGAAGAGGAGGAGGTGAGAACATGTGAGGGAACAACATGGAGACACCAAGGTCAGTGGAGAAGGAGGGGGAGGAGGTGCTCCAGGTGCTGGAGCTGAGATTCCTCTGCAGGCCGTGGTGCAGACCATGGTGAAGCAGCTGTGCCCCTGCAGCCCATGGGTCCATGGGGAAAGCAGAGATCCACCCACAGCCCGTGGGGGAGGTGCCCACGCTGGAGCGGGTGGATGCCTGGAGGAGGCTGTGATCCAGTGGCAGACCTGGTGGAGAGAGAGGGCCCTTGCTCCCAGGCTGGAGCAGCCTATCCTTGGAGGACTGCACCCCGTGGGAAGAGACCCACGTCACAGCAGTTTTGGGAGGACTGTGTGCCCGTGGGAGGGACTCACGTTGCAGCAGGTGCGGTTCGGCTGCTGCTCGTGAGAGTGGAGCCACGGTGGGAAGTTCACGGAGAACTGTCTCTTGTGGGAGGGACCCCACAGACTCACAGGAGAAGGACTCTTCTCCCGGAGCAGAGGAAGGAAATCTCGGTGATGAACGGACCAAACCCCCCTGCCCTGCCCGTTGTGTTGTCGGTGGGAAGGAGGGAGGGCCTGGGGGGTGGAAGGTGTTCTGAGGGCTTATTTTACTTCTCATTATCCTCCTCTGATTCTGTTAGTAATAAATTCACTTTGCAACTTAAGTTGAGCCTGTTTCGCCCTTGAAGTGTTTCCCCCCAGTCCTTATCACTCATGCAGCCTTCGTTAACTTTTTTTTTCCTTTTCCCTCTTCTGCCCAGCTGTGGCAGGGGAGGGTGAGCGAGCGGCCCTCGTAGGTGCCTGGCACTGGGCCAGTGTCAAACCACAACACACATGGTGCTTCATTCTACGCTAAGTGAATTATGCTAGGCTAAGTAAATCAAAGGAGCTGTGATCAGCCGGGTTGGAGCTCTGTTTCATTCCATCATTCAGCAACATGAAGAACACCTCAGATCTGCTCCAAATAGTAGGCGTTGCTAACTAGTCATGTAGATATTTGCAGCAACCTGAGTGGCAGAGCTCACTTTCCATTAAAGTCTGACAATTTGTCTAATTTTCCTTTGAAATCAGAAACACTGGGTTATGAGAGAATGAAGAATACATGGAACGTTCTTGGAAGGAGAGGAGGAAGAGAAGAGAGACTGTAGGAGATCACATAAAACCTGCAATCCAGAGAAACATAATATGGGGCTTTGCACAGGACTTTAAGTAACCTGGTCTAGGGGAAAGTGCTCCTGCCCATGGCAGGGGAGGATGGAGGTATGTGATTTTTAAGGTCCCTTTCAACCAAAACCATTCTACGATTCTATGATCCATTCTAGGGGGATGAATTATATTGTGTAGCAGTATATGACGTAGAGAAAAGACAATATGAGGTAAACCTGGATATCAAATGGGATTATGAGGCTAAGTATTCAAGTTATAACAAATAGACTGAAACAGAAGCGAGTGGACTATTCTACTAACTGCAACCATGTAAAACAAAAAAATACAAGACATTGTATAACCAAGTACTAGAAGAAGAAAGGTTATGCACAGAATCGCTATATTAATTCAACTCATGAGCCCATTTTACCATTATGTACTGATGTTGTTCTGTCAATGCCTCCAGGTACAGTAGCAGGATCCCATATTTGAAGTAGCACTGATCTCACTCTCTGCAGAACTAGGAATTGCAATGTGCCATATATCCAGCTTCTTGTCTTTAAAAAATCAAATTGTCTTATTTTTTCCATTTCCTTACCTGCCAAACAGTATTTTCCTGAGGATGTGTCACAGTCTTCTGTCATATACATAGCTGATACTGAAAAGTACTGCATAAAAGAGAGCTCCTAAAGCTTCCTATTCTTTTCCTTTTTAGCTGTTAACAATAAAACTGAGAACAGTGATGTTGGAAGTGGAAAATCACAGATCATTTATCTTTTGCCTTTCCCAATCTGAACTTTCCAGACTAAGAAGAGCAGAATCCTCATTCATGATCCAGAGAAGCTTTCCCTAAATATATCTATTATGAAAGGTATATGAAAGGGGGCTGTTCCTTCTTCATCACATACACTGAGGCTTGTCATGAGGTCAGAGTGACACATACTCTTGTGCTATCTCAGGGACCATTTACTCTATAATCACTCACATGAAGTGGAACTACTCCAGCAATAGAAATTGAGACTGACCTACGGCAGACGTCCCAGAGAGTGATCTTCATATCTCTGCTGCGGGGTGTATAGATGTTACACATGAAGATGCTCTAGCCCCCTACTACTAGATAAAAGGTAGAGACCTCTCTCTTCCACAGCCTGTCTATTGTGAGATGAGGCATATATAAGTATCACAATCTAAAACAGGGTTCAAAGTTCTGAACCATGCTCAGGTACTCCCAGTAGTGCAGACTGTTCCTGTGTATCTAATTAATCTTTAAACACATATGGCACAGGGAAAAGGCTTTTAGGGTATCAGTGAAGAGTTTCCCCTCATTCTTACTCATGTTGTTCCCAGGTAGTACTTTAAGGTTCTTCTGCAAGATAGAGGCTTTGTGGCATTTGATTCCCCTGAGCCAAAAATGAAATTTAGGGCAAAAGTGGCTCATATTCTGTGTGAATGTTCACATTCAGTTATGAAGTAGCCAAGAACTACTGGATAAAGAAAAGTAACTTTAAAAAGTTACTTTGAAAGTAGTGACCACTATCCTTTCTTGAAAGAGAAGGCTTAGTCAGTTCCTGATAATGGTTGAAAACTTATTCAGAGGTAAAACATATCAATTTCTCCAGTACTGCCATCACCCACTGTAGAAAACAGAATATCCATTGGGTAGTCTTTCCTGCAGCAGCTGGCCCTCCTGACATGTAAGGGGTTTTTGCACAGAAATCTCTGTTGAGAGACCCTACTTGCCAAACTCAGGGCACTTTCAGGACTAGACACTTAGTGTGTCTGATGCTTTGCTCTGCATAACAGAGCATCTGCTGTTACCCTGCAGTCCTTCCAAATGCTGCCTTTGATGGTTTGCAGGGCAAAATGGTGTGAGATAAGGGACCACTTTTACAGTCCACAGTAATTTCACAGTAGAATAATCCCACTGATTTGGATGAAGTTTCACAAGTACATGGCTGTTGCAGCTGAAAAGATAGTCAGACCAGTAGTATCAGGGGTTGAATGGAGCCGAGCTCAGTTTGAGCTACCAGATGGGTGGAGTGACCTGATTACCTGCATATAATAGCAAGAGAGGTTGGAGAGGTCAATCTCACTATCAGCACGATACATGCTATGTCAAAATGGTTTGTGACAGCTCCCACTGGCTCAAGAATGACTCCTGCTGACTGAGAAATACTTATGACAGCTCCTACTGACCCAGCCAGTGGGAAACACCTCTTTAACTCAACTGGGATAGATGGTACTGACAAAATACAAGAGGTCCAGGTCAGATCTCAAATCTTTGTCAGTACATTGCAGTCAGAAAATAGTCACATAGTCTGGTCCTCTTCCAAGTAGTTAATCCAAACTGGAGTACCATAGCTTGCCTAATATGCTTAATAATGCATTGGATAAAGATCATAAGTGATTAATCTTCTTTCCACTTTCTCTCTTGCTCAGCTTTTATTGATTATAATTCTCATTATTCATCATATTTATATATTTATATATTAATATATCTTTTATATTTTACATAGTTATTTATATAAATACATACAATTATACACATTTTTATATATGTATGTAATTATAAGTCCAGAAAAAATATTAGTATAGGAAAATACTCAATCATGAGTATTAAAATAAATCCGTGTATAACTAAATTTAACTTTTTTAATCAAGATGCTATATGAATGTATTTTAAAAGAATGCAGTGGTTCTATTCTGCCCTAAAGGATGTTCAGTCTCTACCCCATCATTCTTTGCAAAAACTCTGTACACAGAGTAGTAGCCATAACATAGAGAAAAAAGTTCAAGCTGTTCAAGCTGGTTGCCACTGAGACAGAGGGCTGAAAGTGAATGATGTGCTGAAACACAAAGCTGCAGGATGAGATCAATATTTCTACCTTTTAATCTTGCCTCTTCACCTTCTCTTCTTTCAAGCTTTAAAAATTTGCTGCTCACAATGCTGACCAGTAATAATCACTGTATTTATAATGGAATTCATCTCCATTACATCTGTTGGCATATGGCTTTCAAGATGCTCCATCCTTTTTTGTCAAGAGTGTATAACTTCAGGGTCAATCAAGTGCAATCATTTGTGTTTTACATCAGCAGAGTTCATTTGTGTATGGAAACAATACCTAATGAGTTATGGTGAATCATATAATAAGGATCTCTCCTGACTTATGCAAATTTCTCACATAAATTTGATCTAAATAAGACACAAAAAAGGCTTAGACTATAAAGTGAAGTCTCCTCTTGGTAACATATACTTGATCCTTGTGTGTTTGTATCAGTAATTTCTTATAGTAGTCTGTGTTAATAATTCACATTTATCCCTTAAAGTTTTCTCTTTGAAAAGTTTATAGTTGAACAGACATTAGTATTGAAAATTTAAATCACTTTTCTGATAGAATGCCTTGCAAGAATGGCTTATAGAAGTGAAATATTATCTATTTGCTCAGCCCTAGTTGTTATATATAATTGATTATACAAATACAAATTCATCCTTCTAGGACTGCTGAACCATAAAAGAGCCAGCACAGACACCTGCCTACAGCAAGAACTGAACAAACTTTTTAAAGTCAAAAATACTTTTAACATCTTTATATTTCTGCTTTACCTTGTGTGTATAACTACCTAAGCAGTAAACTGACTGGTCTTCTACTTTCACCCAAAGCAGGACCTGGAATCAAAACAAATCTATGAGAAAGATACCAGGTGGATCAGTCTCACCTTCATTGATTTTTTGAATCATATGAAATGTCCTACAAGTCTGTGCTTCTTTCCATTCAGTGAAAATGAAGCACAAAGCATCTAGTGCAGAGAGAGCCCTCTCCAATATCAGTTTTTTGCCTCCACAAAAAGCTGACCAATTTTCTGCCTCTGGGCTGAACCTGGCTGGCAGCTAAGTCCCCACTCAGTCACTGACTCCTCCCACCAGGATGCAGGAGAGGACTCGAAAGGAAGATGTGAGACAAAACCAAACCAAACCACTCGTTTGTTGAGAAAATGACACTTTTATAGGTAAAGAAAAAAATAGAAAAGATGTAGCTAGCTCAAAGGCAGTCACTCACTACCACCTACCAAGAAAACAATGAGCAGCAATTACCTTGGAAAAAATCTCCTTCAGTTTTATTGCTGAGGCCAGTGTTGCATGGCATGGGGTATCCCTTGGATCAGTTGTCAGTGGCTGTCCTGGCTGTGCTGTATCTCCTCCAAACCTCTTGCCAAGCACAAGACTACTCTTTGGGGCAGCAGAGTAAGAAACAGAGAACAACTTAAAGCTGTAGAGCTAACATACTGGTGAGTTTCAACACTGTTTTGGACACAAATCCAAACCAAAACACTATAAAATCTACTAATTAGTAAATCAACTCTGTAACAGCATACATTTGAGTACAAAAATTATATCCACAATGACATTCCTCAAATGTCATTTGGTCCTAGATTTCATATATCTTGTCTATATAAAAGACTAAAAAGAGAGTTCCAGAGTATTTCAGCGGAAGCACTGCAGAAGCTGATAAAATTGGCATGTTTTATTTGCCAGTGGCACATGTAACACCATAAAACTATCAGGCACAGGTGTGCAGGTGCTCAGGCAACAGCAGGCAAGGGCTGCAGAGATGGCATCTCTAAGGAGTGACTAGGGCTGGTTCCCCATCTCCCCAGCTGGTTCCAGCCATCTCCAGCAGACCCACCACAGGACACAGCAGAGCCCCTCAGCAGAGATGGTGGCACCTCTGGGAAAACCCTTCTAAGAAAGGGCAAAACACTGCATGAGAGTGGGGAGTGAGGGCAAAAGGGTGAGAGAGAGTCACGTGGACACCAAGCTGAGAGAAGAAAGAGCAGCAGGAGCTGGTGCAGCAGCCAGAGCAGAGATTCACCTCAGAGATTCTCCTCAGCCTGTGAAGAGGATTAAGGTGAAGGACATATTTCCATGCAGCCCATGGAGGACCCCATGCTAAAGCAGGTAAACATGCTTTGAAGGAAGCTGAAGCCCATGCAGAAGAACACACTGGAAAAGGGGAAAAGTGTGAGGAGAAAGAAATGGCAGCAAAGAGCTGTTAAGGGTTGACCCCCAATCCCACGTTCCTCATCCCTCTGTGCCACCTAAGAAGCAGGGTCGTGTGAGAGGAGCAAAGCTGAGCCTGTGAGAAAGTGAAGAGAGGGTGGTGGTTTAGTTTTTGCTTTTCACCTAGACCTATTTTAATTGCCAATAAGTTAAATTCCTTTTCCTCATGTTGAGTCTGTTTCGCCTGTGATCATAACTGGTGAATGATCTCGCCATGCTTAATCCATGAGGTTTTTCATTGTATTTTCTCCCCCTATCTTGTGGGACAAGGAGAGTGAGAGACCCGCTGGGTGGTGCAAATCAAAAATTCATGTCCATCCTCTTTATTCAAACTTTAATTCATATCCCACAGGAAGGCCCTAGTGCTAGAGGTAAACCTATTTCTTTTTTGAAACATTCAGAATGTCTCAGGACCACAGTATTCTGCATCTCAGGTGAGTTTATCTGTGCAACATATGGAATGAAAAGTTTATGTTATCACTGAGATGCTTTTTGCTCAATGGAAGTAGAAATTGTGGTTATACAATATGGGTGCACCAGCAGCAGCCCTACGTTTCAACACAACAGAATGTAAGAAAAACAACATTGCAAGCTTTTGAGCAAGCTTTCTGGCCAAATAAATACTAACAAGTAGGCTGGATCACAAGGGATGCCTAACCCAGTAAAGTCTAATATTTGGAAAACAAACCTAACAGATGCTATGTTTGTGTATAAGATCTTGCTTCATATAAGGTGAACATGTCTTTATAACAATATGTCCAAAATCCTATCTTAGGGGTTATCCTTTTGGCTCAGCCTGAAGCACATAAGCCTACTCTCATATTCAGGCTTCAACACAGAAAATGTGGATAAAAGCTAAGCTTAAACTCGACTGAAGGTTAGGGCCAGTACTTATAATATAGGGTAGAAATTGCTATTGATTTTCCTTCTGCCATTTAATCAAAATCCTCTCAAATTTGGTTAGGTCACATATTTTTGAAAAATAAAATGGAGCCCACTCATATGATCAGAATATGCCTTTTCAGACTTTAACTAGATACACTGTAGAATACCTTGTGCAAACATATTTTTGTTCCTTGTGTCAACACTGCCTGGTATTACTTTGTGATTACACTTTCAAGACACAGAGGCAATTATAAGACTTTCTCTGAAGATTTTAATCTGTTAAAAGAATATAAAAAGATAAAAATGTCTCTAATGTTTAAGACCAAAGTCTATCTAACCCAGCATCCTGTCTCTGGAGTAGTCAGTAAGGGACGTTAAAGAAAAGAGTTTAAACACAAGCAACTAAAACAAAGCAAGACAAAACAGAAATCCACAGTGCTAAAGTGGAATAAACCCTCTCTTTGTCATGTCCTTTGAGCTTCTGGCAATATATCCTTTAAGGGTTTCCAGAGCTGGAGAATCACTTCATCATGTTTAATAGCTCTTGATGCTATTCTTTCATTAATTTTTATAATCACTTTTTTAAACCCATTTATGCATGTGGCCTCCACAATATTCTATGGCAATCAGTTCCACAATGAAATGATGTGACCTGTGAAAAAATGTTTTTTTTCTGTCACTTGTAGACTTGTCACCTAATAATCATCTGCGTGTAATTCTGATTGCTGGCATGGGATATATTCTCCATTTTCATTATTCTCTTGACTTTATATTTTTTTATTGCAGTCTTCCTCAGTTATTCTTTTATTTTATTTTGCTTCCTTCTTTTTTTCTTTTATTCTCCCTGCTATGACTCTGAGTGCATTTAAATTGTCCTTGGACATAAGCTATTCTCTACCTCTGATCATTGTTGTCAGCCTTCTCTGTACCTTTTTTAGTTCTCATATATCCTTTTGAAATGAGGGATTAGAACTGTATATTGTATTCCAGATGCAAGTACCATCATAAAGTGAATTTCTATGGATTTCTATGGTTATATAGTATTTCATATTTTCTTCGAAAATCCCTCCTTAATAATTGCTAACGTTCTGCTTGCCTTTGCAACCACTGCAGGGTATTGATCTGATGTTTTGTGAGAAATATCCAGTGACTACAAAATCCTTTTCTTGGACTGGAGTAATGAATTTAGAGTCCATAGCAGTGTTTGAGCATTTACTGCTGTTTTAACCATGCTGATTGCTTTATACTTGTTGACATGAAATTCCATACTACATTATATCATGCAGTCAGTGAGACTCATAAGTTTTTCCTGAAGCTCTCTGCAGTCAGCTTTAGTTTAGTGTCTCCTGAATAATTAAACAAGTAATTAATAACTGTAGCATAACATATACACAAGAGGACTGAACAAAGATAGGACAGGCGTTTCTTAACATTTCACTGCTCAACTTTGCAGGTTTAATGTTCTTTTAATATTTAAAAGCTGAAGTTTAAAATTTTAGTTATATTGTCTCACGTGGACATCAGTAAATAATTATGTGTACACACACACATGAACGGATGGTGACAAGTATGATCACTAGAATAAAAAAGACTAATGTCTATCAGGGTATTCAAAATAATAATCAGACTTATAGAAATATCTTAAAGAAGAAGAAAAGAGCACAACTTATCCATAAAAGTGCAAAAAAGGACACAGGCAAGCACCCACTCAGTTTAAAAAGATCTTGTACTACAATTTCTCCTACACATTTTAGCATACAGGAAAGTGTCTGAGTAGCAGTGAGTATTCCATTAAACACGAGTAACAGTTGTGTTGTAGTCAACACATCTTCATTTCAAGTTACATATTCAAAACCCCTGACCTTTACTGTAAGAAAAAAAAATCAAAGAAAGAAAAAGTAAGTTCTTTTATTCAGGCTTGGAGATTTTCAGTGTTGTATGATTGACACAGAAAAAATTGTTGTACAATTCTGTGGCCGACAGGCCCAGGGCTATTCAGATGAGAGAACTAATAACCATGTTGGCAAAAGAAATTTCTTATTAAAACCTTGTTAAGGAACTACAATAATTCATTAAGGGTTATATCATTATAAAAATCCATCATTGTTATAGAGTGTTTCCTGGGGCTTCAGTTTAGTAAAGTTTGACGTGCCCTTTATGCTCCAAAATTAGGTAAAGCTGAAAATGATTTATGCACCAAAAATGTTAAAGATTTCATAAAGCACAAAAATAACTATGCACAGCTTCCTAACCTTGGCATAGTACCTCAGGGGTTCATAGAATAAGAAAAAAATGTCTTTTAAAATAGACTGTTTAAAGCCTTGTGTATTCAATGGATCAAAACCTGCTTACATTAAAAACAGTGGGACTGGAAATTTCTTCTGTGGGAATAAGCTTTTGCACATGGAAAATAATAATTTGAGAATAACTAAAGGTAGCATCAAACTGGTCTAATGAGGTGAGACCAAATTAATTAAAAATTGAAGAAAAGAAGAAAAAAGAAAGAAGAAAAAAACTCCCATCAAATATGAGCAACTGTGATTTAAAAATATCATGGGCTAAGGCTCAATAGGTATTTTTCAGGATTAGTTTCTGTCCTTGTTCCATATTTTCACTTCTAGCTAAAATTATGGAAATCATCTCCTCCAAGCAAAAAACCTGTTATATTATTTAAAATGAAATTAGGAAAACTGCATCAAATGAAAAGATTATTTAAGGTTCCGTCAGAGGAGTAATGGGTAAACAATGTGTAAATCTTTGCCTGAATAACACTTTGTGGATAGCAGCACGTTACCCGTTGAGGTCACCAGCAGTACCATAGTGACACTGGCTGCAGAGATCAAATTCCATCCAGAAGGACAAACTGCTTTGAACAGAGCTGCGGAAGAATGTCTGTCAGCAGCACTGGTTCATGATGAAATGGGTTGTTTGGACCTCATCTGATAGTGAGCAGTGTTACAAATGAACACTGGCCAGTCCCTCACCGGTCATCAGCCAGATGTTTATATCCAAAGTTATGCACTTTTTCATATGCATCATTAAGATCCATTTAGTTTAATTCAATGCTCAGTTTTATTATATGCTCAAGTCACAGTACTTTCAGAATATCCAGACTAGTAATTTTTGCAGTTAATGCTGAAATTAATAGAAATATATCACACTAACTGGCACGCTTCTTGGCTGGGATGCTGGCAGGCCAAGTGATGAACGGATTGTGGAAACTGAAATAACCTCTCACTTTTGAGATGGTCCTTGTCAACTGGAATTGAATCACACTGGAAAGAGCACTGTTGTCACTTTAGCTGCATTGTCTTTTTGGAAGATGGTTGATATTTCTCTCCACAGGACACTGGCAGACAGTCTTTGTAAATACTGAATTTACACATGTCCACTTGCGCATGATCTTGGTGAAAATATAAAAGCGATGCCATGCATCTATATCATAATGCTCAAAACCTTAATTTGAGCAAACAAGCACACAAATAAAGACAACAGTTTCTTATTAAAATGACTGAAATCATAACAATAGAATCATTATTAGTCAGGGTCTAATTTTTATAGAAAAGGAAATAATAGAAATACAGTTGAAGTTTCTATATATGCACTTCCTATTTTCTAGCCCTTTTCCTGGTGGTGCTGTCTTTTCGCCCCTTCTCTCTAAAGCTGGTGGTTTCATTCTGGTATGTGTGTGGGGTGGGGTTATAACACTGAGTCATTAGCAGTCGGATTCCTTTTCCAGAAGGAATGTGATCTTCATGCTGACTGTGTCTTTCTCCTCAGCCTAGGGTCCAATTTTTTCTGTTTGTGAATACGGTTTAAGAAATTTCCTCTTCCTTCATCACTCCACAGTTGGATTTACTATCTTTTTTACCCCTAAACCCAGTTTTACATGGCTTCGGGTCTGCCTTTCTGCAACTGACTGAGTGAATTGTTTATTCCTGTAGGATCTCTAGTGCCAGCCCTTACTCAATGCCTTATCATCCCGCTCCTGTGGTTGTCTATGCTACATTCTGCATCCCCACATTTCAGGGACTCTGCTGTAGTAGCAGACCGGCATTTTTCTGCACTAAAGGGTTGCATTACAGTATGTTACAGCTAAACTGAGTGAACAAATGTTGCATGTGGGTCAAAATCAGTTCACACGAAGCAGGCCTGACGAGCCTTAATCCGCAGGTTTTTGCAAACTCTCTGCAAAGGTTATGGTCTGTTTCTTATAGTGGTAGTGCTCTGTTACAGGGCTGCAGGGTAATGTGCATCCTGTCTGTATTCCATGCAAGGAGCTTTTAAAAATAAAAACAGTTCCCAGAGGTTAGTGTGCTTCCTCTGTGAGGGCAAAATACACCTATGAATATTCCCATAAACACAGAGATCCCAACCCTTTATGGTATAATTTCAACTCCGTGATAATTTGTAATATGTGTTTATTTGGCACATGTAGAATAGTGGACTTTTTTTCATTTTAACCAGAAAGAAAAACAGCTGTCATTTCGGATTTAGGGAGAAGTAGGAAATTACCTCTCCATGTAAGAAAAATCTCCCTTCTTCCTCTGACATTTACCCTAGGAAAGATATTTGACATCAGGGGCAGGACATATGGAAGGATGACACAGGGAACAAAAGGGAATAGGTTACCAATCAGCTCTGAATATAAACGAAATGTAGATACTGGGGTCTTTCTGGTTTCTTTGAAGGTCCAAAGTTGATACTGAATGTAATACTCCTAATAACCCCTTCCTGACATCACATAGCTATTAGATTCTTCTTTTCCCTGGCAATATTTTTAAATTAAATAGGTATTGCCACCTGCTGTGAATGTTTAAGCCTTTCTCTCTCAAAGCTCTCCGAAAATGAACAGGCTCATTTATTTTAATGTGACTCCTTTTAGTATGCACTTCAGGTGTGTAATCTAAGCTACTCAACTCATCAGCAGAATGGTAGATAAAACAATGTATAGAATTATCACACACAGGGAATACAGGAAAATTTGTCAGCCCAATTTGAAAGATGCAGACTTCCTGTTTTTTTCATAATTATATGGGAATAATTCTGATTTCTGCCTAACTGCTGTTTTGCTCTCTTTTTGGTTGCCAGCTGGTGTGGACTCGGTTCAGTGTATTCAGTGTTAAATGTTAAGGCCCTATGTGGTTGCATCCTAGTTATTTAGTTCAGTTACGTTTCCAGATGAATAAATGCAATAAGAAGGTTGTGGCACTTCAACCTCCACAGCATGTTTTGTCTCACCTGTGCAAAATGAAGAAATAGTCAGGACATGCTGCAGTCTCTGAATTGCACTGGCTCCATGGAGTGGTGAGTAAACCCGAGCTAATGCATATTTTATGCATTTTTACACCCAGAAGACACAAATAAGCAAAAGTTAGCTATGTTTATGACTTCAGCCACTGTTATTCCAAAAAAGTTCCAAGCCCTAATTTTGAGCAATGGATGAATTGGCACAGGATATTTTTCAAATGACTTAGATATGGCAGGAATGGGAAACAGGTGTTTATTGTACTCTGCTATGGCTGAACTGAATATTATATTGATACAACATAGACATGGAAGATATGGTAACCCCTCAAATGGTGCTATCTCATATCAATGTCTTCCTTAAAAGAGATGATTTTCTATTCTGTTGTATGTATTTCACTATAAATAGGTAAACTGTAATTCAGGTTACTCAGCATAATCTGTATAGTGTTATGTTTTTCTCCAACTGACTCTTATGTTACACATTCTCCAAACAGGCTTGATACTGCTCCCCTAAACTGTGTTATACTGCAAGATTATTTAGGCCAACATTTATTTTAAATAGATTGACCACAGCAGTTTTTGTTTTTCATGTTACTGTCTCAGCCGAATAATTCCACAGTCTGAACCAGACTAGCTGCTCAGGCGTATGGCTGTCACCATTTCATGTAGTCTGCATCACACGTATGCCATGATTCAGAGCTAAAAGGCCACAGGGCAGCAAATCTCAGATGTATTAGCCATCCTAGTAAATCTGTGACTCACTAAGTTGTTTCACCTTCCTATGGTATTGCTGGCATCTTGAGCTCTGACTATGTGATTTGTTGTCGTTCATGACAGAAAACTGTCAAAATGAATATACAGTTAACACCAAAGTCTAACTGACCTGACTCACTCTTTGTCCTTATTAGCACCTCTTCCTTCCATCAATGGCTAAGTCTCTGCTTTCACTAGAGCCTAAGGAGCTCTCTTCCTTAAAGACCAAATTTTTTCTACAAACCATCTGTCACCAGCTGAGTGCCTAATAGGAACATGTTTTTCCCCAGTTAACAGCAACTAGTGCTTACTCCAGCTATAAATCCCTGATGTGGTTTGAAAGAATTTTGTCTTTATTTCTTTTTTCTGCTTCTATCAATTCAGCATAGGAACATATTTTATTGAAGTCAGAGGAAATTTCAGTGTACTGTGAGATTAATAGATCAGTTTTCCCCATTCCAATTTAAAACAAATGAACAACATTTCACCTTTCTTTCTTCTTTTTGCTAATGATCTGAGCTGTGAGTGACTCTTGTAGAGTATCTGCAATCACAGAGTTGTCTAGTTCTACGATTCCCTTCATTTTCTCTTTCTTATTCTCTTTGTTCTTGTTTCCCTTGATTGTTATCACAAGGGGTGTATTTGGCCTGGGCAGGAAAGAAAGAGAAACACAACATCCTCCAGCAACAACACCTTCCTGTACTTAAGTTCTTGATTGCTTCAAAACAAAAAACACCAAAACAAGTCCAGAGGAACAGAAAATGTTTGATTTGTTTGTTAGAGCCAGAAGCTATGCTTTTTTGCAAAACAAATACACATCTGTGTTGCTGAGCCAAAAGCAAACTCAGTAAAATAGGAGGAAAGTCCAGATTTACTGATAGGCCCGTAACTGCTCTGCAAATATGAACTATCACAAAACCATTTGGAGCTGATTTGATATACTGACCTAATATTTGAATTCCAGGAATGGTATTAAAATCAGTCATGTCTGGAAGGGGATTCTGGCTTCCCTTTGTTTTCTGTGTCATCTTTGAGAATATGCTGTATGTACAGCATGCCAAAGGAAGAATTAATTTTCTTCCATGTCACAGGACAGAAAATAAGCAAGACAGAAAAAAAAAATCAGTGAAAGATCCCAGATAGTGTTTATGCAACACCATGCTTTCTCAATAGTGCCTTTTTAAAAATTGCCTTAAACAGGCAAATTCCTTGAAAAGTTGAAGTTGGACAAAAGCAAATACTATGATCATAGATAGTTGCAGTCACACAGCAGGCATGTAGCAGTGGAGTTCACAGCTGCTTCTTTCTCTGGAGTAAGAAATGCAGCACTAAAACCAGCAATAAGCTTTTAGCAAAGATGCCACAGATCAGCAGTTTTATCAAAGGGACAGACTAGCTGCAGAGAATTTCCCATTCCACCACCCCTTTTCAAAGAAGACACATAGAGGCATCTAGTGAATCACAGACTACATTCCCATAGAGCTTCCTATGACAAGTGCTGTCAAAAACACATGGAAATATATCTTCTTTGATTTGGCTTCATGTTGATTTGCTGGAGGTTTTTGAAACATCTTTTCTTGTGGTGTTTTTGGGTGTTTGGTTGGTGGGTTGCCTTTTCTTTTTTAAAGTAAAGAACCCCTTTACTTATAAGCTTCAGCTAAAAAACTGTGGGAGTAAAGATGTAGATTCCTCCAAATGTAATCCTGTATCTGATGCAGAAGTTGAATAACTGAAACTAGAAATAAAACACAAATGCTTTCAGTTAAATTATTTGTCCCCTGACATAAACACAGAAAAAAGTCTAGTTATATAAATCAGTCCTAGAAATTAAGTTTAACGTATAGTCTTTCATAAAAATTTGTCCTTTCCTTTTACCTAACAACAACAACAATTAGCTCTTTGATCACAGTTGGCAGAAATTAAATGTGTCAAAATTAAAATCCACTGCTTACTACACTTCCTGCCGGGAGATGCTGCAACCAAAAAAAAAAAAAAATCAAAACCAAACCAAACTAAAAAACCCAACCCAACCAAAACCAAAACACTAACACACAAAAAAACCTCAAACAAACAAACAAAAACCCCAAGCCCAGAATAACAGAAAAAATGAAAGGAAGGAGGTTGTTCCTCACCTTTCTCTACTGAGAAATCAAGCTCTAGAAAGACACTGCTGACTTACTCTGGAATTTTTTAAAAGAACAGACTGTTAATCAAAGTGGCTGTCCCAAGCCTGAACTGTAAAAATGCTTTGTGTGGCAGATGCTGGAATTTCCAGCCCACAATGGGAAGGGAGCTTTGTAAATCTTATTTCTATCATCTCCTTTTACAGGGTTTTGATGACTTCCCTTACCAGGACAGCTGCTGGTGACCTAAAAAATACATCTGCATGTCCAAGTGCAGGTGGGATGAGGTCCCACAAAAAAATCACCATTTTATTTTTTTTTTAATAATTTGTGATTTTGTTACTCATTTTTCTGTTTAAAGAAGTGCCCATCCAGTGCCTTAGGCAAATGTGCAGAAAACTTGAAACAATCGCATCAGTGTTTCCTGAGGACTAACCAAGCAGCTGGTCTGAACAGAAAGAGCTTTCACTGGGATCCTGATTGCTCCCCAAGCATCTCTTTTCCTCCCACAAAGGTGCATTTCAGCAGACCTGCTGGAAGTCTTATGCGACACATAGACTCCCTGGGCAAGTCAGTCTCTAAAATCTGCTTTTAGTTCCTTTGGCAGCTTTACTACTCCAGAGATTTCTGAGCTTCTGTTCTTTGCTCTCATTCAGAGATGTATGGTGGTCAGGACAAACACATGGAAAAACAGAACAATTGCACATTTCAGCGTGGAAATGAAGACGAGCAGAAAGGAAGTTAAAAGGTGGATATTTTTAGGAGATAGGAGGGCACAGGTGTCCTTTTGTATTAAGTAAAAAATAACTTCTTTAAAACAGGTTTTTGCCTTCACTCTGCCAATCAGCATGCATGGGAATTTAACATCTGGAGCTATTGTGTGTCTGAAGTTTGAAGTTTGTTTCAAAAGAAACCAACTTTTAAAAGTTCATTCCCTTGTGTCTGATTTGAGTGCCTTCTGAAAAATAAGCAGTAAGGCAGCTAAGGACAAGTTGGCTTCTCTTTGCTGGAGAGGATTATCCATGTGTTTTGAGGTTCACACAGGGATAGCAGTCATTTGTGTCTTCCTGTTGTAAAAGCCAAGTCAGTCCTAATTGCAGTAGTGATTGAGCAGCAGGTTTCCTTATCATAATATTCAATACTTATATTGATATAAGCTTAGTAAGAATAGTTTGGTGGAATGGAATTTAGATCCAGATCTAATTTCCCTGAATGTAAGTGTCTAAAGAAAAGATAAATTTCTACATTCCCTATGTACTTAACAGAGATTTAATCAATACAGACAACAAAGCCTGGAGAGCAAATCAAAGGTCCAGCCTTTAAAAGTCTACATAAGCTATGAGTGAGTTGAATTGCTCTCCAGGATCATCAGATTGTCCTCATCTACAACCTCCTCCAAAACTTCTAGAGGACCACAGGATGTTCTTGTCCCAGTTTTCAGCAATGGACTTGCATATGAACACAAAATCCCTTACCTGGAAAGTCCTTTCTTTATACCCTTGGTGTGGTGAGATGGGGTCAAGGTTACTGGCAAAATACAAAGTTAGAGGCAGCCGGACATCAGAGCAGCAGTCTTTCAGTTTAAGGGGCTACCTTCCAACACTTACCTCCCTATTTGGATCTCAAATGAAATTAGCGATATTTTCAGACGGCCTGAGTACTGTCAGTTCAGGGGGAAGTCAGCATTCTCACAGGATAGGGGAAGTTTTGAATTTGTTTGGGCAGCAAATCTAACTTTAAAAGATGCAGCTATATTTATTTAAAATTTAAAAGAATTGTGTTTGGGAGTCATACTGACACCCAATGGTGTGAAATCAGACAATGGGAAATTTTCAAAGCTACAAAACTGCATCAAATTTATAATCAGAGCAATATTTCAAAAAATGGTAAAAGATTCCTGTAAAAGAATCAATAACTTATTTCAGGAATAAAAAGACATAATGAGTTTTACACGAATTGAAGAAATGGTAACAGATGAGAAATTTCATGAGAAAACTTTAAACCTTAAAGATTTAATTCCAGTAGCGCCTAATATTCGGCATGTTGATGTCAGGGCATTCAATATCTTGCATAATCTCAGCAAGTGAACATCAGGACAGCCTTGGGATTGTTTTTGTGCTATGGCAAAGAGAAGACTGGAGAGCCATTTCGTGCGTATCTAGGGCAAAGGAAACAGTAGTACACAAATGTGGACGGAAGGAAAGCGAGTGCCTGGAAAAGAGAATGTATGGCTGTGAGTTTTTCCAAAATTATATTTGTGGCTCTACTTGTAGATAAAGAATCACATCACAAGCCTCTCATTATTATCTTAAAAAAAAACTCTGGAAATGTATATCTTCCCACATATCAAGATTGCTATTAATAGTGCACAAAAATGATCTGGAGATTCTGTGTTCATACTTACATACACATACAACACATGTGCACACACATGCAAATATTACTTACAGTTAGAGGTGCATTTAATTTGGTTTTTCTCTTGTTCTGGTATAAGCCAGAAGTACCCAGTAAAGTTGGTGGAGATCTAAGTGTCAATGGGATGAGAATAAAGGGGGTTTTATTCCTGATTAGAGGGGTTTGGGCCTGCCTTCCTTCCTTCCTTCCTTCCTTCCTTCCTTCCTTCCTTCCTTCCTTCCTTCCTTCCTTCCTTCCTTTTTCCTGTTGTGACGCTGAACCTAAATGCTGCAAAAATTTGTGAATTGAAAAATGAAAATTAAAAACTAGTTCTGGCATATTATTGTTCTCTTCCTTCAGCACTGTAGTAAATGTTGTCAAATGCACTGTGATCTTAACTTCACTCTTCCTTATAATGGTACAATTTATTATTTATTTCATTCCATAAAAACAAGGAGTTAATCAGAATCACACTGGTGTAAATAAGAGGAGAATCAGATTTTGAAAGGTAACATCTTGCTGTCTGTTACATAGCTGTCAAACCGTATGAAAAAACCCTGTTATGTTCCTCCAGACCATGTACCTTTAAAAGCAGAACTGTCAGTGAGTGATGGAGTTCAAATGAAAGATACAGCAATTATAATGCTGCTACATATGTGAACATCTCTCTGTACATGAATGTCATTTAAGCATGAATGTTGTAAGTTGACCCAAGCAGGTTTCTTCTGCAAAAATAAAAAACCAACCCAAACAAAAAACCCACTAGAATCCTCCTCAAAACCACAAACAAACAAACAAACAAGCAAACAAGCAGTGCATGTAAAATATATTCAAATAGAAAATATAGTAGGTATCTATTAGAGATTATAACAGTTTTAAAAACTCAGTGGGGAAATTAAGACTGTTCTCACCAACTCCTTTTGATAGTGTCCTGTTACTAGGACAGATATTTCACATTGAATTCAAAGAAAGAATTTCTGGGAAAAACAGGGGGAATTTAATTACCATCTAAAGGGGTACATCAAATAAAAAGTAAAATTAAAAAAACAGCAAACAAACAAACACCACCCCCCCCCAAAAAAAAAACCTCAAACCAACAAAAACTCTAAAAAACCCAGTGAGAAAAAGTTTCTGAAATCTTTGAAAAAATATTTTATCTAGCAGTTTAGGAACTTACCCAGGATGACACAGACTGAAGCTAAATATGTTCTCCCTCTAAGGTGTTTTGAACCTACATAATTCAAAAGAAGGACTTCATGAATAGTTCTTCCTGAGTACTTTTACGGCATAAGCTGACATAGGACATGTTCAGTACTTCTTGCCTTTAGCGAAGCCATATAAAAAGTGTTTGAAATTTTAGCTGGAAATTTTGTTGCAGCTGAACTTGTTATGAAAGTGAAAAAACCCAATTTTATAGCAATTAATTTAAATTTTCACTCACTCCTTGCATTCTATGCAATGCGACAAATGACGGAATGACTGCCTCTGAATGTTTTCCAAGTTGATGGCTAAGATATTCTTCAGTGCTACAGATCACTGACCACATTATCTCTAGGTTTTTGACCTTCAAGGGAATTAGTGAAGCATTTCTTACAGCATAACTTGTTATTCATTTTGCACAGGTAAACAAGACTGGAGGTGAGTGAGTATGTGAAACTGGTAAGGGTACCCAAAGAAAAACTGAATTTAAAAGCAAAGGAAGAAGATGGAATAGAAATCAAACAGCATAACAGAATTTGAACCGTATTCTTCCTTTTTACCCCCATCCTTATCTGTCACAAAGTAAATAAACAAACTTTCAGAAAGATGGAGCAAAATGCAGGGCTGACAGTTCTGCAGCCAGCTCAACAGAAGCAGAGTCTTTACTGGGTACCACCTGCAGCATAAAAACCAAGCTGCATTTCCCTTTTAAGCCCTCTTATAGAAACAACTCGAAACTAGTAATGATTGATGTGTCTTTTATCAAATACACATAGCTAATCCAGTAACTGGATCTTTCACATTTATGTGGCATTTTCAAGCTAATGAACAACAATTAAAGCTGGACACTGGGACATTCCCTTTTTTATCATAATTCACTAAGGGCTGGAGCTTCAGTTATTGCATCTTCTAAAGCTTTGCAATATTTTTCTATGACTAAAAAGGAGTTTTTTATTCTGCAGATTTTAAGACTGTGGTAGAAGTTTTTTTGTTGCTATTGTTCACAGCTGAAGGAGAAAGTTATTTGTTTTACTAAGATAAGGTTTCTAAAACATCCTGCTTAAAAAAATAGAGCAAAACCAGATGATGTTTTCTCTCTTTTTCTAGTTATCTATTATTTTCTAAAGAAACTGAAATGCCATCTTGCCTCCTGGATAAATTATTTCTTTGTTTAAAACACAGGCAAAAAGATATAAATAAAGGTCAGCTGAAGAGGTTCAGTTTAGCACAGGCATTGCTAAACACAAAGTTTTTTTTGCTTTACTTTCAAAAACTTGTATATTTTCCTTTTCTTTCATTGAACATTCTCATTACTTTCACACTGTGCTGGCTTGCAGTAAAATAACCAGGGCCAGAGCATGGGCCCAAGCGTTAGCACTGCAGCTGCCCTTCCCGTTAGTGCCCTTCCCTTAGCACAGCTCTGTCCTCTGTGAGCTCAGTCCATCTCAAATAATGCCCAAATAAAGACAAGGAGTTAGCTCAAACACCATTCCCAGTAATCAGTTTGTTTGGAGTTATATTATGTGTTAGAGCATCTTGCAATTGGCTATGAACTATACTGTGCTGACTTAGTACAGATGGAATATTATTGTCAGACCAAAATTTCACTCATTTCATCCCCTACCTGACCTTTCTTCTGAGCAACTCCAAAATGAAAATTAAAATTGGAAATTATTTCATTTATAGTCATACACTGTATTGAAGATATTATTTCAAATTTCTTCAATGATAGATAATTACAGGGCAGCCCTGGATGTTTGTAAAGATTGGGGAAGAGATGCTGGAGAACAGTGCCGCAGAAATGGACCCGGGGGTCCTGGTCAGTGGAAAGCTGAACGTGAGTAAAGCAGTGCCCTGGCAGCCAGGAGGTCCAAGGGTGTCCTGGGGAGCATCAGGCCCAGCATTACCAGCCAGGCAAGGGAGGGGATTGTTCCACTCTGTTCTGCACTGGGGCGGCCTCACCTCGAGTGCTGGGGGCAGTTTTGGGTGCCACAATATAAACAAGACATTAAATGATTAGAGAGGATAGTGATGATGATGGTGAAGGGCCTTGAGGGGAAATCGTATGAGGAGCAGCTGAGGTCACCTGAGGTCTGTTCAGGCTGGAGAAGAGGAGACTGAGGGGACACCTCAGTGCAGTTACAACTTCCTTGTGAGGGAAGAGGAGGGGCAGGCACTGATCTCTTCACTCTGGTGACCAGTGACTGGACCTGAGGGAATGGCCTGAAGTTGTGTCAGCAGAGGTTTAGTTTGGATATTAGGAAAATGTTCACCCAGAGGGTGTTTGGGCACTGGAACAGGCTCTCCAGGGCAGTGGTCACAGCACCAAGCCTGATAGATTTCAAGAAGTATTTGGACAATGCTCTCAGGCACATGGTGTGACTCTTGGGGATGGTGCTGTGCAGGGACAAGAGGTAGACTTGATGTTTGTGCTGACCTCTCCAGCTCAGCATAGTCTGTGATTCTGTATCTAAGTTTTCAATATTATAAGAAACTTTTCTCCTGGGTTCAATGAACCCCATGGTTGTGGTTTAACCACAGCCAGCAGCCAAGCCCCACACAGCCACACACTCACTCCCCACAAGCAAGATCAAAGAGAGCATTGGAAGGGTAAAAGTCAGAAAACTCATGGGTTGAGACAAAGGCAGTTTATTAGGGAAAGCAAGAGCTGCACACACAAGCAAAGCAAAAGGAGGAATGGGGGGTAGGTGTTCAACTCTGTCCATGAGAGCTGGGCTTCATCACATGTGATGGGTACTTGGGAGAACAAACACCATCACTCCAAACGCCCTCACCTTCTCCTTCTTACCCCCACTTTACATACTGAACATGATGTCACATGGTCTGGAATACCCCTCTGGTCACTTTGGGTCACCTGTCCTAGCTGTGTCTCCTCCCAGCCTCCCATACACCTCCAGCCTCCTTGCCAGTGTGGCAGTGTGAAGAGAGAAAAGGCCTTGGCTCTTTGCAATCTCTGCCCAGCAATAACAATAACACCTCTGTATTATCAATCCTGTGCTCAGCACAAATCCAAAACACAGCCCCATGCCAGCTGCTGTGAAGAAAATTAACTCCACCCCAGCCAAACCAGCATATCCATGAACAAAGACAACCAGGAAGTTCCACCTGAACATAACAAAGAACTTTCCTGTGAGGGTGATGGAGCACTTGTGCAGGTTCCCCAGAGACTCTGGCAATATCTCCTTCCCTAGAGAAATCCAAAACACAGTCCTGAGTGATGTACTTTAGGGAACTGTGCTTGAGCAGGGAAGCTGGGCTAGACTGACCTCCAGTGCTCCCTTCTAATCTTAAATATTCTGTGAATCTGTGACCATCATCTCAGATGGAATTGATGCATATCACAAGTTTTAGCCTTTGAAGAGAGTTATTTTGTGACCAAACTAAAATCTTGAACCTTGTTTTACATTATAATTCCAGTTTGACCAGGACATGCCTTTGAATCAGCAGCACAACTAACAACTCTCAAGCACAAATCTCATGTTGAATTATCTTCTAGGGTGAGATATTTTTAGGAACAGGACATGTCTTCTTCCCCCTGTTCTTTCTTACTTAGAGATATAGAAAGCCTCGTACTGCTACCTAAAAGTCCAATATATGTTATAACTTAACATAAAAGCTTAGTGAATTAAACGTAAACTTCATACCAGGAAAATAAAAAAAATTGATTTTGTTTTATTTATAAAGAAAAACTTTGAATTCAAGATAAAGCAAAAATATTAATTTAAGGAAATTAAAGAAATATAGGACACAAGTTTTAATCACTGCCAAGGTTTTGCACGAGCACATGGAAACTAATTGCAATCCACTGAAATAAACTAACTACAACAGAATCAAAATTCCAATCAGGTATCTTTAACATCTCTTTAGTTTGAGTAGAATAAGATAAACTCACATTAATGGATTAATGCACTACATTATGTAAGTAAGATTAGATATGTAGATAAATAGTATGTTGTCCCTGGATTACACAGTTATTTAAAAAGAAAAATCCAGATTACATATAAACAAATACTCAAATGAAAGCTGAGCTGCAGCCTCTAAAATAATTTTCAGTTGGACAGATGTATAAAACTATTTATATGTCTAAAAATAAAGTGCTTTAGTAGATGTCTGAAGACTTTGGCCTTCTTATAAGTGTGATTTGAGAATAATGCTGCTTTAAAAAATTCTGGGTAGCTAGAAATCTGCATTATTTAGAAGTCCAAATATATAAAAATTTCAAATTATTAGTATTGCCTGAGCTTTGACATCTTCTTTATATGCACAGAAAGCTGCTCCTTATTTTCCCCAATAAGGTAAATCACATAGCCAAGGTCACAGAATTAAAGAATGTAGTATTCTTATTTGTCCAGGTGCAACTAAGACCCATCTTTTCTTTCCTTTTCCCTTTCATCCAGAAGGTAGAGGTCTCAAAGGACTGTAGTGCCAGGTCAAAAGTTAAGAGCAATACCTTTATATCCTTTCTGCTGCTAAGGCATCAGAAGTCTCTTTTGAGTACTCTCTTTTTTTTCCCTCTCTACATGAACTCCTGGTGAGTATTTAACTTCCTTTGGGGCACTATTAGTTATGCTGCTTTCCAGGCTTTGAGAAAACTTTTTCACTCTTCTGCCTGCCTGATTCTAGTCATGAGGTTTAAACTGAGAGGTATAACTTGTTTGTCTCAATATTTAAATGGAATCAGAAGAGAAATATTCTCTAGTATTATATTAGGTAGATGTCTAGTGGGATACTAAAAATCTTTTTATGTGCACTTATTTGGTAACATCTTCCTTACACTATGTTGAAGTTATTACTTCCTGTTGGGGATATTAAAGGAAAATAATATTACAGACACTTTTCCAGGGCTTTTTTTGGGAGTGTTTTTGTTTGTTTTGAGATGTCCAGCTGAAAACAAGTCAGAAAGAAAAAAGAAAAGAAAAGGATCAAAGGACCAAATTACATACTAACCTTATGAAAATTGACAATTGACAAAAAAAATTAGAGTCAAAACATTAATAAGAACAGCTTTCTTTTCTTCCAATACACAGAATTATGTACCTTGAAGAGCAACATTTGGTTTTTGCAAGGCACACTCATTGTGCTAGCAGTGATTTATGTGTAAAATACGTAACTTTCTGAGTAAAGGACAGTATTAAATTGCTGCAGTACACACCTGGTTTCACTCTATATGGTGGCTTTCAATCTATCCAGCAAGTTCAAACGCTTTCTCTCCTTACCTTCAGTGTATGCAACAACTGGATCTCAAAATACATATGACTATCTTTGGCATTTATCTATATAGTCAACAGGAAAATATACAGAGTTAAAGCCACATATTTCACATGTATTTATTAATTCATGATTCGCCTGTGTTCACACACTAGAGACAAAAAGGGTTGGAGAATATATGTCCTGAATAAAGTGGAAATATCAACCAGAGGGATTTTTACAAAGACCTCCTGCTAGGTATGAGATACAGGTAAGGAACAAGCCTGGAAGTGATTGTCTGAAATGTAACAATCCTACCATGGACAGATGTGAGCTAGAAGCTGAGCCTACAATTCTGAGAAAGGTGACTTCTTCAAAGCAGTGGGCTAAAAAGAGTACCTCTGCAGAATGGTTCTTAATGAGTGTGTTCAGGGAAATACTCAAATACAAAGAAAAGGGCAGTGTCATCTATACATAAGGTGATCATCACATGGAGAAGATGTAAAAATAATTTAAAAAAAAATAAAAGAAATCAAGCTGTGTCTTGTAAAAGCTGTGCCAAAAAATAGATGTGCTATATTTAAGTATCTTCAGGGAGACTTATAGGGGTATGAATGGGAGACAAATTTAGGCGAAAGTTTGGCTTCACCCTCTTTCCTTCCTCAGAGAGCGTGACTTCTAAACGCTAAGCTAACAGGAAAATCACACTGGGTTTTTTTTCAGTGTGTGATTTCTAAGTCTCATTCTCATAACAAATTCTAATTATTCTAATTTTAATTGTTTTATATTTATAAATGTTTCAACAAGAGGAGACAACAAGTATAGTAAGAAAAAAAGGGGAAATAGCAGAAGTTCATTGTAGAATAACCACTCATAAAGAGGTTTTCCCTAAGCCTAGATAAAAATGGAGGGAGACACTAAAGATCATTTGTCTGTGTTGTGACTTGGATATTTTCCTCAGAGTGGAGAGGTATTTTCAAAAGATTCTCATTTGTTTGAGATGGCCTGTGATCTGTGCTTTGCAGATGTATGCAGATGCCTGATAAGTATATTCAACAGTAAAGTTTGATTTGCAATTTTTCTGGTTACCCGTAAGCTCTACCAGTGTACTTGGACTGTGAGCTTCATAATTTTTAGACAAACTGTGAATCAAAAGGAGATCCAGGAATAAGGCAGAGGCTTTAGAGGTTTTGTGAAGCTTCATAAATAACAAATCTTGGATTGTTACTGCAAAGTCAAATATACGTGAACATTTTAGACTATGTTCAGGTGTTCTTGGGCTTGACAAAAGTCCATCATAGATGGTGTCTCTCTGACAATGTTTTAGTACTGGGTCTCCCACAAACACAAAGCCATTCATCTCCACACCTTATTATGCCTTTCTAATTCATAATCAATGTTCATAAAATTATTCTAATTTGAAAGGGTGTGTTTTATCTGTCAGTATAAACATCTTTTAAAGTATAAACAGAAGTCAGATATTAATAAATATTATCCTATGATCTTTTGTCCTTTTAAGAGTTCTGTAAGACATTTTATATTCATTCTGTCTGTTTCCTAGGAAATGATAAGAAAACATGTAATGTTTGCCTTCAATATTATGAAAACCCAGAAAGGACTCAAAAAATTCCAAGAAAGCCCCATGAGGTTTGCTGATTTCCAGGCAAAAGCTAATGATTAAATGAAATTTCAACTACCTTACAGTAAAGCAGGGTCAGACAAAGTGCATAATACTTCAAGGTCAAAAGGCAGTTGATTCTTTGAGACAGTAACTTGGAGAGCAGAGAGCAACTTTTATTTTTTTTTTTAATTACAAAACCTTTGTGTGATGTTTTGCATTCTTTAAAAGTTTTAATTAAGACAGTTTGCTGGTGGGTGCCCAAAGTAAATATATGTGGATATAGCACTCTGTCTCTTAAGAAATGTCTGTGGTATACAGTGTTTAAAATTTTTATGCCTTTGTGACTCTATGTATCCTTTATTTCATCACTCCCTTGGTGGTGTAGCTTATTTTCCAAGTTAAACAAAGGCATTGGAAGAGAAGCTACAGTGTTCTAATCTCCTGACCCTCACATTGACAGTTCAATATATTTTAGAGCAACTAAAAATATGGAAGTGGAATTATGAAACAAGCAGGCACTTTAGAAGAATGTTCTATAAATTTATAGCTTTACTGCGTAGTGGAACTGCTGTGGTTTTAAAAGAGCAAGGACATACATCTGGAAAATAAAACATAATGGTCGTGGCTCACTGGAAGGAAAAGATAAAAAGATCTGTCAAATAAAATTGTACAGAAAATGTGAGATTATTGGTTTCATTGGGATTTATTAATTTGATAAATTTCAATTCTTGTTTGCTAAATGAGGGTGGGGGAAACTGCTACGCAGGCTGATGACTTGCAATCACTTTATAACATGTTCTGGTTTTATTTTTCACCTCTATCTAAAATTCATGCAGTTAGCTGGGGAAAGGTTCTCTCCCTTCAGCAGGCAGGTTCTTGCAGTAACTCAAAGCACACATATTCAAGCATCAAATGTCACCACATTGCCATCTTACTGTGAGTGACTGGAATTTACTTCCTATTGTTAGTGGTGCTGAAAATTGCTACTAGATACTACAGAGTTCATAATGTGTTGTCTAAACTGAAAACATTTTCAGGGACTGAACTGACCTTTTAGAAAACTGCACTTTCATCCTTAAAGTGCTGGACTATTGCAATATTTCATTTAAAAGGTTATTTAAACTTTTTTCATCTTTTTCTGGAAAAGGGTAAGGATTATTGTGTGAAAGAAGTATCTTCATATAACTCTTCTGTGTCAAAAACCAGGGAAAAATACCACTCATTACTCTAAAGTTGCTTCAAGAAAATGAGGCAGAAAAGACCACAGCTGCTATTCTCCCTGAGAAATGAACAGATAATTGTAATTAATATTTAATACTTGCTTTCTAGTTCTAACTGATAGTTATTAGAGATAAAGTGGATTTTTTCTATGAACATTCTGAGAAAAAATGAGAAGAAGAAAATGTTTTTCTTGTATGTTATTGACTTGGAATTGTGGTACAGAAAAATGATGAGCTGCTCACAGTCAGGCAGAAAAATCTGCAACAAAATGTGTACTTATCCAGTACCAATTAAATGTCCCAACAAAAAATATCTTCCCCACCAATTTGGCTGAAGAGGGATTGATTGCTTGTACAGCCTAACCATAATACAGCAACTGTGCATTTAAAAGAAGGAAAAAGAAATTGAACCAGATTGCAGAGTTGCCAGCCTGAGGAGTGCTGACCACAAACAGCCTTTTCCCCTATAATTTATCAGAGGAAGGGAAAAGAAGTATTAAAGATAGGATTAATCCTCTTTAGAGGGGAGAATGTGGGAAATGATTACTGCAAGGACTCGTTGGCTGTAGTGCTAAGGGATCAGACTGTAGAAAAAAATAACAGCCTGCTTCCAAATGATAAATGAATATGTGAGCTTCGCTGATGGCACACATGACTGTTTTTAGACTTAGAAGAAGTGACAGAGGAAGACGAGCAGTCATGTAAGTGGCAGGGTAAGTGTATTAAAGGCATAGCATAAGAGAAACGAGCTGACATAAAGACCAGTGACCGTAAGGAGAGGTGATAAAAAAAGAGAAGGGAATATATTAAGGAAATGAGTTAACTGTTCACATTCTGAATCTTGTGTAACTCTTAGGTCAATGAAGAAAACTGTATTGTTGTAGGACATAAGTGGAGAAATGTGGAATTAAGAACAGAAAGAAAGAAATACAGATTTAACTGTACGTTTTGCAGGCACCATCTTCTTAGAAAAGTTGATATGTATTTGATACTTTTTTAAGATCACAAGCATGGACTTTAAATGGGTCTTTGGCATTTCCAGAAGGCTTAAACACATGTGATTAAGTAAAGCAGTCATGACAGGGTAAGGTACAGCCCAGCCACTTATGCCTGGCCCAGCGAGGTTGCCAAATAATGAAGATTACATGCAAATTTTTCCTGTGAAATTGACAATAAATTGTGTTGCAATGGGCTGGGTTAGCAGCACACATACATTAACGGAGGATCAGCTCCTGAATGTAATTTACTAAGCTGGTATAGCTTATGTATTTTAGCCACAAATCTCAAACAAAAATTAAATAAATAAAACAAAATTAAGCTTTTAGGAACCACTGCAGAATTATTGCACCAACATAAAATATTTTCTTTTAAAGCAATATCTATCATATTTCAGAAGAGAGTATGAGACCAAGGACCACTTAAAAAGTGGGCCACCCTTTTTTGGAGGCAGGAAGACAATGCACAAAGATGCTTCATTGTTGCAAGCTTCTTGAAGCAGTGAGCAGTGTAACTGAGGTTTTACTTTTTTTTGTAACTTCTATAGAGGCTGAAACAGCTGCCAGTAGATCCTGAGGGAGAAAACAGAAGCTCAGTCCACACTTTAACCATAGCACAGGCACAAACAGGAAGCTGCTTCTGAAAGATGATTCATCTACCAACTCGAATCTTTGTAGGAGTTGAAGCTGTTCTTACTGTACAAACATGAGTTTTTCAGGAACAGAACACCATAGGGAAGTAATCCTTTGGGCCTCCTACTGCTGTGTAGTTGTAGCTGCTTACATCTTCTCTAAGTGTAGAATATTTATAGAATCACAGAATAATGTGGGTTGAAAGGGACCTTTAAATGCCATCTGGTCCAACCCCACTGCAATGAACAGGGATAATCTTCAGATACATCAGATTGCTCACAACCTTGTGTAACCTGGCCTTGAATGTTTACAGGGATGGGGCATCTACCATCTCTATGGGCACCCTATTATACTTTTGCATCTCTTTTTAACTCACTTTTCACAGGTATTAATGACTGTGCATAACATAAAAAGATGGAATAGTCAACCTAAAATACCCTTTTTTGTTGATGAAGTTGAATTAGAGATGAATAAAAAAAATTTTCTGCTAAGAAAGTATGTGCCTCAGAACAGGGTAGTATGGTGATGTTCACTTAAAAAGTCAATAGCTATAAAAAGGTACCACTTTTTTTCCTAAGAGACCTTTTATATAGAATTATAAATAGATGTGGAAAGTAAGATGCCATGCAGCAGTAGCTATGGAGATGAATGTTTACATTTAATACTCAGCAATATATTTATGTTGTTGCATCAGGAGCATGCATTATATGGTTGCTGTTTTACTCCCCCAGGTCAAATATGTTGCAGATGTTCAATGTATTAAATGATATGCACCACTATATTGAACAAAACAATATGCAACTATAAGAGATATTTCAAAGTAATAATTAAAAAAACCCCTGAAACTGCAATTACTTCCTATCCTAAGGAAGAAAGACAACTGGCAGTATGTTATCAATAGTCAGTGAAAAATTCGGGATGGCAATCCTTGCACACTAATTTGACAGATTAAAATAGATGTGAAGTTAGATGAGAAAACAAAGCTTTTTTTGGAAAACGATCCATTTTTTCATTGATACAGTAAAATATTGCTCTTGCTCTACATACATACTGGTTTTGCTATCTTTTTTTAAAAAATCTATCTGGTTAGAAATTTTACTGTCTCCTTTTAAGAACATTCTAATATATTGAGATTTTGAATAGAGCTTGATAATAAATTTCCATCGAAATCTACTGAATGTGGCATGTGTGTTTTCCTTGATACTGACATTTTTCATGGGTAAATGTCAGATTGCCGCCCTTTTCCTTTTTTCCCCTCCTTTTCTTTTAGAGAATGTACATAGAACATTTTCTTTCAGGTCAACATCATGGTAATACTTCCATCCACTGAAACTCCTAATTTCCTCATAAAAACTGTAGATTGCAGGATTCTGGGGTCTTGTGGTGATGAGACTTCATCACTGTGGTACAGTGTGAGAGATCTTCCTAGAAAGATACCCTCTATATGAAGAGTCCAAAACACAGCAAGAAAGACTATGATCAAAATCAACAAAATTATCTACTTAGTTATTGTTATAGACCAGAACAAGCATAGGAATTTGAAGGACCAGGCTCTTAACAATCTTTCTCATTTCATAACTTATTGCAAATTTGTAAGATGCTATGTTTTGTTCAAACATATTTAAACATCACTGAGAAAGTTGTATTTGTCCTATTGGTAGTTATTTCAGCAGACAGGAGAACCAAGCTATTTAGGGACAACAATTCTAATTTTCATTGATTTCACCAGGGACTCAGGCACCAAAATCCTATTCAGTCAGGCACCTACAGACAGTTGTGAAACCAGCGATCGTTATTCATATTGTTGAGTGCTCACCCATTAATCAGGGTAAAACTTGAGAACTGAGAATGACATATTTGTCAGTCCTCCTCACTTCCCATAAACACTTTTGTTGATTTTCACTTATGTGTACAATACAAAATGAGTAGAACAGTGCACTTTACTGAATCAATACAGAGCACAATGATTTAAAGTGTCAGGATATAAGGCACAGATAAGAAAAAAACAGCGGGCAAGAATAGCAACATTACTGAGAAATGAAATAGAATCTGCTGAGAAAAATAGCATAAACACTTGGAATGACAGTAGAGAAAGTTTTGATAGAAATTTGGATAATAAAGGCAGTCAGGTAATTCACTGATGTAGCTACAGATCTCTTGGGCAGTTAGAGCAGATATGGCAGTACACTCAGCATGGTCTCTAAGAGCTTGGCTTTAATCTTTATCAAAGGAAAAGTAATTACCTTGATACTGATTTTGAAAGAAACTAAGCAAAAACTTAAGAGGATTTTTTTTCCAAGGAACTATAAATTGCTGGGAGGGAGGTGATGGGGAAAGAGTGTCTGTTTTTATTTAGTTCTTTTGTTTTTGTTTTTCTGCTAAATAGCCTACGTGGTAAGAGGCAGTTCTGTGTATCATGCAATGACTTGAGACAGGTATAAACTCAGTTGACACTGAGAGCATGCACTATGCAGCAAACAAAAAATCTTCAGATTTGGTGTACTTATGAGACTTCTTAGCAGAGAAAGAAGTGCACTAGGTTTGATGTCAGAAAGTCTGACTAAGAAGGAATGTGAAATTCTCAGTGGAACTTTGGCTGATATTTTATAGCACTGAGAAAATATACTAAGGAGACTGAAATAATGGAAGAGCTGACAATTAAAATTTACTCCGGTATAATCCATCCAGGGAAATAGAAAACAAAGTAAGCTAACAAGGAATATGAATAATACTGATATATGCAAGAAAAAAGGAAAGAACAAACTTTTAAAGAAATATAAAAATGCTAGAAAGAAAAGGCAAAACATGGAAGTAGGAAAAACCAGGAGATTGAGGATGACTCTTATTTTAGCATGGAAATCATTTTACTTCCTAAATTCAAAGGCTTCATAAATTATATTAGCAATAGTAATTGAATGCAGACTTGCAGTGCATATGCCATAGACACTTGCACTGGTTTAGGCCAGGATAGATATAATTCTCGGATTGATTTTTTTTTTTTGTAGTAGCTGCTATGGGTCTGTTTTATGAATCTGAAACTGTTGATAACACAGATGTTTTCCTTACTGCTGAGCAGTGCTGACATAGAGCCAAGGCCTTTTCTGCCTCTCACCCTACCCCACCGGCAAGGAGGGTGGGGGTACACAAGGAGCTGGGAAGGAGCACAGCCAGGATAGATGACCCCAAATGACCAAAATAATACCATATGGCATCGTCTCATACCATATGGCATCATGCTCAGGAACAAAAATTGGGATGTGGGGAGAAGTTTCTGAGGGCTACTGATTCTTGGGTACTGACTGGGCATCAGTTAGCTGGCGGTGAACAATTGTATTTTTTTCACTTCTTCTCCTTGGCTTTGATATTTTTGTGGGTTTTGTTTGTTTGTTTGTGGGGCTTTTTGAGTTTTGTATTTTTGGTTTGTGGGGGGGGTTATTTTGGGGGGGGGGAGGGATTTTTTTTGTTTGTTTGTTTTGGGGTTTCTTGACTGGTTTTGTGGTTGCAGGGGGAAAGGTTGTGAGCAAGTAGTTATGTCGTTCTTAGCTGCCTACCATGGTTGAACCATGACACTACTGAATGTGTTGGATAGTAACAAGGAACAATCAGCCATGAGAAGTAAGACACAATAGAAGAGGCTTTCTTACCTGCTTTTTTTGGCCACAGTTCCCCCCATCGCTCCTACTTGCAAAAGCACTGCAACAAACAACTTCAGATTTTCTGTAGATCATTGAAAAAGAAAAGTGGTGGGTTGAAAACACTAGTGTCAAATTCTGGCTTACTTAAACTATATAAACCTCTTCAATTTAAAGGCACTTATGACCTAAATCTTCACAAATATATGAATTGTCGTTTCATGAACATCACTGCAGAATAGAGTGCCCGAAGTTTATAGTAACCCACAAACCTTTATAATGACAGTCAGCCTGAGCTGACACTGGAATCAGCTGCCTAAAAGTATGTGGCTAGAAACAGGCTAGGAACCTTCTGTCATCCTTCCAGGCTTCCAGCTGCATCTCTAGAAGGACACAGATTTCCTGCAGTCCTGTGTTGCTTCTGCCAAGATCATGCACGTCTCAAGTATCCTAGGGCATCTGGTACCGTATTTGTGCACTCAAAGCACCCTTTGGTAAAACAGTTAATTTCAACAATTTTATTTAAAACATGATGAAAAAGACAACAGTTAAAGAAAGAAGAGAAATAATGAGGTACATAATTAAACTTGCCTTTTTGATCAGTGCTTTCTAAAACCTAACTAGACATTTGTTATACTTGTAAGCTGTCTTGTTCCCAGTCTTCAGCTCATTTAATCAGCTGTAGCTTAACTGCATCTAACACCAAGTATTACACAGTGATTTTTAAAATAAATACCTCAAATTTAGTTTGTAGAGTCTGCCTATAAATTTCTTTGAAACCTGTTTATAGTGAAAAGATATTTGGCAAAACTCTTTTTTTCATTTGTGTGTTTCATTTAGCAATGTTCAAATTTTCAGGACTTTATGGTCATTACCACATTCAGTAGTTCATAGAAGCATGTCAACAGAGGATGGAAAGGCTGTGTAAAACCTTGTTTCTTGTATTTCTCTGGGGTTTCTGACTCAAAGCTGTAAAAACCCAGGAGTAAACTAGTAAACAGACAATGACTCAGCCATGACCATTCGCTCCTCTTTTTGATCTGTTTTATTTCCTTTCACAAAGCCGTTTATTCCCTTTTGTTCCTGGTCAAAGACTTGATCATTCCCTGCACTTGTTTAGACACTTTTCTACTCTTTTGCTTACAAAGAGGGATTAATATGTCAGTGTCCCTTGCTCTCTCTTTCCTACACCATGTCATAGGCTGCTCTCCCCTGCGTGGTAGAGAAAGTCTGTGGAAATACAGCCTTAAATCAATTTCTAGCAGTCTGCTTACTTCCTTCTTTATTTTTTGCCAAATTTAAATCAAGTCCCATCTTCCTCTGTTGAATACTCCCTTAGTCTTCTAAAAGAATGATTAAGATCATGAAAGCAGGGGTTTTGCAATGGGTACCTGTGAGCAACACCTACTGTATTTTAGGACAGCCACAACTCCCTTTCTCCAAATAGTCAGAAGCCATCCAGAAATGGGTACCAGTCCAGAAAAGATTGTTTAAGCAATGTGTCTAATCAGAGCACTGCCTCAGCAACCCCTGTTGCTGAGGCTTCTGGCTGCCTCTGAAGTCAGTGTTCAACTCTGGCCCCCAGGCACAAGGACAGCACCTTGTTTCCCCCAGCAATGCAAATTGCAGGTGCAACTGGCCACCCATTTGCCAATATGTACTAGAGTTAGAGGAGTCCAAGGGATTTCACAGTGAAATACGTTCACACAGATGCTGCTTAATAAACCTTAAGGGATAATACTACTTCATGGAAGGACAACGGTTAGAATATGACATGCCCATTCTAGGATTTATGGGCATCACTCTATTTAACCTCTGTGGCAGATCAACTTGGCAGATTTAGTTTAATCTCAGATATTTGACTGCTTTCCTAAATCTACCCAGTAAGGGTATAAGTATCCCTTACTGAAAAAAAGAATGAAGTCTGAAAATATCATAGGATTGGAATAGATTTACTGTAGAAACCAGATTTCTCATTTAAACTGAGGAAATGTTAAATGAGGAAAAGTTAGATATAGAAGCAACTAAAAGGAAATACCCTTACTGTTATGATAAAGATAACAACCAAGAGATTGTAAAAATGATTCCTATATCTTAAATATATAATGATTTTAATATTACATCTTTGCAGATTTTTTCCTAAAAATCAAGCCTTAAAGGACTGTGTATTTTATATTCCTTACAAAATCCATTTGCCTATTTCTATTTGCCATTTTTTTCATGAATAATACCCGATTCTTTCTTTTTTTTTTTAAATACTGCAAAGCATTCAGCTAATAGCAAGAAAGCAATAGTTTATTTCAAGCTAATGCTGTCTTGATCATGTGAGTCCTGATATTTAAAGTATTTTAATCAATATGAAAGAATAACAGATGCTAAGCTCTCCAAATACAATTATATTTACTGTATAAATCTTCTTTGATGCAAGCTAAAAAAAATATATATTTACAGTGTTTCTCTTTGCAAACCAAGATTTTATCCTCAAGGTCTTCATTTATTTTCTAATCTCTCTTTTCTATAAAACCTCTTGTAACATAAAGCTTCTCTCCTTGTCTGATTTCTAGCACAACTGTCCAGTCACTCATTCGGCTTTATATGAATTCCACATTGCCTGCGAACATACAAAAAATTAAAAATATTTGGAAAAAGGGAAATTTTTCAATTACCTACACCATTTCTCCACCACCACAAGGCTTCCCCTTATAGTATATTCCACAGTATGCTGGTCAGTCTACTTTAAGTGATCCAGATCATGAAAACTCCTGTGCTTTGCTAGACTGTCATTTAAACTACAAAATTTTGCTGTTAAGAAACATTATGTCGGACTTTGTCTTCCAATGATTCTTCGTTTCCTACAAAATATTGTTTGCAGATATTAATTTGAATTGGAGAAAATTGTTTATGTTGTTCAGCAGATAAGTGATAATTAATGCCCCTAAAGAAAACCCTATTGCATCATACATGGGATTTCTGAATGCAAATCATACATGACTGAAAAACACGTCACTGGAAAGCACCCACTTCTTACTTCACCAGTGAAAGCTGACCAGAAAGGATAAAGGAAAAGGAAGAGTTTGGGAGCTGAAATT
Source organism: Oriolus oriolus (assembly GCA_013400235.1). Taxonomy (NCBI): domain Eukaryota; kingdom Metazoa; phylum Chordata; class Aves; order Passeriformes; family Corvidae; genus Oriolus; species Oriolus oriolus. The sequence continues at coordinate 2,708,968 of VXBT01022073.1, read as the reverse complement.
AAAAGAAACAGAACCAGCCAGTACTGCTGGATGGATGAAAAAGCTGGATAGCTGTTAGTTTAAAATCAATAGTATGTTCAGTCATCTGGTAAGTAGAATTGCATGTGGTTGAATGAGTTATTGATGTGGGAGTTTATTTGTTTTGCTGTATGCAAGGTATCACAAGCCAAACTTCAGTGGAGTGATTAATGTGGCTGAAAAAATTTCTTGTAGCATCAACTGGGAATCCTGTTTCACGATGTTGTCTCTGTCCACCTATGATGGCAATGAATGGGTGTTAGCAAGAAGCACACTTAAACACCTTGTCTTTCCAGACTAACCACCACCAACTGGGGATGAAAGAGAAGTTCTGTAAAAGGAGCCTCTACAGTGGGGACATAGACTTAACCCTTTAATGAAAAATATATTTTTTAGTCCTTTTCTTAAATCTTGCCTGTGAGACAAGGGTTTTACCGTTATATGACACATGAAGAATACTAGATACTCATGAGTTATGCTGGAGAATGCTTTCTGAGGCATCCAGATGCCAGTTTGAAATAGTGAAAAGACGTTTGCCTTAAGTCTGGACTCTCTCAGAACTCCTGTGCACAGGAGACAGAACCTTCTTTTGTGAGAAGCTGACAGTGCCCCTTTGTTAGTAGTGTGGTTTGTGCTTTCAAGAGAGATGCAACAGAACTAATTCTGAGCCCTTGTTCTGACTCAAGCAGAGCAAACTCTGTACTTAAACTCAGGCAAGAAGTGATTTGTGTCCTCCTGCTCAGGTGACACAGAGTGGTTCAAATTCCCATGGCTAAAGACCAAAGTCCTCTATACAGTGCACTGTATTGCACACCAACTAGCCCTTGGTTTCTCTGTGAGTGATGCATGGTGCTCTCACATCCCTTGAGCATATATAATTTTATTGTTAGCATTAATCCTGACAAACAAACAAATCATCATGAGCATAATATGGAGAATGATCAGAATGATATTTTGCAGCATGATTCCAACAGCATGTTGCACGACTTCAGGCACTGTGCTAAGAAATGTCAGTTTTCTAAAAAGACACTGGAACAGGATGAGTTGGTGATGTAGTTTCCAAGAGGAACTGAAAGAGTTGGTTTAACATCATCCACACTTCCTTTAGAGAGCAGATTCTCAGAGTTACAGTCTGATTCACTTGGAAGACATTTCTCAGTTTTCTCTAAAGGAGATCCCAAGAATGAACTAAGATGTGTTGTGTGGCTGCTCAGAGGACAGGGCCGATGTATGTATCAGGGAGTCAAGTTATTTCACATTAATACACATCCAAAGAACATTCTGCACCTCGACTCTTGGACCCCACTAAAGAATTATCAGCTATTTGCACTTTTTTAATCTCTTTTTTTTTCCATATGAGACAGAGGCAAAACTCCAGAATGGCTTTTAAAACTGAGTTAGGGCACTCACCTGAAATGTAGAAGGCAAAGACTCAAGTCCCAGATTTGCACCAGGCAGAGCAGAAATTTGAATTTAAGTGTCATGTTGCCTGAGGTTGATTCTCTATTTAGACTGGAAATTTTGGCTCTGCTTGTAAGGCAGACTTTCTAATATGTTTTTCATTAAAAGCAGTATAAAAAGCAGTTCCACAGCAATGTGGAAGAAAAAATTACTTTGTAAAATACAGCATATTTTACACATAAACTTTTCCAACTTATTCTTTGAGATACATTTAAATTATTCCTGCAAAACTGAAATTTTAAAAAAAAAATGCAAGGAAGTAAATTTGATTTGGATTCAAATTTTAGTGAAATAATTGTCTTGCCCTTCCCCTTTATTGAGTGTACAAATAGCTAGGTCCAGAGAAGCAGGAGCTTAAAGGAAAAATTTGACTTCTATAACAGCCACACATTTTACAGTCCATAAATTATTCTTTGTCTGTCTAGTGAACCACTATACACAGACTCACCAGAAAAAAATAGTATAAATTAATGCCATCCAGCAACGGAGAAATACATGAGATCCTATCAACTCCTCTTCTATTATCAGAAAAGCATAACATATAACAGGCAAATGTGACACCACTTTCAGAACTTCATGGTTGTTATTTACAGCATATTCTAAACTTTTCTGACAATTTTAGGATACTGCCTAAACAGAGGCTGGGAAGAAATGTGATGGAAAGAGGTATTCTGAGCCAACTATGACCCATTTTAAACTTCAGTATATTTTCTATGTGTGCTAGTAGGAAAAAAATTGCTATTCCTACTCAAAACCACACCCAATTCACCCAAACTATTTCTAGCCTAATTAGTTAATCAATGGATTATTAATACATTTTAGAGTCATAATTTCTAGAAAATTATAAACTACATTGTCTGTTTCCGTGTTGTTTACACCATTTAAGGACAGATCTTTGAGGACAATGCAGTTACAGCCTCCATAAACTTCAATACATTTCATCAGGAAGGATAATGAAATCTATTTTTGGCAGTTACTCTGAAACATTTCAGGGTTCTCCCTCTCATTTTCTAATTTTGAGGACTTTTTTATGTTCTTTTCTCTTCACAGCTTGTGATAGAATTTTCTAAACAAATATTTATAATGACAGAAAAATATTCTATTATTGTTCAATGATTATTATATTATTTTTTACTCTAATATTAAATAATTAGTATAGTGATTTTTATCTTCTTCCTGACTAAAATTTATCAAGTATTTGTTTACAATACACTACACATTACAAAAAAAAGACTTTCTTCTAAATTAAGTTCATTAGATTCTAGTTCTTACCTGTTTTTACTTTTAATTTTGACTTTCCTTTATGTCTTTCCAGTGGAAAATGTTAATCATAATTTCAAAGCTCTTGTGAGCACTTACCAGCCAAAAGACAAAATCAGATCAGTCACTTACTCTGGTGACTACCAAGTTGATTTCTTTTGTTTCCCATTATAAGTTGTTCCTCAAATTTAGGGGCACAATTTGCTAGTCAAAAATTCATCTAGCAATAATCATACTTGAGGAGATTTTATATAAAAACTTCATATTCCTAAAATACCAATTTTTTATTCTGATACATTTCCTATGCATGTTCTAGAGAAAGATATGGTTAACAACAGCAAAATGTTTCTCCAGTGATTACACTAAACCCCAGGTGAAACTGAGTGATTGTAGTAATCCTTGATTTAAAGCCTGTAAATATATTTTATCTATCCTTTACTGTCTACCTCAAGGACCAGGCAGATACTAATTTAAGGGCTTTTAGGTTTGTTTGTTTTTTGTTCAGTTGAGGTGTTCTTGTTGTTTCCCTAAAAATTAACATTCCTAGCACTTTCAAATTAGGCAACAAGATAGTTCACAGAAATATATAATTCCCAATAAAACTATATACTCTCTCAATCCTTTTTATTTTCTTGATACTAGCAGTTCTTATTAGCAGAGTTTTCAACAATGCATGGAAAAATGCAAGAATAAATTTTACTTGCTCAGTTCTGAGTCTCAAGTGGTACTAAGCACTGCTAAGAATTTCTATCTTCTTGCCTTAATATTATTTATTAATTAGTCACCAACTGCCTTCTTCCCAACACTGAAAGCATTTTGCAGAAGTGTAACCTGTGCTATTCCTTACATTGACCCATCATACATTGTGGAATATCATTGCTTGGACATGGTGTCCCAAGGTAGTATCTCACATCCTTTTTAGAGCACATGTGATATTCTCCAAAATTTAAACACTTCCTCTTAAAACTTCCTCCAATCACTCAGCAATGTTCTTATTAAATACTATCTCATTAATAAAGTAGTTGAACCCTAAATAAGAACACTATTTTAAACTAAATTAATAGATGACAGACTCATGAAATGGTTGAGGTTCGAAGGCAGCTCAGTTGGTCAGCTGGTCCAGCCTCTCTGCTCAAGCGGGGTCCTGTTGAGCCAGTTGCCTAGGCTCATATCCAGACCGCATTTTAATATTTCCAAGGATGGAGAATCCATAACCTCCCTGGGAACCTTGTACCTTGGTCAAGGTGCTTGGTCACCCTCACAGAAGAAAAAAACTCTTTCATCATGTTCAGACTGAACCTCCTATGTTTAAGTTTGTGTCCAGTGTTTCTTTTCTTTCTAATAGGCACCCTGTGAAAAGCCTGGGTCTGTCTTATTTAAACTCTCCCTTGAGATGCTCCCTGAACCTTCTCTGCTCCAGGCTGAACAGTTCGATCTCTCTCAACCTTTCCACGTCTCTTCCGTACTGGTGAGGCTAAGTTTGAACCGAGTACTCCAAGTGTGGCCTCAACAGCACTGAGGAGAGTGTTGGCAACTCTCCTTCTAATGAAGCCCAGAATCCCACTAGCCTTCTTTGCATCCCAGGCACGTTGCTGGCTTATGTTCAACTCAATGTCCATTAGGACCCCCAAACAACTTTTGGCATGCTGCTTTCCATCTTGGTGGCCCACAGCATGCATTTTTGCCTGGAATTATTTCTTCCCATGATACAGGGCTTTGCAGTTCTTGCTGAACTCCATGAAGACTGAGGACTTGTCGAGGACCCTCTGGACAGCAGCAGAAGCCCCTGTCAGATCCACCACTCTCCCCAGTTTTATATCATGCTCATCCCCTGTTACCAGGCATTTCACTGGTTTGCTATTAGAGGAGCATGCCCGGTACTTTTATCACCATGCACATCAGTATCAATATATGAAATACACAAAGTTACTTTAATCTCCATTTGTCTCTTTGAATTTGATGAGAGTATATACACCTGGCAGATGGTACAGTTCTGGGATTAGCAAATGGCTGTGTCTGTGTGGATGGTAGGTGGCTGCATATTCTGAGCGCTGCTCAGATGCTGTCAATTAGGTTTGGTTTTGTAACTGCTCCCCTTTCCTGCAGGATTTGCATTGCAGCTTGTGGCTCTCATAATGTCTTCTTCAAATTTGACATAACTGTACATTTCAAGGACTCTGACTCAACTTTTGCATTTTACATCATAAACAATAAACACCCCCACAACCTATTCACAGAATAGTAGACGGAGTGAGAGAAAGAAGAAAAGAAAGATAAGCAATCTCTTATTTTTAACTAACCCTAGGATTTGGACGGGAAAAAAAAGAGATATTCCAATTAATAGGTGGAATAAGGCAAAAAAAATCTTTTGTAATTATCATAGTAGTACTTCAAAGTATCCATGTGTTTGGCATTATATTTTCAGATCAAGCAGCATTATCCATTGTATTTATAAGAAATAGCTCCCAAGGTAGTAGAAGTGAAAGAAAAAGAATAAATAAAAGAAGATCTTCCTAATTTATGATGCTTTGCTACTGATGCTAACTCATTTACATGTCACAGCATAGGACTCCGAAATATGCAACATAAAAAGAAAAGTAAATAATCTGGCTTTGGGAAATGCTAAAGTATTTCAGTTAGGAATGATTAGGAAACTTTGTACCTACTCAGTTCTCCACAGGTCTTTCTTGACATCGCTATGTTGTACAGATTTTCTGCCAAAGGACAATCATTAAATTTGGCTTTTACCTCTTACCACTTCCTTGGGTTATCATGGACAAAACGTCCAAGTTACCTGTTGTTCACTAGGAACTCTGACATCCACCATGTTAGCTGGCTATAAACACAATTTAAGGCTTGGAACCAGGGAAAAACAGAGGGGTGTCAGTTACAAGATAGCAGAATAGACTTTGTAAGACGCAGATGATAGCAAAATTAATACTTTCTAAGCAGGCTTTCCAAAGAAATGCGCAATCCTAAAATTAGTTTGTTGTCAATGATTACTGAAATTTGTTGGAGATTTTTTTCATTGTTTGATTTTGTTACATTAAAACAATCTGAATAACTGAAATTGAAACAACCACACAAATAATTGAACAAGTAAATAATTAGGAAACTTTAGTTTCAAGGATGAAACACAAGTTACAACTGATTTTGATTTTTAACCTTCTCCACATCTGAGTTTAGAAAACTGAACAAGAAATATTTTTGTCAGGTCAGAAACTCAAAGTTTTCACAATGCATGTCCATATTCTCTTTCTCACTTTCATAAGGTCCTCATTAAGGCATTTTCAATTGCTAATGAAATTTTTGGTAGCTTAATACCCTAGTCTGGTCCATTAGCCAGAGCTCCCAGGAATCATCCTTTTCTCTTGGCAACATCTGGTTTTCATAAGGACGGCTTTAACGGAAAGCCTTTCTGCTGAGACTGTAGGGTCCTACCTTCTCTTCGTGATGCCCAAAAAGGCAAGAACCCATCCATACTCTAAGCCCAATCACACGGTGGTGGATGTCCAGGATTACGTCTCTGTCACATTTATTTTGGTGGTTCTGTGTGAGAAAAGCAATGGGATGTCATTATTCCCGATAGGTCAGCTTAGTTTATGTGCAGCTGGGGTGCAAAGGGATGAATCTAGACCTTTATCATAAGGTGATCACTTTAGGACCTTTTATAGCTAGAGGATGTGAATAAACATTTCTTCTGTGTAGTTTACTTTGTCTGAGGAATTATTTCTAAAGTTAGAAGACGTCCACTTGACGTTCAATATTTTCTGAGGAAGACTTTGTGTTGGGGAAAGTATCTGTTGGCATGAACACTTTGGCAAATCCTGTCACGCAGGACATCTCCCGAAAAAACCCAAAAGCCAACATAAAATTGATGAAACTTACTTTGTGATAGGTACTTCTCACCTTGCAGGTGCCATGTTTTGTTGAAATTTTGAGTATCATATTTCCATAACATCACTTTAAGGACCATCTTTGAATAACGCACACCGATATGGTGCAGATTATGAAATATTTTCTCTCAGGTGTTACCAATTATCCGAAACATGTAATATAAAATCTCCACCTACACAATCTTAAGAAATATGAACATGCACACATACAAATATATGTGTGTACATGTACATGCATATATATATATGTATATGTGCATGTATGTATATAAGCAGACATACACTCAAATCATAAAACCTGTATAAATCCAAAATATATGCATTCCTAGTCAAAGCATGATTGCTTAATTTTAAAACTGAAGTGAGCAAATAAATAAAAAAAATCAATGTCATAAACCATTTTTTTAATTGAATAATGTCAGCTAAATATTATCCCATAGCTATCATTCAAGTTTACAGCAGAACTCTTTTTAATGTGTCTTATCTGATTGTTTATGTTTGCTTTTATTGCACATACCTCTTTGATCTCTAACCAGCTATAATTATGATGTTTTCAACATGTTTTATGTTTCTATAACTGCTGTGCTCCATCAGATTTGGTACTTATACTGTCAACTTCAGGCTTTTTATGTTCTTTCATCTTTGTTGTGGGTGCCCTTTGTTTATAGATCTAATATTAACATTTAAGTGCATATTTCAAAGGAAATGGACCACAAGATGTCAAACATGCATTCACTTCATAATTTACCCATATTTGGCATTTTTTGCTACAAAAGTGCACAGTAAGTACCTAATTGATATGGTCTGCTTTTTTTGTTGCTAATGGCTGTTATTTACTGCTGTACTTAGACGGACATGCCCTAATCATACAGGGGAGGCTTTTCACCTACAAACATGATAATAAATTCAGTTTTCCTTTTGATGCTTTTCTTTTCTTTGTATCCTATTTGGCTGTTTGTATTTGGTGTTTGTTTTCTCTACAGTACTCAAGAGGCAAACACCAAGAGGTAGAATTTAGAACCCAAGATGTTACTTGGATTGGTCCTGAAAGGTCCTGATTGACTTCTGCTTTGTCTGTCCATTTACCTTCATCTTTCCCTGTCTCTCAATGTGGAAAATCTCAATACTGAAAAAGAGCATTTAATGAAATCTTGTTTACTTGATCTTAATGAAATTAGTGTAAAATATAGTCCCCTAAAATATAGGCAATAACCTAGATGTTAGCGTAGAAACACATAACCACGGGCAGGTTATATGCCAGGTGCTTTTATTGAGGCGCTGGGGGAGAGGGGTACAGACCCAAATCAATCCCCAGTTTATGGATTTCAGATAGTCACATTATATACCCTTCCCATTACATCACGATATGTTAATCAGTTACCAAGCATAATTCGCAAGATCCCCCCCAATCATCTATTCATTATTGTTTCCACTCAAGCATGAGCTTCAGCCCCTCTTCCTAGGTGCAGTTACACAGTTAGCTCATCTATCTTAGTCTTCTACACAAGTTTAAGCTTGCCCCTTACCGTTTGGGCAGGTGCACAGGTTCGGACCTGCCTGAACAGAATGTGCGCCTTGCCCTCAGGGCCTACTCTAGCTACTACAATAAAAAACCATTTTAACCCTATGCTATCATAGAGACTTGTAGGTGTGGAGTGTCTAATGAATTATTGAAGGAAAATTCATCACCGTAAGCAAGAAAATACATATTACTTAGTATGCATATTCAGTATGCATGTTATTTTCTAGGTAAAGAAAGTTGTTACTAGAAATAGACAAGTCTGATTCCAACCCAAATTGAAAGGCAGAAACGTGTTTCACTCACAAACTTTGAAGGTCATGGAGTCATTTATGCCAAAATTAATATATGGGGTCAGTGACTGTCATAATGATGCCTGAGCCTATTGAGGCATTCCATTACATTTAGAGTAACGGCATGGGTGTTGTGAGGAAGAACTTGGCAACTGACATGCAAAATGGTAACTGTAATTATGTACAGACCTTCAATACGATTGCGAGTAGTGGTGAATGAAAACTTCAGTGAGATGTGTTAAGAGAACAAATCTCAGAGGAAAAGAGAACAGTGTAAATACAGGGTTGATTCAGCAGCCCCTCCTGAAAGACCTTGCTGATTCCCAGATGAACAAGTTTCACTTTTCCTAGTAATTAAAAGAGGAACCTATGTAGCATCTTTTTAGTCATACTTTAGTCTCATAGAACCCTGCAGTATTTGAGGTAAAGTGCAGAGGCAACAAGGAATGCCCTGAATTCTTTATATATAAATTCATTACTTCCTGCAAACACACATACTGATTTGAACATTCTCTTCAACACAACAATGGAAGTGAAGAAAAATCAATTATAGTCCCATTTTATAAGCATATATATATATTTTAATATACTTATTTTTATATTTTATAAGCAAAACTCAGGAAGCCTCTTCTTCACTCAGGAGAGAATATAAAACAATCATTAGTAATGATAACATGTAAAAGAGACTGAGACAGCATAATGGACTAGCACAGTTTTGTAGCTGGAGTATGCAGATATTAACATCTCAAATTTAATTTGCTTTTTTTAGTGTAATTTTGGAAATTGATAAAATGTGGACACACTACATTGCTTTTAAAGTAATTCATTATTTAAGACCATTTAGTCTGCTGGTATTTTTCTTCTCCTTCTTATTTTCCCACACAAAACTGGTAGATCCCCCTTTGACATTAATTTAGCAGAACCTGGACATCTTTTTTTGTAGCCATTTTCTTCCCATATATGGTAAGGATTTTTTTAGCATATTAGTGTTCTTGTATTCTTATTCTCCTTATATTCTTCCACTTTGTGTTCTTGTATTCTTATTCTCCTTATAAAGCGTAGTATATTTGTTGGTAGAACTTTTCCTACCGTTTTTCTAAAGTGTTTGTTCTACCACTCACCACTTCCTTATTGTAACCTGTCATTCAGTGCTTGCTATGCACCATGAGGGACTACAAGTGCTGCATCAATTCTCTCTCCTACGGTGAACACAGCTGTTTTATTTAGTATCCAAACCTTTTTTCAATATTTAAATGCTATTTTAGGATCCTCACATGGGTCAGTAAAAAATGTCATGTTTTACACTCAGAACATGATGTGCAAGCAGAGAAATTATAATTTTTCAAATATGGAAACTGAGGCACAGAGAGGTCTGTTTAACAACAAAAAGTCACTCCAAGAGTTATTCATATGCTTAACTAAATTTGTGTATTTCTCCTCCCTACCATTTTTTTTTAAGCACCAGATTTTTTCTTAGAGGCTGCTCAATTCTGAAATGACCTATAAAGAACCAAAATTATGAACAGAGAAATCAGAAAATTATAAAGAAGGGATCCATTGGGTAATCAAACTTCAAACAGCTCTATTCATTTTTGGCATCGTTCTGTCTGTGTTGTCTCTGACATGACATAAAATGTTTTATTATGCAGAATTAACACAGGGAAATGTCTTAATAGCCAATCAGATTGTACCTAGTGATCATCTCTAAATTTAACAAGGGTATCATTCTATAGCTCTGAAAGTCTAGTTTAGTTCATTTTACTACTTTTATCATAGCAATTACATCAACCTAAACAACAATTAGGTGACTCAACACACAGTAGGCAAATTAGTAACTTCCGTTAAAGTAGGTTTATGGCCCTCTTGAGCAAGACTTTTGAGTAGCAAACTGTACAGAGACCAAATTCTGAGACTTCATTCTAGTAAAATTTCATTGTACACTCTTTCTGGTATTTCTCTCTACACTACAAACATAAATCAAAATAATTCTGTGATATGGGTTTACAATCTAGCTTCTGACATGGTTATTACTTTGAGGTCTGATTCCTTTCAACTGTTCTTTTTTATTAAGATTGCAATGTAAACTGACAGTTTACCCTGAGGATTTTTTTTTCTTTCTTTTCAGGAATTGCTACTACAGGCTATGGTTTTTGTTTTGTTTTGTTTTCCAGTTTACAAACAGTAAACTGACTACATCTGAATCTGTATGCATTATACTGCAGAACATAAAGCAATCCCTCATGTACCAGAGCAGAATGTTTGCGTATTTTCTCTCAGAACCATTCATTCAGAACCACTGTGTTGTTTCATCCTGGAGCTTTAATGCAATAGGGGTGAATTTCAGTGATATATTTCCTCTAGCTAAAGGACTATTTTAGAGTCCCAGTTTTGTCTCCTCCTGGCTGGTCACTTCCAGTTGAATATCCCAGTTTGCTGCTGCCTTACTTGCATTGACATGATTGTTAGCAGAGCTGTGCTGTAAATAAGCTCACTGAAATTGTTTGAGTTAAAAAGGGAAAAAAAATGAGAAAAACAAATACAATAAAATATCAGAAATATTTTATTAGAAAACTCCGATCATTTGGGGTTTTTGTAGCAGAGGTCTACTAAGAATTTCAGCATAACAAGGGGCACTGAAATACTCTGGGGAGGACGGAAGAAGGCCTGAGGTGGAAGGGTAGGCAGAAATCTGTTACATATTTTTCAGATAAGAATTAACAAAATATCTGCTTGTGGCAAGGGAGGAGGAAGGCTGTAGGCCATTTTGGCAGGTATTGAATAAGAACATTTCCTTTACATCCTTATTTTTAATGAAATGGATAATGCAATTTCCATTTGTTGTGCTCAGAAACACAACTCAATGTAAATGCGACTCTCTTGTCAAATCATTTATCTATTTCAGAATTAGTATGGTCTTTAAGTAAAATTTGATGAAAAACACATTTTGATCAAGGAAAATTCTTTTACTCTTTAGCTTTCAAGAAGGTCATCAGGAGTATCAAGAACAGGAATCACTCATCACTAGGGTGCTTTTTTTTCTCTCTGTGGTCAACTCACAGGAAATAGGAGATCTGGATCCTTAAAAGTACTACTGCATCTCCCTACCACTTGTAAGCATCTTAATTCATAGCTGATATTTTTCAAAACTGATGAGTGCATCCCAGTAGCAGAGCTATTAATCTTTCTTTACAACAGATCAATTTAATAACTTATTCTACTGAACAACACACTACAGCTATTACACAGATAGCAGGCGTTTCAAGATTCCTACTCTGAATCATGGTGTACAATAGCTACACTTCCAAATGAGATGAAGGGTGGCCTTCACTGCCTGCGTTCATCATGGCAAGGTTCTTGAAGCCATGTCCATTTTGATTCTGTTTCTCTACTGAAAAATGACCTTGAGTTAAACTGGAGCTGGAGCACTGGATACCTGATCATCAACCCCAGTTCTAATGTTTGCTTACTTAGTTCTTTAGGTTACTCCATTTTGCCCTCTCCAAGACACGTGTACTTTAGAAGAGAGCAAAACAAGGTAGTATAAACATGAGCTAATCTCATTAGGGTGCTCATTTTTTTCTTTATTTTATTTTTTTCCTTTGCTTTAGTTATTTGTTTTGTTTCAAATGAATCAGCATAGGCAGAGTCTGTTCAGCTTCTGTTCTCTGTGAATCCTTGCTTTAGGATAAAGACTGCTGTTCAGCTACTAAGGCATGGCTTGCTGGTGTGAACAATTTATTTTATAGGCCTAACAATCAGAAAAGATTCCCAACCGAGGCTTGTGAGAAAGCTGTATAGTCTTGGGTCTGAATAAGGAACACTAGCTTAAATTTCTTCAGTCCTTCTGGGTTTTTTATGTGCTGCTCTGGTCCTGGCTAGCTTAACTGTCTTCCTGGCTCCGCTGACAGTCTTCTGAAAACACATTTCTGAACACTTCATGAAAAGTCTATGTGCTCAAATTGAAAAAGAAGACTCTCTGGTAACAGAGACTGCTTAGGGAAAGTGTAGCAAAACACTCAGCAAAAACGTGTCTCCTGCAGACTCTAAAAGTAAATATCTCCTTTGCATGACATCAGGTTTTCAGGCGTCCTTAGCATATTCTCTTCCATTTGTTGTTTTTAATTCCTTTAATAAAACTTAGTCATTACAATACAATTACAACGAGCCAGGCATAAATCAATCCTTTCCCTATGTCTTAACCAAGAACTTATTTCTCAAGTAAAACAAAATATATTAATCTCACCTATTTTAAGGACCAAATTAAAAACTGAATGTTAGAAAGGTAGCCTTCCTAAGATCTCTCTTTAGAAGCGAGAATTTGTGAGTTAGTCTTCTGTTCTGAAACTCCTTCCAGTTGTTCTCTTCAGAGATCATGTAAAATACATAACAGCTCTTCACTTAGGCATGATATTTGAAGACACTACTGGTGTTCCTCCTATTCCACAACTACTCTTCCAGATCTTTAAAAGAAATGAAACAAGAAGTAGTGAAGCATAAATTTTCTTCCACTTTAATACTTTTAATTCACAATAGTATGTCTGACCTTGGAACTAATGAATAAGGGAAAAAATAAAGCTTAAGGACACCTGGATTTATTTCAAAGAAGTAGAGAATTAAAAATAAATGAAGAAATATGTGAAAAAATGTACAGCCATCTGGACATCATCCTGGATAACGGGCTCTAGGTGGCCCTGCTTGAGCAAAGGTGTTGGACAAGATGATCTCCAGAGGTCCCTTACAATCTCAAATGTTCTATGATTCTGTACCATCAATTAAAAAATAAATTAGTGTGAGAGACAAATAGTACATTCCAAGGACATGGAGTCAAATTAACTTTCATATTCTGTAAAAATATCATGAAATGCAAATGAATTAAGAGTGGTTTTCTACCTATTTAGGGGTGTCCTGCCCACCTCATCCCTACCTAATGTTAACATAAAGTCTATAGAAAACTGTTTATGTAGAGACTTTTAAAGGAAAACTATCTGTTTGGGTAAAATTATATTGTGAAAAATCTCTTAGCTCACGGATGAAATTGCTATTCAAAATCAAAGAGAAATGTATCCCTCAACCACTTTGTCAGTTCAGAACATCTATTAATCTGGTGGTCATTTACATACACCTGAGATAAAAGAAACTCAGATTCAAGTCCCAGCTCTAATTAATGATTAACTCACTCAAATAGAACACCTCCAAAAGCCAAAATTAAGAGAGGTCACACAAGGAGTCTTACATCAGTATAATTTCACAGACTTCAAGAAAAGTAATTCTTCATTTTACTGATGAATGATGGAAAGTAGCTTGTTGGTCATCTTAAAAAGTGTGTTAGCATGCACTAACCAGTTGCGTGACATAGGCTGAGAATAGCATCACCACAGACTGTAGTAATAAATAAATGTATAAATACGTGCACTGTTTCAGTTGAAAACATAACACTTTGTAAAAAACATGATTAAAAATTGCATTATCAAATGTGCTTGCAATCTTTCAACTTGTGCATTTCTATCTCTGGCAGTGAATATTGTGCCCTGTGGGCCCTGTGCCTTTGGCTAACCATGTACATAATTTTTTTCATTATTAACAATTTCACTAATGATCAGGTATTTGGTGAGTTTAAGGGCTGTTTTTCTATATGCTTCTCACTCACTTTGTACTTAAATTTTTCAGAAAACATTTATTTCATTTTAGTACAGAAAAAGAAAATCTTTAAAATATTCATATGGCTGGAAAACTTTTTTAACAACTTCTGACTATGTGGCAACAGTCTCCATTACAAGTTACCTCTAATAATTACTACTCCTTTTATTGAAATGTTCTTTAAAAGTAATTTTCTATTCAACACCTTGGGTAATTACAGTGGGAAATGATTGATAACATCAGTTGATATTAAATATTGTACTGCTAATCACCATGCAATCTTGCATGCAGTTATTCATTAGTTACTTCTTTAATTTGAATGGCTGACAATTTACATGGAATGCTTCAGTTATATGAATTATCATATTTTTATTCCCAAGAGAAGTCCTGCACTTCATTAGAACAGAATCATTCACATTGCTTTTCTTTCATTTTCAGGAGCGAAGTACTTTGATTTGAAAGTTCTGTAGCTGTAGTCAAGCAAGATATTAGGCTCTTCATTCTCAAATAACAATATGCAATGCTTTTACAGTACAAAGGCACTTCTAGAATAAACAAAGTCACATTGTTATACACTGTTCTGACGCTAATAAACAGTTGATTGTGGTCTCCAAGAGACCTTTGTGCTTCTGTGTCACATTCTAGGAAACGATGCCATGCCCCCAAATGTGTTCATACTATTAATTGACTGCTAGAGTGGCTGTAGATGTCATTCACTTTGTAATGTGCTTCACTCTATCACCCAGGGCAGATCATAATGTTTTAACACTTAGACTTATATATGACTCAGACATTTAAACCTGATGAGTCTCCCAAAAAGAGCATAAATACTAAATATACTAAATTAGTTTTATTAATGGGAGTTAAAATTATTTTGGAAATAACTCGTAGTAATTTGGTGGAGACAGTATATTCCTTGTGAAATATGGAACCATCTGTTGTGTGGAATCTCATTACGTGATAACGCAGTGGTGCACACTGTATAAAATCTGTGCTTAAAAATCTTGTTTATGTTCCAGGGTCAGTGTGAAGGTATTTGCTCATGAACACTTGTAACCAGAAAACAGAGGAAATAACTTGAGTTGTGCACTTTCTTGCACAAAAATTATTCTCTCTGAACATTAGTTTTATGGTCTCCTGAAATTCACCCCACATCTCAGCTCCTGCTAATGCATCTCTCTTTCACAGCCCATAAGCGCTTGCCTGTTCTTGATACACAAGAGCTAATGCCCTTATCACTGCCCCCCTTGTTAACCTCGCCCCTCTTCCCCCCAGTGCCAACCTCTCTTTTCTCTCTACGCTCTCACTAATTAACATAATGAAGTCAGACTCAGAATATTTGTTCCCAACCTGGATTTAACTGGAAGTTTTCTCCCCCTATTTTCTACCACAATTGTTTCAGATGGCTTCTGTGTTGGCCTGGTTTTACTGTTACCTGTTCCTACAAACTTGATGTGCCTTGGAAAGAGAAGATCATCAAGAGTTTCTGAGAGTAATGACATGGAAGGGTATTTTGGAGAAATCTGCTTTGTTCAGCTATGACAATAGCAGTTCATCTTAGGTTAAATTCACACTCTTCACAGTCAAATGGGAACCTATTTGTTAGTATTGTCATGTCACAGTTTGCATATGTGTGGTTTACAAAATCAAAAGTTTAGAGTGATGAGGCAACTATTTCAAAGAAGTCAATATGATTTATTGATTCAACACCTTTGGAGAAATTTCAAGACTTTTTACGTATTTGTATGAGCATACCTATATCTGAAATGTTCAGGTGATATTAGCATGATACATTTAACGTCATTTGTTATTCTGACCTATATTCTACCTATACACAATAAAACTATGTGCTGGTTTGAAAACAAAACAGTGAGAGACACCGAGTCAGAATAACAATTTAATAGGAAAATTAAAAAAATAAAGGCAGAAAACACTGGTTTAAACTGACAGAGTCAGGATACAGCCTGACACCCTGTTAGTCAGGGTGGCGGTAGCAGTCCGATAAAATGGTGGCTGCAGTCCTCCTGAAGTGCTGGATGTGGGTGTGTTGAAGCAGTGATACTGTAGAAAGGTCTGGTCTTCCTCTGAAGGTCCAGTGGTGGCTGTGTGGCTCTTGTCCTCTGGGGATCCAGTGGAAAGGCTGTCTGTGGTGTTCCAAACCTCTGAGTATATACAGATGGGAACACTCAGCTCCTCCTCCTGAGCGAAGCCTCTCATAATGGGATGGAGTCATGAGGCAAGGCACTGATGGGCCCATTAACAGGAGATAGTCCGGAGGGAGGAGGCAAGGAACACTGCCCCACCTGGTTTCAACAGCTCATGAAGATGGTAATAGAATTCACTGCAACCCAGGACAAACTATTATTGAGATTGAACTCTCAGGGTAGTATTAAATACATCCCTCATTAAAAATACTTAATTTATTTTATTCTCTTCATTCAAATTTGGTAACTGAATTTTACTCTGCCACACAGTGTGTCAGGAATTCCCTAATTATTAGCAAGTTCAGTGCTGTAAAATCACATGATCCATCGGAAATAAAAATGGAAATTTTATTTTAGTGAAAGGCTGAGGTTTCTATTTTTATGGTAGAACATAAAACTTCTCACTAGCTCTGTTACTTCATGGTACTTCATTTAAAAATTCATATTCTTATATGCACAGATAGAACTTTATGGACTTTTTAATTAATTTTTACAGTTTCTCATTAGTGTCTTCTCCTCCTATATATTTGGAATCACTAGTATTGAGACTAAAAAGACACTACTAGAATAGCAGCAGAAGGATCTGGTACTAAGTCTGCTTCTCCACACAAGTTAGCATTAAATAGCAATAGCTCCACCAGGATCTCAGCAGAACCACAGTGATGTGCCCAGAGGCACATTCTGTGACTCCATCCTACATCCCTTGCTTATCAGTCTCTGATGAGCTCCTCTTATAAGAAAAATCTAGTGCAGTTATAAGAATTTTTGTTCTAAAAGTTGCTTGGGTGTGCTTAATTCACACATTTCTCTAAATGCAGTCTTTGGGGTTTGTGAGCCCACACTCTCTTAGTTCTCACTCTCCTCTGGTATCTCCTTCAGCCTCTCTTAAAAGGTTCTTTTCTTAGTCCTCATTTATGTGTAGTTGTGCACAGGACAGACTTTACTGGATAGAAGTTACCTCTTTAGGACTTCAGAAAATAAAATCTGTAGAAAATTTGTCATGCAAACACTCCAGCTAAATTACCCCATTTTATATTTTACTGTGAGCCTCCTGAACAAAACTGTACTTCTTTCAAATAATTGAACTTATGACCCTCAAGAGTTTGCAAAAATAGTGAAAGCTCCATCGATGAACTTTTCCTGAAACAGAAGTGTGTAGACACTACTTTGAGTGTCCTCAACTATGAAGTGCAAATCTAACTTTCCACAAATGGCACTTCATTTTGGATTTAAACTTTTTTAATCTGAGAAATTCTGTGCAAAGAACTCTGCCTGGGAAAAAAAATACAAAGAAAAACCACAGAAATGAAAAAAATTTAAAAGTCCAGTCTGAATGAGTACAATTGGTTTATCTGAGAAAAACAATGCTTAACATTTGGGTACAATGGGAAGTTAAACTTGAAATATTTCACAGGCCATTTGAGGTTAAGTGTAACTAGAAGTATTTAATATTTTAAGGCACTCTTTTAAATAGAAATATTTTTATTTTATTCATAAATATTTTCCTATTTTTTAATCTGCTTTTGGTAGCACTAGGAAGAAGAATAAATGAGGTGTTCAGGTTCCTATGGTTGTGGAAAAAGGTCTTTATCCCAACCATATAGGCTTTTTTTTTTTAAATTTATCATTTATGGTCATTTGAAAAATGTATTTAAAAATAAAGTAGGGAGAAGTGAAAAATCACTTAAACTTTAAGAGAAGCACATTCAAATATTACTCTATATTTTTGGGGGTTACTTTTTGGTGTTTTGAGTTTTTTTTCCTGGTAGTTGTTTGCTTGCTTCTCTTTGCAAAGCTCTTTACGGCTCTCAGCCACAAGATCGACCAATATATATCATGAAAAGAAAAATTTCCTCTTGTTAGTAACAAACAATAAATTCAGTACAGGAATTCTAGGACAATCTAACTTCTATTTTTTAAAAAAAAGTTTCCTCTCTGCTTGCTAGTGATTAAGTGCTAGCAACATGAACAGCCAAATTCTGTTATATTATAGCTGAGATATATTTCCAAAATCCTTATTCTTCTTCTAACCAGGTAGCTACAACAGTATCCTCCAGGCAACCATCGTTTCTATCATTCTATTGTTCTGTTTGGATTATGATCACAGATCTGACAAATCAAACCTAGTACTGTCCCCTACATTTTAAGATTATTAAGAGAGAAATATCTTAAAATTAACTGTAGAACTCTCTCACAATTTTCAGATGAACAAGTCCAATGGTGGAACATGATTGGGATGGTTTCCTGAGAAATCATGGACCAAAAACACTACCTCAACAGGAAACAACAACTGAGTGTGGTTTGAAGAGTTTATGTGGTCTATGCCATCTCTGGGCTGTTCTATTGTGATAACTGAGGAGTTACATGATTTTAACATATTAACCTTATTCATAAAACTTTAAGCACTTTGGTTACTGCTTGACCTGTACACTGCTCTTTCTGTCCTTGTCCTTCTGTCCTTGTATCAGTTTATTCATCTCGGTGGTGCTTGGGCTATTTTTCAGTTTTGTGCTTGCTTAGCACTTAAGATTATTAAATGCTTCTGTAAAACATGCTCATACATGTAAATATATAAAAAGAAGAAGGTCTTTTTTCTACCAGTAGCACTATTAGTTCAGTCTAAAGAGAAAAAAATTAGAAGATTATAATGGTGAATTCTTTTTTCATTTTTTTTCCCCCAAGACAGAAATACAATCCTTTCTTTTTTTTTACTTGATAGGGAGCACTCAGTGAAAAAATGGCATCATCCAATTTATGTAAAATCATTTAGCACTTTTTATTTGTTTTAGTGGATAAAGTGAATGCCATACTGTCCCTGACATGTTCAAACTTTTAGATTACAGTCTTTGAGATAAAATAGTTACTTTTTTTTATAGACATACATTTCAAGCAGCTCATTGGATTTACATTTGCCTTCTGAACTTTCTTTAAATTCCAGATATTTATACAACTATGTTCAGCACTGGAGAGAAATAATAAAAAGTGGATAAAAAAGGAAGAAAACTAAAGAACATAGGAACACACCAACAAATTCTTACCATCTGGAATTGTATAATTTCAGAAGTATTTCAGCAAACCTTAGACTTGACCATATACAATTTGTCACTGCTGCAAGCTTGGTATATGCTCTTATTCTCTACTTCTGGGTCTTATAGATGTATTTCCTGCTCTCCATCATGACAGCTTTTTGAAAGCGTATGTCTGTTTATTTTCTTATTCTAACTTGTTCTTTATGATTTCAGGCAGCTCTTTGGTATTGCTAAGTAGCATGGAAGAGATTCAAACCCCTCCACATATTTGCATCTTTCCTTCTTTACTCAATAATGTATGAGTGAATATAGCACTCAGGAAACTGAGATGCTAATAATCCTGCTTTGAACCAGAGCTAACAAGACCAGGTGTGTACCTGTCTCCAGAGAACTGCTGGCAATTCACTTCTTACCTGCCTTGGCATGCATCTCTCTCGTCCTGGATTTCTTCTGAAGACAGATTGCTAATCTTTTCACAATGGCTGGTATGAAAAAACAGAGGAAAAATATTAGGCTCTACTAGCTCAAAATGATGAGTCTCACTTTCTCTTGTGATCCATTCATGATCTGAATTGAGCCTGAATTAAAGGGTAGTATATTAACCTACAGCATCAGAAAGATGCTGGTGCTTCCTGTTCTGAAGCTTCACAACTAAATATCAAGCTATTCATTTGAATTCAGTCTTACAGCTCTAAAGCTTTCTTTATTTCGGCTCCAGACTTAACATTGTTTAAGAGATTTCTAAAAGCTGAATAATTGATATCTATTGGCACATGAATAAAAACATATTCTTGGTTTTATTCCAAGGTATTCTTGTATCTGGGTTAAACACAACCTTAGCTAGACAAGCAATCCTATTAAAAAAACTCTGCTTTCTTTTTCTTATCTATTCTATCTTATTTTAGTAAGCAGTAACACTCTCTTCTCTGAAACTCTCACAGCTCCCAAAAGCATAAACAGCAAAAAACAAATTCTGATCTGTCTGTGATATCCTTGTATACTAGGCTTCTTCCTTCTCTTTTATTTCTTTCCATCAGAAAATGAATTCACTTAACACACTTAAAATTATCTCTAGTGGCAGATTTTCTTTTCTTGTGAAAGAGTTTCTCTTCTAGGAACAGGATTCATGGGGCTTAATCCTCTGTTGGCAGGACTGTCCTTTTCATAATTTTGAAACAGGTGAAAAGAAGAGGAAGAATGCTGTAAGAGTATTATTTTACACCAACTATTCCCAAGTGTAATTCACTTTGCTGGTAAATTTACAGTTGGCCAATAGAAATGCTTTCAATGAAAAGTAGGATACAATCAAGCAAAAATCTGCTTTTGACAGCAGAAATATCAAGTATCAAAAGCGGTATCAATTGTCTTATTCTTGACAGATGCTGTTAATTAATGTAAATAAAATTTCTTTTTTGTTGAGCTCCACTGACTAGACCACTGATGTCAAAATCACAGACTTGGAAAAACACTGTAATTAATACTAGGCTACACAGACTTGCTCTACACTTTCTAATAAATGATCATGGCCATGCAGCTATTCAGAGGGAGTCCAAGTCCCATGAATTACAGCTAAATCAATCATCTTTCACTTCTCTCCGTTCTTGATACTATGCAAATTTTGGACTTTTGAGTATCATTACATTAAAAAAAACTGGAAAGTTTTGCGAACTTGCCAGTGCAGATATTTGTAGCAGAAGATCTACAACCATTCAGAAAAGCAAAACCCACAAAGGACTGAGGTTATGTTCTAAGTGTAACAGGTCTGCTCATCTAATCTGATTCCTTTCAGCATTCTTATTTAATATTTATTATTATCTTATATTCACTGTTGATTTTTTAACCTTCATATGTTAAATGAAGGATAGTCTTAGCACAGACTTATAATTGATATGTTAATCATATCAATTATAATATTATCTATTATCATAGAGACTATTTCACAGTCTCTAACAGTGAAAAAGAGAAGGTAATTGGAAACTAACGAGAAAAACCCTTGATTTGTTGAAATAACCATGTATCTAGCAGTGTTAAAATTTATCAAGCCCTAAAAAAGAAAAAATGTTTGATATAGAGAAGCAATTGGTGAAAGTCTGAAATGACTTGTTAAAATAATTGTCATCTTTGAAGAAAAAATGATGATAATAATAAAATTTGAAAACTAACTACAAAACAGCAGGGTAGAACTATCCAAGTTTAATCTGGACTGATTGCATGGGTAAATGATGGTTGCAGAATAGAAACAATTTCAGTCAAAAACTCCTGTGCTTTGAGATCCTTCCTTCAGGTAGAAATAATTCTTTGTAATAAGATCTGTATCCTTTCTTGTCACAATATCTGGTGACTTACTTTGCTCTGTACAGCTCGAAGAAGGAAACAGCATTTTTACTCTCAGACAAATCTGTGTTTGAATTATGCTGGCAAATTGAGGAAATCCCTTGTCCTTTCTAATTTCTACTGCAAGGAATAGAACCCACTTGTCATGCTGTGGTGCATCCTCTCAACTTTAGCAACTGCTGGGTGGCTTGATGCCGCCTATACTAAAACTGTTCCCCCTCTACCATAAGCTTCACAGGGACTTTGCAAAACACTTCCCTTACACTTGCAGTAAGCCCACTATAAGGTCTTCAGGTTATAGAAAATTTTGATGTAAACATAGAGTAACAACTCAATCTCCATAAAATTCCAGTTTCTATCTGAGCAGTGTATTTCATGTGATGGTTTGTGTTTGCCAAATATTTGCAGATTGAATGGCATGTGTCACTAAGGGAGAGGTCCTGTAGAAACAGAAGATCTGTTTAATATCTTCAAAGGATTTACAGGGTGAAAGTAGTTTATTCCTGTTGGCTCTAGGCTGTAAAGGGAAATGCGGCATTTGCAACCTAAGATTAGCCACAAAAAACACAATTATATTTGCTTTCTTGTACTCGTATTGCAAGTTCTCCAGCTGAACTATGTAAATTAAACCACACAGCTTTTCAAGAATCACACTACTTGGCCAAACCTCAAAGGTGAGCCCAGATGTGGTTTCAAACAAGCATAACTGATTGATGGTATCTTTTAAAATAATGTCACGTCAGATCCCTTAATCTGCAGAGGATGGGAACGTGTAGGTAGAGGTGAGCATGACAGAAGTTTTTCTTCAGTGAACAGGAAGGGTAGAATCTAAGGTGGTAAGGAATCCATTGGAGGATGAAAACAATGAAACTCACCTTATAACAGAAACTTAGAATGAAACTTCCTGTGTAACAGAACAATTTAGATGGTACAGCAGCCTAAAAAATGTAACACAGCAAAATGGTATGGTACTGTGATTTGAGTTATTCACGAATGTCTCTGGCAAGTTATCTTGTGTTCATCAGTGGGGAGAGAAAAAATCATCACTCAGCACTGCCTTATTATGCTAAACATAAGAACAGTCTGTCCCCTACTCCTGAGGCCAGGTGACCCCGACTGATTCAAGCCTACTCCCTGTAGACAAAGTTGGCAGCCTACACACTAGTCATTAAATATCTCTGGCTATTCTGACTCAAGTCATGCTCCTGAAGAACTAAACTATGGGTCTTTTTGGTGTATTTTTTCCAGTTATAATGAGAGGGCTGTGTTGAATCATACAAGGTGAGAGTTTTTATTCTATAAAGCTGAAGGTATGTGTTTGGTATCCAAGTATATAAGTTTATTTAAATCCTATTAGAAAAAGGGGAAACACACTCGATGCAGGATTATCCAGACTCCTTTCAGGAGTCCCTGAAGTGAACAATGTTTGGAAGCATGCTCAGGATCTGTCTTTGAGGGAGTTCACTGGAGCAGTCTGAGGAAGTGAGGTGATAGCTAATGGTGGATGACTGGGAATCAGTTGCTTACACTTACTCCCTGGCTCCCTTCTATTCAGCAGCCTAGACATACCCTGACCATATGTAAGACCCTGAAACAATGATTATTTTTGGCTTCTTGAAAACAGTATAGATATATCTAGATATCTAGATATAGATATAGATATAGATATAGATATAGATATAGATACAGATACAGATACTGGTACAGATACAGATACAGATATATATACATAACAGAGAGCTTGAGGATAACTTCATATATCCAGATGGTCATCAAGACAGCGGGAATTGCCATTTCTGCTGTGGACATCTGTCAGCCCAGAGTCACTTGTTCTCACAGACTTTTCTTTGGACTGGGGGAGAAGGAGCCTAGTTTTCTGCTGATTTCTTTGGTCTCCTCTTTGCTTTGAACTAATGTATCCCTCCTATGGATAAGAGAAACCTTATTATTACAACCTTATGATTTTCATTCCTTCTGCAACCTCTTTGCATGATGTTCTATGCCACTTATTCCACTCTGGCCAAACTTCTACCCTTCACTGCAAGCACAAGGGAGGAGGGGTACTCATGGAGGGGAGAAGAGCAGAATTTAGTTACTGTTTTTAAAAAACAGCTTGAATATCTATCAAAGCTACCAGAATGTAAGCTTTTACCTATGCTAGTGAGTATTTGAAAACAATAGATTTCATCAGTGCCACTGATGCCTCAGGTTTTAGCTTTTGTATTTTTTAGATCCTGTACTGCCTAATGCGTAACTCTGAAACTTCGTATAGCCTGTTAACTACTGTTCTCACATTTTGGTTAGACGTAACAAACCCTCTGTGGGCCTGAACTCAAGGACACCTTGTTGTCCCAGGACCTGAAATATGTAAACTGAGCCTCTGGACCGGGGTAGCAAACTAGGAGTAACTACATAATTACTTGAAATTATAGTTGGAGAATTAACCCTGATATGCAAATGGACCAAACATATAAAACTGTGAAGAATCCATGACTCAGGGTCCCTCTTGGGTGGAGCCCCTCAGAGGCTTTACACTCCCGAGGTGTACCTTTGAAGGCTCTTCAAATAAATAGCTACTTTTATTCTCTTATTCTTGTCTAGCCTCTGTTTCCAGGTAGCCACTTCAAGGCATCACCACAAATTACATCAAATTTTGTAGATAATATGCAGATGCTGAATAAATAAGTTTGATTGAAGGTCATAATTCTGAGGGGATTGGATTTCATCAATTTTAATAGGTTCCATAAATAAAACTTCACTAAGAACATATCATCTAGAAGCAATGATTTTAATTTTAATTTTAATTCTCTTTAAAACGGAATAAAAATATTCACAGTATAAAGGAAGGAAAGAGAATAAAAGTTTCTTTGGGAAACTTCTTCAGATGAATGAATCATTTGATTTAATTATAATTTTTTTAATGCTGATTAGGAACAGTGATATTTTTCCTTGTTTTTTTCTTCCATGGTAAACTTCTTTTCTCCAATGAATTACTTGAAGTAAGTACCATTTTTGTCTTAATTCAACATACAATTATGATGATATTTTTTTCAAAATTTTGCATTAACTTAATAAAATAGGTAATCTATCTGCATTGCACAGGCTCAAAATTTCAAGAATGATTAGTGGGATGTGGGTTTTTTGCTCTCCTGGGTCTTCTCATATGAAAGAATTAAACATTTCCCTAAAAATTATCTTAAGCGCCCCCATAATTTCAGACACTTCTTAAACTTTCTTTAGTTCTCCTTTGCTCTCTGTACTCTATGATATGACACAATACTTAAATGTATTTTAGTGTCATTGGGAAGGCTAGAAAAAAATAATTATGATCAAAGATTATTCTGGGAAGATGTCTGGCAAACACAGTGGATTCATAGGCAAGAAAGTACATGGCATTCCTACCTATTTTGATCCCCAAATAAAACTGTGCCTCTTAATATGATTCTTTATACCTATGGTCTTCTACAGACAGCTTAAAAAATGTGCATTTAGAGAATGTTTAGAGGTAAGGATATCATAAATCACGCCAGTTCCTGTTTTTATATGCCTGTACTCTGTTGTGACCGGCCTACAGCTTTTCTAAAGACAAATTGCTGAGGTCTGATGAGAACTAAATTACTTTGTGACTAAAAAAAACTAACCTTTTTTTCCTGAGCATTTTTGTCAATGTCTGCAAACAAATACTTAGCATGTGTAAGAGGCAGATTGAAATTCGCATTTTACCAGCAATCTTTTGTCAAGTGAAAGTAGTCTGTGTGATCAGAAATAACATAATTTAAGACAACAGATAATAAGACAAAAGAATCAGGACAGCATAGCTGCAAAAACAGAGCTGTGGTTTCCTAACTTTATTGTATATGCCCTGCACTATCTCTGGCTGCTCATATTCTTCAGTATAGCAGGGCACTGGAATCTGGATAATGACTCTGTAACTATGCTGAATATCTGCCTGGCTACCCTAGGTAAAAACATTTTTATAAACAAGTGTACACAAAAGAGTAAAGACAGATTCTTCGAATTCTGTCTAAGCTGACTAGAACCATGCCACCCGTGTTTCAGGAAACTCTTTCTTATTAAACAATGCGCTCAAGGGAACACCGCATCTTAGCAAAGCCTGTTACATTCAGCACGGCTCCATCTCAGCTCTTTCCTTTAGGATTGGCCTAGTTCACACAGCCCTTTCACTGCATTTTCCAGTCCTTTGGAGGAGGTGAGGATATTCCATTCATGACTCTGCAAAAAAATGCATCAAAGATAAATAGAATAATTATTGGAAAAGGCAAAGTATGAAAACTGTTCTCCCAGTGGATTATGTTTATTTAGAGAAAGCAAAATGGTCCAACTACCATCGTATTTCTCTCTTTATACTTCGAGCCATATTGCATATGCATGTTTGATTCCAAACCAGAGACTGACAGGATTTGAACAGTGTCTGTGAACTGGCATTACCTTACACGTAATTAATAGATACCTCTGTTTACCTTATTAATACAACAAATGGTCCATTTCAACAAATGTGCCTCCACCTGCTGCTTAATCAAACATACAGTCACAAGTACATCTGAAATAAAGCAATCTCTGTTGATGAGAGCACCCTCCCATGAATTGTATTTGTCTGCATCTTAAGAAAAAGATCATGACTTGATCAACACGGGACACATGTTTAGGAAAATAAATTATCTATACCCATATATACAACCATTTCTTTCAAAGAAAGAAAAGGAGAACAGAATAAAGCTAAGCATCAGATAAATAAAATCAACATGATATTAAATAGCAGCCCAAAATGATAAATTAGAAATATTTCCTTCATATATTCATATGTCTCAGTGGGTTTCCTTTCAAAATTAAATCCAAATCAAAACCTACTAAAACAGAGAAGAAAAATGAATACCTTGCAAACAATAAAAACTATGATCTGACATATCATCTCAGAAGGAAACAATAACTATATATTCATGTGATAAGAACAATACTCTTATATTTATGAACTGAGAAAAATGATTGAAAACAATGTCTTACCATGTTTTCAATAGGCAATCATAATCTTGCATAAAAGTAGTATAATTTGTGACAGCTGCAATACAGGCTACATTTTTTATTTATTTTGAAAAAAAATATCTACAGAAAAAAGCACATCTTAATTATAATACCAAGCTCCATAATACGTCCCAGGGAAAAAGAGTGAATATCCTAAGGCAGATTTTAGCAGTCCCTGCTTCTTTCACACATTTATGTGGTGGAATGTTAAGAGGATGCCAGAATGGTCAAGGTTTTCTGGGACCTCTGGAAACTGTATGGTTCAACTCCCCTGCTCAAGCAGGGTCAACTTAAGCAGGTTTCTCAGAGCTTTGCCCAGTCAGGTCTTCAACATCTCCAAGGATGAACACTTAAACCAGATGTCTGGGCCGCCTGTCCCAGAGTTTAATCACCTGCACCCAACATAACATTCACTATGTCCTAATCTACAGCATGTAAATTTGAATAATCTAACTCAAAGGCACTGAAGGTCACTTGTGCTAGTTCAGGTTCTTGGGTGATATTCATCCCTTTGAAACACAACTAATGTTAATTTATAATCACAAAAACTAAGTGAGATAAAAAATAACTGTAAAGTATAAAGATCCTTCTAATAATTACATTCTTGTTTCCTTAGAGCTGTAAAATATTTGTCCATTTATTTCCCTACTCCTCTCCAAGGTTTCTTGTTTCTCTGCATCCTCTTCTGCCCCTGTTCTTCAATGTACTTTATCACTCTCCCTGTTTGTTGAACAGCTCTCTGTCTTTCAGTTGTCATTGTCATGATGGGCATTTTGAAAGCATTTTACAGAAAGGATTTGCTTCACCATATTTCCTAAGCTGTGTGGATACATACATGTCAGAATGATGTCTCTTGCTGTCATTCCTCTGACACTGCCGTATCCTGTACCTTAAGATTTAATTCCTCCAAACTGAGTTTTCCTATTTATTCCATTCATGGTCTGTTATCACATCTCCTTGATATTTTTTCCTAACTTTTTTTTCTGCTTTATGCATATTTGAATGAAAAATTAATGTAAAATTTCCTTGCTCATATCATAGTTCTTCAATTGATTGTATTCTTTTCTCACCACTTTCATTGCACATCAAACGTAAAAGCACAGCGAGGCAATCTATTTCTTACAGATAACATCAAATGCTTCAAACTAACCCTTCCATTTAATACACAGTGCGGAGGGTTTGAACTCTTCAGCTCCCCCAGGAGAGCTATGCAGAAACTCTGCATAATGCTTCACAAGTGTGGTAGTACAAGTAATGTAGCAGTCCTCTGCTCCTTACAGGTTTCTAACTGTTCTGTTCCTCTCACAAGTCTTATTCAAGAAAAAACGGTTGTGATTTGGTTGATTGTTTCTTTTTCAGTTGCAGGGGAACATGGGGGTGGGAGTGTGTGTGGAGAAGGAGAAAAATAGCTTTTGTTTGTTTTGGGTATGCACCAATGTACTTGGGCATATTTTTTTAACCTTACAGAGATTTTCACTCTTTGCTTTTTGTTCCACAGTGACCTTTCTTCTATCTACCCTATTCCCCTCCAGTCCATCCCTTCTTTCCTCATTATAAAAGAAATTCAGATTGTGTGGGATAAAACTCAGCTGATTGGTATTAGTACTTTGAACTTAAATTAAACTGTTGAAATGGGCTCCTTTCCAGCTGTCTGTGCACCACAAGGGCAGATCCACATGCAGAAATTACAAAGCTTACAAAGCAAATTACAACTTTTCTGCGCTTCCTCACACAATACTGGTTTATCTCTCACACAAAAATATTATTGATTGCCTCAAAGGATTTATTGTATTTAACTTTAATTCCCAAAATCTCTGCACTGAATCTGAGCAAACTATCCTGTACCCCTCTGTAACTGATGAAAAAAGATTCACACATCCTGAGGACAACTGAGATGAGATGACAATCCCTGTCACAGTTTCCCTACTCTTTATTAAACACCTGGGCTTGCTTGATCGTGATGTTGAACTATTTCATGGCTAAAGCTAGATGAGATAAATTTCATGTTTATTATCTCCAGACACAATATTGCTGTTCATCACTCCCTGTGTTTTACACCGTGAGTCTAGGTCATCTCTTAGCAAATT
Source organism: Oriolus oriolus (assembly GCA_013400235.1). Taxonomy (NCBI): domain Eukaryota; kingdom Metazoa; phylum Chordata; class Aves; order Passeriformes; family Corvidae; genus Oriolus; species Oriolus oriolus. The sequence goes on along the minus strand of VXBT01022073.1, from coordinate 2,680,190 downwards.
CCAGTGCATATTATCCATAGAGAGAAAAAAAAATAGGAAGTAGATAGATAGATAGATATAAAATATACATATGTGAAAGCACAAGAGAAATGTAATACATTTTTCATTCCACCTGTTTCTTGCAAAGTTGAAATTTGTACTTGTTTAAATCCAACAAAACAAACTTAATGAACTTCTCATTGTAGTCCTAATCGTACAGTCCTTACAGACTTCAACCTACTGTTAGTTTCAATCAGCAAAGGTATTGCAAATAAGAAAATAAAGGACATCCTGTCCTTTTCAGAGTCTACTGACTCTCACTTGAGCAGTAGGTCTACTTTCTTGCATGTTATTTCTTTGTTGTATATTGTAGTTCAATCACTTTGGTATAAGATCATGGACTGAAATGAAAAAATTCTAGATTAAGTGGATACAAATCTGAGACAATCTCCTATAAACAACACTTCTTCCACTGGAGAACTTTGTTCCAATGTTTTGTTTCCTCCATAAACAGAGGTTTTTTTGGATTAAATGCTGTAAGACAAGCAGGTTAACTCCAACAGATAATCTGCGATGCATATCTTATCTACAAAAATAACCACCTGTATGGGACCTTAATAATAGCTGTCATCTGAAAATCTCCCCACAAAAAAATTACTGATTTAGTGATACATGGAGAAGTGGACAAAAAAGGGAAGAAGCAACTTCTCATGCATGAAATTAAATTTTTCTGCAAGAAATAAATAATGTGTCCTATGTGCAATATCTCAATTTAATTATCTAGTCATAATCAAACCAAACAGGAACAAATGCTGTAGCTTTATATTCTTTAGAGAGAATTCAGTTTTATAAAGATATTTTACTTACACTGGATTAGCTCTTTACAGTGAAATACTGGGGAGTTTACAATTTAATTAAAGAAGAAATCTTGAAAGTAAGTGGGAAATATTTAATACCTTGTAAAGCTGACAATGGTTTCCTTAATATCCATGACACTTTGCAATGCCTTAGCAATGCCCTATAGGTCATGTTGCCTTTATACCATTCTTAAAAGGAAAGTATTGGGGTTTTAGTGAGAATAATACATTTTGCTTCTGTGGCATATATCTTCTAACATAATCAACACATTTTACCCCAGATACAAACAAAAGACCATCCCTAAGGTGTCAACTCTATTTTGTATGGAAGTGACGACTGTGAGGAGGTGGGGTTTTTTTTAATTTTTCTGAGAGGCCTGTGAATTCTGAAACTTATATAGTTTTAGAGACCAGATGCTGAGGATTTTGCATTGAGCATTTGATATAAAACATTAAAGACAGTGGAAATTTTTCATTTACTACAGTGATGCAGTTATTTTGGAACATTTTGGATGTCATCTATGCTTTCTGCATTTGTCATATGCATAAATTTTTGAAGGTTGTCATAAAAATACCCGGAGATTTAGATTATGGACACTGAAAGAGTCCATACTCTTTATTTTTTAATGTACTTATTTTTATGTTTTGATCAAGATCTGGAAAGATGAAAATTTAAATATATTCTTATTCTTTTAAAAAGACTGAAAATGTTTCTATATAGTTGAGAAAAACTCTGCCAAATCCATAAAATTACACAACCAAAAGAGACATTGCATGTGAAAAAAAGACTATTTCACTGTTTTGAAAGCCAGCATGGCTCACAAAGCCCTCCATAAATTTAATTCTGTACTAAGCTCAACTTTTTTTGTTTGTCTGAATCCTCCGATTAAGTACCTATACATTTTGCTGTAGTGCTTGTTACTTCACATGAAGTTAAAATTACAGGGTATTTATTGTTGTGCACTCACAAAATTAAGTTCAGATAAAAAAAATTTGACATCTCATCGCTTGTTGAGTTAGTTATCTTACAGATATTGTAACAGGAATTCTCCAAGACCACTACTTTAAAGCTGTGAAGGAACAATACACATGGGAAAGGAAAGAAATGCCTGCCAGAACAAAGTCAGATAAGACGAGTGTGTATTTCAGGAGTAAAGAAGACCCACAACATTGCACATGAAGAGATGGTTCCTTTGTGACATATAAAGTATACTAAATAATGATCTCTAGGAATGACTGCAAACTTGATAGTCTTATGTATCACAGGACCAGATCTGTAGTAACCTCAAAGCCTCCTTTAGAATACTACATTTGATAGAAATCAGAAAGTTTATTCGTTCTGGGAGCACACTCTCTGGATAATATACAGTGGAAACTGATCTGTAAAAAGCTCTGTGATGAAGTATAAGTGTGTCAATATTGAGAAGATGTGGGAATTAGAATAAGAAGGACAGTATTCATTAGGGTGAGACTGGGTGGAGATATATAGAGGATAATATGTGACAGTCAATATTTCAGTATCTCACACAGCAAAACACCAATCTCTTTAAAGGACTGTAGGAACTGAATGAATTCTAGCATTTATCTAAATTCTCTTACTATGAGAGTACCTATATTTCCGTTGCCGAGGGTAAAAATGTCTAGGGGATATAAAATTTGGCTCTGAGATATAAGACAGATGATAATGGTCTAGGATTATCAAGATTTTTTCCACGGATATTTTATTGCTTAATTGCCAACCATAGGCATTTTCTAACCCATAGTGCAGTATTTGGTTCTAACCACTGTCAGAAATACATTTGATTCTGGTGCATTCCCTGTGCTGTGTTCCCATATTCTCATTTAGATTTATTTTTCCACAGGATGGTACCAAGTTATAAGTTACTGCCCAGTCGCATACTAGCCCTACTAAATTTTTATTGCTCTTTATACTTGTCTTCTGCCAAAAAATGTTACTCAGAGGTCTAACAATAGTAACTATAACCTTCATATTTCTAAAACAATGATGACTCCTTCATGGTTATATGAGAAATACAGTTTGTACCTGCTTCCAGTATTTAATAGTTTTCACTGATACCATGTAAACTTTGTCATTTGCTTACTTCTATATAAAAAATAATAAATAATATAAAGAATAAAGAATTAAGGCAGGGCCATCAAAATGGAGGCAGTTTGACAGTGAAGTTGTTGGTTCTGAATGAATAAGTCACAATTAACTTTAATTTCTTTCCAGTAACCAATAAAGCATCAGGTGTTTAATAGATATGAGAAACTCATCCAGTGAGGAGCTGGTAATAGCAAAGCTTTCCTCCTAATAATTCTACTTTTGGGATGCTAGTTTATTTTTGTGTTTTAGTCTAATGACTGCATAATAAAGTAATTGAACAGTCCTAAAGAACACCAGCAAGTAACAGCATCTGGAGCCCTTCCATTTATTTGCGTAAGGATCCCACTCTTTTGGTTACTCTTGAAAGAAATAAATATCTACTACCATTTAGGATGAACAGATCAGGTAGATATGAAACAGTCCTTATTCTCCCAAAAATGCCCTTGTGAAGAAGAAACTCAAAGCCATGATAGAGAAAACATTTTCTGGCTTTCACCATAAAAAGACTCAGGGTTGGTTAGAGCCTTAAAGCAGGTTTGCCTAGAGTTTCTCATTGTAAGATTCCCAGAGGGGAAAAAAAAAAACAAACTTTCAAAGTCCAGAAAGTGAGGTTTCACTAGACAATAGACTAAGATCACTAACTTTTTTTAAACAGAGAAATCTCCAGGTCTTGTTTCAGTTGCCTCAAGGCAGCTAAGCAACTTGAGCATACCCAAGGTTTCTTGGCTAATTTCAGATGTTCTGGGGCATTCTACCTAGGCCCCCACCTGTTGTTTTAGGAGGCTGGGTAAACTGGAGGTCTTATGAATTCTTAAATATGGAATCTCAAACAGAACTAAACACTGATCCCAGCTGAATTATGCCTAAACTGATTACATAAGGCACAATAAAAAATGAAGTGGCATTTTCCCCCCACATTCTTTTCGAACAATCTTTGCTCCAGTACAAGTGTCTGCCACCTCAGTGATTTTCCTAGGCGTAATAAATTCTTCAGTGCCCTGACAAGTCCCCAAGAAGGCTCTTTGCAACAGCTTGAGTCCTGCAGACCTCTGAATTCGTAGATCTTCCTAGAATGAGTTCACATGCTCTTTACCTGTACTTCTGCAAGCATCTTTGACTGAAGAAGCTGATTTACATGGGAAGAAACAACCCTCCATTCGTTTCACCTGACCTACTCTTCTTCAATTAATATAATATTCAAATTTCAAAGGAACATATCATCTATGCTTCCTCTCACTTTTTGCCTTCTCTGCTTTGTAGAACATACAGCTTCCAGAAAAATCACATTATAGACTGAGAGGTACTGAGATGCTGCAGTGGTGAAGTAAAAATCTAGGAAAGCTGAAGCTGGATTGCAATACTGTTGATGTATTAGTTAGTCAATGGTGTCTGTATCCAGCAGCAGAGGAGGAGGTGTCCGTACTGATCATCATCAGACAGCTTTAGAAAAAGAGATTATGAAGCTGGAAGTGATGTAATTCCTGAACTAAGAGCAAGGACTTGCATTTCAGTAATTCATTTTGAAAGGAAGATTTTGCCTGACAAAGCAGTCCCAATTATTTTATGTGATACAAAGTGAGAGCTAATTAGATGCCCAAATTATTTATACAAATTAAGCAAAAGCCAAAACTCTAAAAGGGGTAATTAAATTTATTCGAAATTAGTATTTCATTGAAGAGGCCTGGAGAGTTGCCAACGGCAGGATGCCTCCCTCAGAAAGCCTGTTCTGCACTATTCTGTGAATCTGATGGATGCTGAAATGGTTCAGAAGAGCAAAAAGTCCTAGAGCAAAAAATATGAAAACATTAAGGATTCACTGTTTGAATTGTGTTTTCTATATTTGTTCAACTAGCAACAAAGGTTATTAAGGGATTATGGAGAGAAAAAAAAAAGTAACCGAAGAAACAAGATGAAAAATTTCACCTCTTACTCAAGAGAGGTTTAATTTTAATGTTAAAGACACCATTTTAATGCTACAGCGATGCCGAGGCCTAGACAGAGTGGATTAAAGGATGTGCCTATTACTTCTCTTCAGGGATGTATCTAATAGCCACTACGGCTCAAGATAGAACCACTTATCCTTTTTCTTAGTTGAGGCAAACAACTTAACTTGTGCTAACTTCTTTGCAGTAAACTAGAGCAATTTATTTTACCTTTAGTCTGGATATCAGAAGTAAAGCCAAAACTTTATCTATCCTTCTTTCCTTCTCAAAGATCACTCTTCTACTTTCCTCACAGCAAAATATTTGCAGTGACAATTCTGATCAGCTCTCATGCTTGTGCAGAAGCATCCAGTGTGGGTTACGTACACGTTCGCACCAAGACAAACACCAGCCAGCTTTGTGACTCTCAAGTCTTGTCACTGCAGTGATAAGAAGCAATTCTCGCATTTTCTAGAGAAATGTGTGCTTAACTGGTTTATGACTTCATAAAATGCTACCATGTTAAATCAGAAAGTGTCTGTGCTTTTTGAATCCAAAGAGGATTTGGGGATAACATCCAAAAATTTTAAATTGTCACAGTAGTAAATTTGTAAGGAGAATACATTTATTACTGTCATAAGAAAATGCAAAAACAGCTTTTCACCATTTTATGTGGAAAGAAGAAAGCAAAGAAACCATTTCATTCAGTCTTGAGATTGCATAGGAAAAAAAACAGTACTTTTGAAAAATCAGAAACTATTTTTTGCACTTTAAGAGAAGCCAGAATATCTTCATCTTTTGGATAAAATCGAAGCACAACTGCCTCCACGTATCGTTTTTTTACCCAAAACAGTGCCTAAATGTTGGGATATATTCAAAATCAGAAATTTCTATATTGAAAGGTATTTATTGTGGTTTAGGAATGGTACTCAACAATTTAAAGCTCCTACTGAGACTATCCAAACCAGACTTCCACTTGCTCACTCCTCTTCCTCTTCCCCTTCTTCCTGCAGTGGAATGGAGGGGAGAATTGAAGGCACAAAAGCATTAAGATAAGAACAATTTGCCTGAAATGACAATGAGATAAAAAAATAAATGGTAACGGTAATAGTACTAAGGACAGAGGGTAGAGGAAAAGAAACACGGCAGAAATCCCCAGCAGTAGTCAATACCCAACTGCCCCCTCTGCCCCACTATCCCCATGACTCCCTCCAGCTCGAAATCGGCATTACCCAACTGCTGCCTATGGTTCCTGTTGCCACCCAAGCTCTTCCTCCAGCTAGGAACCCCTTCTCCACAAAAAGATTTCCTTCCCCACACCTCCAGCAGTGACATAAGATACATTGTTTCCTCAATTTGATTCATGGCTAACTCCTAGAAATCCCAGTGCATGACTTCCTCAAATCCTTCGCTCAAACTCAGAGCAAATATGTCAGTTCTTGCTCCAGTGTATCTATTATTCACCATTTCCTTTTTATTTCATTATTAACTATTGTACCTCTATGTTGTGGATCTCTAATAAACCTGCAAAACCTTTCATGGAATCTTGGACCATGCAATCTGAACAGATTATTTTTTTGGATGAAGAGTAGAACTTACTTAACTTCTGGATATCAACCCAAATCCTCTGAAAATTATTCCAAATTTATTTAAGGATGCTTTTTCTTTCCCCCTGCAAGGTCAAAAGAAATAACTATGAATTCCTAGTCACAGACTATCTTTGTAAATAGCTTCCTTTTACCTTTGTAAGCATTTTACTCAACACTGAAAATGTATATATGAATATGTACATGCACATCTTTTTATGTGTGAGCAATATTTCTAGGCCACGAGTTCATTCTTTTTGTACATTTTATTATGCTGCTCTTTGAAGCAGTAAAATTAGTTATGGTACTTTTATTGATGTTGATTACAGGGATGTCTGATTTCATTTAGCATTCATATTGCACAGTAAATGTCTTTTATAACCACCTTACTTTCACAGATGATTTGTCCCACTGTAAAATCATTAAGGACATTCATTAGAATTTGTCACTCTGTTCCAGCAAACTAATACTTTTCAAAATAAAGGTTCAATTGTTTGTGTTTCATTTCAGTCATGTTTTCTTTTAGGCTTTAAGCCACTTTTTATTTAACATACTGCTAAGTGACTCTGGCATTGCTTAGCACTGTAAGAAATCTTTCATTACTATTCCTGGCTGCTGATCAGAATCAGATTTAGAACTACCTTGTTCTTAGTATCTTCAATGCCAGAACCTCGTCCTCTTAGTTTTTAAATAATTCACTGAAGATTGTTTTCTAGGTGTAAGAGAACCTTTAAGCAAGTCTATTCTTTCCTTACTGAGAAGGTGCATTAGAGTACTCAGGTCCTTCTGATCTCATTGACCCTGTTTTGGACCTAATGGGATATAGTGGGTGAAAAACTGTATGAAGCTGAAAGCTCAGAGCATCGTGGTCAATGGATTAATCTAGCAATCAGCAAAAAATAATTTTTCTTGGGGGTTGATGCAAGGCTTCATCTATGTTCTTGGTGACAGAGCAAAATGGAACCACAAATAGCTCACATATGACATCAAACCAGGGAAGGAGGTAATATGATAGAAAGATGGATGCCATTCACTGCAACTTCAATAAACTGGAGGCATTCCTCCAGTTCATTAACTGAAAACATATATGGAAGTCAAGCAAGACAAATTCAAAGTCCCACAGGTGAACTGAAATAGCTCCATAGTACTGCAAATTTAGGAACTGACCAGATAGAAAGCAGGTCTTCAGAAGGGTGCTGGAAAATTCCAGAGGACGACATATCAAACACAAGTCAGCAGTGCACCTTTGTAGGATTCTGTGGTGTTATTGACTACATTTCTGTTAAATCTTATGAGACACCAGACACCCTTGTTATATTGGACACTTAGTGCTAGGTGCTTACAGATTAGAGCATCTACACTTGAGCTGATCACTTGCTGTCCCCCACCTTTTTTACAGATCTTGAAGAGCACACTCCTGGGGATCAATTCATCTCACTTAAAGTAGATTTTAAAAATCTAGATCTCAATTCTGCCTGTTTCATCTACTGCTTCAAAATACATCTCAGACCTGCTTTTTTATATCTATTCATTAATGAAAGAGTTAATAGGATTAACTGATGTAGACATTAACATTAAAGTAAGATGAAATATTCCTAGGGCTTTTTATTAAGTTGCAAACCATGGAAATAGCACTCACTGTGTTAAGTACAAGTTAAAGAAAACCTCTTTTCCCCATGCTGCATCAGATACTTTCCAAAGGATGTTTCTGCTGTTAGGAATAACCTGAAGCAATTATACAAATTTTACTTTACTGGCAGCCAGAATTAAAATGTGAGTCTTCCTGGAAGAGGTTGAAGGACACAGCTACAAGCCAACAGATGAGCATACGGCAGCTTCTAACCCTAACCCATTCCCTCACTTCAGTACAGTAGTAGCTGTACTCTGTACTACAGTACCAGGGTACAGGAACTAGCTATATTTACTATGGAAAAAGAACCAGAAAATGTCAGTGAACAAAGCAGCACTAGAAACTCTAGAGACGAAAAATGTAAAAAATGGAAGAGGGGAGACCAAAAGGCACATATGTCAGGCCAATAAATTTTAACTATCCAAGGGAAAAAATCTTGGTCCAGAAAACTTTGCATTCAAAGCAATCTATAGACTCGAGTAGAGTTTGAATAGGGGACAAAACAAGCAATGTTTCCAGTAAAAACATCTCGCATGAGTCACTCAAGGCAACAATGGGGACATGTTGTGTGATTACTTTTTAGCAAACAATTAAGCAATATCTTGCTCTTGAAAAATTGTGTAAAATCAGTCAGAACACACAAGAGGCGGTGGCTTTTGAGAAAAATCTTATTCTGAGAAAGAAAACTAAAGAGGAAGAATATTTTTAAACACATGACATATCTTTTTATCCTCATACCAACACACTAAAGTACCTTCAGGCCCTAGAAACCTGTGCCTGCTATTGCACAACAGGAGTTTGCCTGGCTCACACTGGCTCACTGTACTGCTGACAAAACATCCATATGCTAGTTTGTACACAGAATGCTGTGTTAGATTTGGCAGGGAAGTTGTTGCTGGTTGTCACTGCAGTGGTGAGTTCTGCCTTGACAGTGTTTCTCAGTGTTTATGCCACCCTATTGTGTCCTAAATGTGCAGCATTATTCTTTTCTTCCTCCTTTTCCAGTCCACTAGTAAGTGGAAGCAGCCTTTGATTTTGTGTCAAATATTACTTTTCATCAGTCTTTGCATTTGATCAAACAAAAGAAGAATGAATGTACTCATCTGCAGTGTGCTGGAAAGCTAAAGCACTGATTAATCATAGGGCGAGTATAGCAGGATTTATCAATAGCTAACTGGAGTGTTCAGCTAACTAGGGTGCCTAAGCTGAAAAAAAAGCCACCCAGCTGCTGGATACACCCAAGTCCACAAGGACTGCAAAGCAGCTTTTCTTTCCCCCTAGCATAGACTGAAAGGCAATAAATTGGTTACTGTTCTCAGTAAGGCTGGCCCATACTAGTGACTGACAGCACCTGCTACTGCTACGTACTACTTTGCCTGGGAGGATGTCTGCTGACATCTACAGAAAAGGTGACCAGGAAAAAATCTTCCTATGATTGTGCTGGTGAAAACAGTAAACCTGGAGTTCGTGACACACAAGACTTTTTTAAGGGAGCCAAGCTTAGCTAAGGCACTTATGAAAGAGTCACACTGAATTACTACACACAGTTTTGAAAGTGTGAAAATCGCCCAGATGTATACACAAATATTTTTAGTAGTAAAATAAGTCCTACAATCATATGTTCATATGAACTATATGTTCATATAATGTCTGAAAATGGACTGATTGCTCTTAGGGTATAAAGTGGACATATATACATATTTTTGGGTTATTATCTTGGAGTATTACATATATACATATGTTTTTCTCATTCCCCATGCAGATCCACCATTAATGTCATCATCTCTTTTGCCTGAATTATACTGACTCCCCTTCATCCAAAGCTTCACTTTCAGAATATGTCAAATGAACTTCATTTATTTTCTGTTCTTTTTCATCGGAGTTACTACAAATTATTTTTACCCTTAAAATTTGAATCAAAGTAAGACCTTTGTTCATTTCTCTTTCATGAAAGCTTGCAGCAGGGATGAGATTATTTTAGTCAATTGGGTTCTGATAAATGGAGCATTTCAGTTTTTAATTATTCACACATTCATCCAGAAAATCTTTTGTACCCCACCTTTCCACAACTATTTTACAATAATAATGAAGTGAGTGAGTTCAGAAAAGTTCTCTTAACTAAACTGGTCTGTAATAATTAATAAGGGAAAACAGATGGAACCAGGATATTTATACAAGAATTGCTCAAGCTTATCAATTGACCAAAGGTATAAATTCCTTCATTTTTAGTCCATACAATATAATGGGGAAATGTAGTCCTGCATATGAATTCTACAGATCACCTTTTTACAGTTTTGTAATTTGCAATGTAAAACCATGATGCTATTTTGTCAACAAGAGAAAAAAATCTGCCGCTATCAAAATCTCCCACCTTCTATTTTTACTCAGAATTTTTTTTTAACTTAGGACGTTCTCCACATTTTAGAGTGGCATTGTCAACTGATATTAGGAGCAGCCACCTCCTCAAGTCCCAAGGTCTCTGGCTGAGGGATGCGGCTGCCACTTTCCCCTTTGTGATTTCAACCAGCAGCAATGCTGAGCACACACCCCAGAGACACGGTCACAGACACCAGTGCACGGTCACGGACACATATGCACAGACGCTTGCAGGACATAGACATGGCCGGTCATACAGAGGGCCACAGATGAAGTGTGGCCACAGATAAGTTGTTGCCCCAGCGGCCCCAGGACTCACACCAGACACAGGCACAGGCTGACATGTCCCCTCCTCCTCTTGGGCTGGCAGAGGCAGAAGGTCACAAGCGCAGCACACACATTGCCCAGGTTCAAAGTGCACACACATTCATGAGTTCTCCAAGCACTGGCATGCTCCCTGTGCCTGCCCAGCACCGCTGTGTGGATTCTAGCACCCTTTACCTGCCTCATGGGTCCCTGAATCACTGCTGGGTGATCACTGCACACACACAGCACTCACACATTTATCCTACAGACACCCCACACTCACAGGTCCCTCTGAATACCAGCATAGACCCTCCTCCCTGACACCTCTGCCTGGACAACAAGCAGCCTACTCACTTGGCTGGTCAAACAGGGGTGACCCTTTTACTGGCCCATTTTATACCCTTTTCTGTTTACCTCTTCTTTGTTCCTCCTTTATCTGCTTCCCCTGCACATTTCCCCACCACCTGGTATAGTCCCACTGACTGCCTCCAATTCCCAGGACCCTCAGGGTCGTCAGTTGCAAAACCCCGGTTTGTCTGCAGCTTGTCGATAGCCCATCTGTTACTGTGACTGACCAAGTTTGGTTTTTATCTTTGTCTGCATTATGCTCACCTGTCAGGTTAGTGTATTTTGTTTCTACTTTATCCCTTTTCCTTATTTTCCCATTTGACAAGGTCTCTGATCAGATAACTGTGCTGGAAGAAGCATTCCTACACTCCCAGAATTCTTCATCAATTAGCGTGATAGACCAGGTCTGACTTCCTTCCTTTTCATTTGCCAGTCAGGTTTGTATCTCTGTATGTCCTTGTTTGTCTTCCTCCTTTTCTTGTTATCTCCTTTTGCACTGAAAAGGTGCTTAGCCAGACACCTAAAAGGAGCTGATGTTTCCTCTTTCCTCATACCCCCATACAGGCAATAGCAGAACAAATATACCTTTAGCCTTGTAGCAGTAGTGCTGCTGCTATGGTCACATAAGCCAGAGACATGGTAAAGGCAGGTCAGTTGTACCTATTGTTAAAATAATTGATATGGTTGAAAAAAATCAGAGAATCTCCAAGGCAACTCTTCTTACTGAATGAAAATTAACCATGTCTTAGCAACAAATGTATACATCCCAATGTATTTTCACAGTGTCAACAAGGAATTTTCCCTTTCAAAAATAATAAACAAAATCCATTCATTCCTGTGTTAGTTTTATGCACCCACACTCTAGAATACACTGTCTCCAAGAAAGCAACATAGGGGAAACAAGCACCCACATTAAACAGAAAGAACTTTTATGAGCAAACATGAAAAGAATACATGTATCTGAAATATGTTTGTCTCAATTTTTGTATCAGTGAGATATATATATATATAGATATAGATATATATATATAGATAGATAGATAGATAGATAGATAGATAGATAGATAGATAGATAGATATCAATCATGTCCAAGCCAGCTGCCCAGAGTACCCTCACAGTTAATGTGCAGTAATAGGTTTCTCCAGAATAAATCCAGGTATTTCATTTCACCCTAAAGTGGTCATAGGAAATTGGTCAGGTAGAGCAGTTTGCAGTTCTTGCCATTCTCCAGTGGCTGTAATACTGTTTTTAACTGATTGATTCAAATGTAGACCTTTACAACTGTAGGTACTTTAAAATGTTTCCGAAACAAAAGGAAAAATATTTTTTAAGAAAAATATTCTCTGAACCTTGATTTCTGAGCTCTGATTTTTAAAGAATATTTAAAAGACAAACATAAGAACTGGAAGTGAAGTATTTAGAAACTAAGCCCAGAAACTGTTCAAATACACTGGATTCCATAAGTGAAGGCAACTGAGCAATATTTAAGATACACTTGCAAATCAATTTCCACTCTCCATGTCTGTGTAAACATAATTTCTGGGCCAAGGTTTTAAAAGTGCGAGGATTTTGTTTTTCAAGAGATGATTCTCACGTCAAAGGCCTTCTCAAAGATAAAGAAACCAGAAAGTCTATGCAAGTCCTTCCTAAAATAAATCCTAGAAGCTCTATGTGAATTTATGGCATATAGTAGAGACACTATATTACTAACTTGTTGATCCAAACTTGTAAAGAATAGACTTCTTATTTGTTTATTTGTTTTTATTTCAAACTTTTTAGCAATATATATGGTATGTTCCAGTAAAGAATATATGATAAGGTCTTTCATACTCTTAATCTGAAAAACCCCCAAAAAACCCACAAAACATACAAAACCAGTTTTTTGTATTAGTTTGTCTTTGCATTACCTAAATTGGGTGCTGTATCTGCTGTACTGGATATAATCGCTACATGGATCTAATAAAAGGTTTTTTGTTGAGGGTTTAAATGCCATGCTTCTATTCACCTTTACTAGAATTTTAGCATCTATATATTTGAAAAAAATATTGTATATCTAGTTCTATATTGCAAATTATATTTATAGCAATTATATACTTAGAGACAGAGAGAGAGAGAAAGCTTCTTCAGATCATGTCCTAAATTAATCTTGAGTACCTATGAGCATGGAAATATGTTTATTGACTTTATTTTGGTGTATAACAAAAATGTAAAGGGAGTAGAGGAAAATACGTCAGTTGTCAAAATCTTTCTGAAGAAAAGTGACATACACAGCTCATCTCTGTAGATGAGTGCACAAAGGGAGGAGTGTCTCTTTGGAGGAATTGGGCCCAAGGTGTTGTTGTTAGTGCCATGGAGTCTAGTCAGAAGGAAGCCAGTAGCACCATACTCTGGGGGTCAGTATTGGGTCCAGTCCTGTTCATCAGAGTCACAGGGCAAAGTGGACCCTCAACAAGTTTTCCAGTGACACCAAACTAGTAGGGGTGGTTTAATATGCCAGAGGATCAAACTGTCATCCAGAGGAACCTTGGCAGCCTTAAGAAATCAGCTGACAGGAACCTTGTGGAGTTGCAGAAGTGGAAGTGCAAAGTCCTGCACCTGTGGAGGAACAACCTCACTCACCAGCACATGGCTGCACCACCCAGCTGGAAAGCAGCTTGTCAGAAAAGCCCTTGGCTGTCCTGATAGATACAAATTGTACACGAGCCAGTGATGTGCCCTTGACACAAAGAATGCCAATTATATCCTTGGCTGCATTCGGAAGAGTGCTGCCAGCAGGTGGAGGGAGGTGACCTTTTCCGTGAGCCCCGGTGAAGTCATACCTGGACTTCTGTGTCCATACCTACATTCTGAGGTATAAGAGAGACATGGACATCCTGTAGACAGTCAAAAAAAAAAAAAAATGGCCACAAAGATCATGTAGGGACTGGAACATCTCTCTTATGAGGAAAGGCTGAGAGACCTGGGCCAGTTTAACCTAGAGTGGAGAAGGCTTCGTGGGGAAAGGGGGGTGGGGGGTAGGGAGTGGTTGCCAGTGTAAATAAATGCCTGAAGAGAGAGAAGGTTTAACGAAGACAGAGCCAGGCTCTTCTCTGTGTTATCTAACAAGAGGACAAGAGGTAGTGGGCACACACTGAAACACTGGAGGTTCTTTCTGATTATCGGGAGACATCTTTATTGTGAAGGTGGCCAAGAACTGGTACCAGTTTCCCAGGGAGGTTGTGGAGCCTCCATCCTTGGAGACATTCAGACACCACCTGAACACAATACTGGTCAACTCTTCTTGGTAGTCCTGCTTGGGCTGGTAGTTCAGATTAGGAGAACTCCAGAGGTTCCTTTCAACCCCAGTCTTTCTGCATTCTGTGATTCTGTCAATACTTAGTGAACGTTCATTGGGCAACTGGAGCAAGTAATAGAGGTAAGAGCCCATGAATGCCCTTGGCAGTTTACAATACCCACTTCAACAGTGTTTCCTATTGAGAAGCACTACTTGAAACCTGAAAAAATCTTCTGTCTGGAGTGACCCATCCCCAGTGCATAATTCAACTAAATAATGGCCCCAGTAACAACTATTCTGTTCCCAAGAGTAGGGAGGATAAGAAGGATATTTAATTGCTGAATTACTATAGGGACATTTTCTGTTTCTCTGCAAATAACTTGGAAGTAACTTGGAAATACTAGAGTGGGGTCTGTCTAATTATGCTTTGGGAAACCAACAAGCTCCGACATCATCAGAAACACACTTGTGCATCTAGACTTACCTCTCCATATGATAAGAAGAACATCTTTTTAAAATCCTGCTATAGTGAGACACCTTAGTTTGTTCCATAAAGAGCAAAACTTGATCAACTGTTTACCCATTCTATGAAATCCAAGGTTTCAACTAAAAGACCTGATGTTATTCCCTGGAAGATTATTCTGTTATAAAATTAGTCCCACTGATGGAGTGTGTGCAACCAAACCTGACTTCAAATAGCTTATCCCAAAAGTACGTGTTTAATATATAGGTGCAATACGATACAAAATATGTCAGTACCACTAACAGGATACGCAAAAATGAAATGCCTTAAAGTGATTAAAATGCAACTGTAAAACATCCTGGATGAGGTAAAGTACAGTAATTTAATACAATCCCAGTTCCAGAGAGAAAAGATATGGAACACACTACAAAAAAGACATCTCACTAGCTTAATGAAAATATGAATAACAAGGTAAAAGTAATTAAGTAGGAGCTCGGTAGGACAATTTCCATGCTTGAGAGATCACCAGTAGAGTCTAACAACTTCTACATTTTCTTATCGTTGCACCTAAAATGGTTGTGAAAACATGATGCCTGAGGTATAATATTCATGTTCAGTAACCTTTGGGATTAAAATGTTTTCTTCAGAGATCCTAGAAAACTGAGGGAGAAGAAAAATGGGAAGACCTTTCATACACTGCTAAACACAGTCTCAGTAGTAGTTTTACCATAAGAGGTACAGCTTTGATCCAGCTATTGTGCCTCAATTCACAGTTTAAAACTATCAGTTAATAGCATACAATCCTCAGCCAAATTAGAAAAGGTGTTATTGTGTAAGATTCAACAAAAGTCTCAGTGAAACAGAGATATATCTTTATATGTTTTGTTGAATCAGAGCTTAACTTACCTATTTTTGGCACTGAATATTGGGTCTTTTTAATTAAAAAATATCTAAGCTAAAATTCTTACTTTTCTTTCATAGTCTCTTCTATTGTGTTTCGTTCTAACATAAGCTTTTAAGATACTATTTGTCTTTTTTGCCTCTTTATCTCCTGTTTTCTCATTTTCTTTATTTAGACTAAATTTATCTGTAACCCCTCATAGGCTTTAAAGGCAAAGGTGAGCTGATGGTGGGCCTGAATTACGATGGAACTGAAGCATCTTTTGGAATGTTACAGACTCACCTTACTTAATGTAGACTATAGCAACATACTCATCTACAGGCTCGATGGATTCCTTAAACCACTTTTCTTCAAGGAGGAGCTAAAGCTCTACTCACCTGTACCCACTTCACTGTCTGGTGCCATCTGGGATGCCATGCAGTACCCAGGGCATGCACATGGAGATGGCAGCCACATATTGCATGAGACCTCTTGGAAACATGTACCACCCTGCAATGGCAGCTGAAGGCCAGGCTGGACACACTGACATGATGTTAGAATGTTTATGTGGACAAATGAATTGAGCTACCTGGCTTGCAGACAGATATCTGTAACATAAATACCTGAATTTTGTTGGCTGAAGCTACCATTGTAAATTATATTCAACAGGGATGACTCTTCTCCAAAACTTTGTACAGGCTGATATGTAACCTGTGGAATACATCAGGCAAGTGCTTTCAAATGTGTACTGAGTAGCAATCAATAGATTTCTTTGCCAGGCTTTTTTCATATTTCTGTTTCATTCTAAAAATCCTCAGCTCATGTACAGAAGATCCCATCCCAGTTGTCCTATAATATGGTGTAGCTTTATTGTTTTCTTCTTTGTACAGAATTTTACCTATTATCTTCTTCTTTCACTTTCCCTCACTCTTTACATTCTATTCTCTTATCCCCCTTTCCTTCCTCCTTCCCTTTCTGTTCCCTTGTCTATTGTCTCCATCTGCCTGTTTCCAGAAGAGAATTATATAAATTATTATATGCCTCCAGGGATAATAGAAAATTAGGATTTTGTCTGTTCATTTTGTTGATGATGTTGTTGTTGCTATTATTATTATTATTACTACTACTACTACTATTACCATTATGAAAGAAAGACTGAAGAAGCATGCAAAATAATGACAAGTGTGGGGTTTTTTCCTGCCACAAATTAAATAGTTTACAGCAAGACACCAAAACAGCATATCATCAGTCACATTGTTTAGCTTTGTGAAAATTGTGCTTAAAGATAAAAGTCATCAGCCCCTGGAACAGGATGCCAGTAAGTGTGCCCAGACAATTCAGCAGAGCCAATATGAAAGTGAGAGACCACTGGCCAGCAGAGTGAGCCTTCCAGGTTTATGAAAGGAATAAAATGAAAGAAAACATCAAGTGACATGAGGGTACAGCGTAATTGAAAAATTCCATATAACCCTTTAGTCAACAGATGTCTGTGGCCATAACCTCAGTGTTTGAAAAACAGTATAGCTCCATGGGAGACTGGAGCTGTAGTGATTGAATCCAGTTCAGAACTCAGTCCAATTATCTCTGTATACAATGAGTCATTTCCCAAATGATCTCTGGGAATTCCTGTCACGCCATGTCTATGGACAACTTTTCATTGGAGTTCAATATGGAGCAGGTCTGAACCCTAACTGAGGATCTTAACCGAATACAGAGAGAAATACATTATACATCATGATTTATTGCAGTCTGCTAAAATCACTATTAACAAACTTTGCTGATGTTGACAAGTCTGAGATGCGGGATTTCTTGAAGCTGTGGACTCCAAACAGACTAGCAAATTCAGACATGCAAAGGGTATCCTCAAAGCAAGCAGTGGAAAGAATCCAAAGATCTGTTAAAGTACAAAGACGATTCCACCTCAGAACTATTCCAGTCTGTCTGGATTAACACATAATTTTAAATTATTTGTGCTACTATTATGTATTAGTACTGTGCAATTCAAATTTGAGAGGACTTTAAACATCACTTTCAGAGAGCATCTGACCACAGTCAAATTCACTACATCGTGGTCTACATGATGATGGTGTCATTATTCTTGTTGTCTATACAATACTTTAAATTAAAACCTGCCCTAACAAAAAGCTCTTTAGCATACTCTACATATGGGTTGTTTGGATCTTTTTTCTATAGAAAATACAGATTTCTTTAATTCATGTTTATAATACGAGTGGCAGAATTGAAATTTTATTAAATTTTATTTTCCTTAAACTTAAATAATCAAATACACAAGACAAATCTGGATTTTGTTCTAAGATAAAAAAGTGATATGCAGATATACCTGCAAACCATCAACACATTTGGGCAAGCATATTTCATTTATCTGATGTTTTCCAAGTTTCATATATATGAAACAGATTTGCTTGGGATTTAATAGGGGAAGTTTGCTGCATTTATCATAAAATTAGATGTAAATATATCTAAAAGGAAGAGTTGTTGTTGCCCTAACCCTGGCAGTGTTCAAAGCCAGGTTGGATAAGGCCTTGAATAACCTGGTTTAGTAGAAGCTGTTCCTATACTCGGTAGTGGGGGTTGGAATTAGATGGTCTTTAAGGTCCATTCCAACTCCTTAACATTTTTGATTCTATGTCTTTATGAATACATAAGATATTGATTGCCTGGACAGTGTGACAATTTTATTTTTTTTCACATGCAATAAGTATTAAATTAACCACCTCTAACAGAGAAATCTGTGATCATTATAGGACTTCCAGCTGATAAAAGTGTTTTTCCTGGAAAATATTAGGGTGGAGATTACTACTTTAACACAGCTATTTCTATTTAGAATAAGTGATGAAATTCCTAAAATAATTATCATAGATTCACCACTCTTGTTATCTAGTTGTGTCAGAAAGCTGGTGTGTGTAAGGCCACATTTGCCTGCAGACATGCTTGGGCCCCTGATATGCCAAATGTGCCATTTGCTCACTGCAGTGCAGTGAAATCCTCCAGCAGTTCCGGTTTTCTTCCAGAACAGCTTCTCAACAGATGGTATCTTGTCATTGTCAGTGGCTCGCCATCCCAGAGAGCCGTAAGGATCCATGCAGGGACTGACGTTTTTCTTTCTCTTCCTGCGACATCTAACAAAACTAGCCAATAACAACCTCTTGCCTTTCACAGACAATTCCACCTTATGTCAGCTGGTTTCTTCCAAGTCACATCGTGCCCATTCTGCTGCAAGTGCACCAAAAGGACTTATGCTCTTTGACAGCTAAGCCATACACCAGCTAATCACCGTCAGTGAAAGCAAAATACAGAAAAGCAAACTCCTTTAGTTTCTGGTGCTGCTGGTGGTCATCCCGCTCAGCAGTGTGAGCTGTTTTTTAGCATCCTGTCAGCCCTGTGAAGATCAGTTTAGAAATTAGAGTAGACACAGCCAGCAAATAGCTTTGAATCACTTTGAGTGTAATTAAGCGTGAAGCATAGCTGAGGGCTTTATTTGATCCAGACTGGTCATTTTATTACTAATGTACTCTACAGAAAGTTTCTATATCCTTACTACGGTGGCTTTCTACAACACGGACTGAGTACTCATGCTCCATGCATTTTATTTAAAAATAAATGAGAACAATTAACTTTGATTTGTTGTAGCAGTTGCAAAGGGTATACATTAAGGTTTACTCTCATGCAATATTTGCATGTAACTGTACCAAAACCTTCCACAGACCACAGCAGAACTTGCTGTTGTATCTCATCCCTGAGGTGGAACAGGCACATTAATGCTGTAGTAAATATTATGAATCACAGTTCAGTCATCCTAAAAGAGTCTAGAGGATGGATCTAAAGACTCCAGAGATCATTCTTCTGTTCAGAGGAACTAAAGCAGCCATGCATGAGACCTTCCTCAAGGCAGTGATAAAATATGATTTCTCTCTGAAACTCCTGGATCTTGCCCAACTTATTCAGAGAGACATACCTATGAGTTTAATACTGCATGTATAGCATGCTCATTAGTATATCCTGTATTACTAAATACATCAATTATTTTTTGTTATTAAAAAAAGAAATAATAATTTTTACTTAAGTTCATTGTATCATTCCTTCTACAATATGATTTGTCATAGAAAAAAAAGACGATTTGAAATTTATTTCCCTGATATTTACAGAAAGTCCCTTATCAACTGGAGATTTGAAATTTTGTAAGTTCCCTTTGCAATAAAATGAAGGAATTCATACCATGTAAGAGCTTAAATTAGACTCACAGAAGATTTCTTATTAATATTTCTAATGCACCAAACCTCAGATCATGACATAATGATATTATCCTGTCTCACCTTATAAAAATGCTTTCTCAGGTAAATGAGTAATGTAATTTCTGGTACTGTTTCTGCTCAGTTAAGCTGGATCAAAAACAACACTGTGCAGGTCACTGTATCAAAGCCAGTGCAAGCATTGTGTAGTAAAACAAGTCATCTTGAAAACTTGCCAGATGGCACTAATGGTTATTCATGAATTGCTATAGTGATTCAGTCTCTTAAAACAAAAGTCCTTCCTGGTGAGAGAAAAAAAAATGCTGGCACAAAGACAATTGATTTGTTATGTTTTACTATCTAAGTGAAAGATTTAGGTCACTTAAACTTTCCCATCTAAGAGTAAGTAACATGTCCATGTTGTCATAGATCCGGAGCAAGAAAGACTTTTCAAAGGGTGATTAAAAGAGGAGAGCTTAGTTATCTTCTGCAGACTTATTTTTTCAACTGATGGCTTATTCATTTTCCAGCACATAAGGACACAATACCATTGAATGTACCCAAACATAGCTCATGAGACCCAGAATGTCCAGAAGACTCCTGATCTTCTCAAGAGGCAGCTGATAGCCCAGCAGGGTAATTTAAGAAAACTCGGTTGACTTTAGATGTTCTGCAATTAAATCAAGATTCAGGCTGTCCTTGACTATAAGAAGCAAAATCTACTTATATGTAGTGCTTAATAACATGGTTTAGTGGTGGTGGACTTGGCATTCATTGTTAGGTTAGTGGCTGGACTCAATCTTAGAAGTGTCTTCCAAACTAAATGATTCTATGGTTCCATGAAGGCACTTCAGACACCAAATTATGTGTATTATATAGCTCTGTGCACCGTGAATACATACCTTCACCTTTAGATGTCTGAATCTGTAGCCCATCAGGTAAAATTAATCTGACCTAAAAGTCCTAAATTATGCATCAAACTGAATCACATGCAAAATATTGCTGTAGTTTAACTCCAGCCAGCAACTAAGTACCATGCAGGAGCCCCACAATAGGAGGAGAATAGATAAAAAAGTAAAACTCATGGGCGGAGATGAGAACAGTTTAACAATTAAAAAAATTTTAATTATAATAATAGGAGAGAGAAAAGGAATAAAATCCAAATGATGCAGATTAGTGATGCAGAATACATTTTCTCACCACTCCTTGATCGGTGCACAGACTGTCCATGAGCAGAGATCGATCCCTCACTACCAACTCCCCCCAGTTTATACACTGAACGTAACAGTTTATGGCATGGAATATCTAATATCCTTTTGGCCAGTTTGACACACCTGTCCCAGGTGTGCTCCCTAGCAGCATCTTGTGCACCTGCTTGCTGGCAGAGCATGGGAACCTGAAGAGTTCTTGACTTGGAGTAAGCACCAAGTAACAATAACTAAAACGTCAGTGGGTTTTCAACTTTAGTCTTCGAACACTGTGACAGTTACTAAGAAGAAGATGAAACCAGGACAAATATTAACCAAGATATATATTCTGCTGAATCAAGACCCAAACAATTTTAGAGGGAATTAAGAATTAATGCTGTGTAACTCTCCAGGTTAGAACAGGGTGAATTTTTGCAATAGAAGGAGGGGCATGGCTAGAACGCTGGAGTTATTCTATACCACCTGGCATCATGCACAGGGGGCGGGGGGAAGTGATCCCTTCTGGTTGGGTAGTGTGGTGGAGATGTTGGGGTATTGCTGGCTTCCACATGGTGAGTACTCAAATGTACTTCATTCACCTCTCTTGTACACTCTTTGATTAGTGTTGATGCTGTTACTCTGGGTTTCTTGTTTCTTTGCTCTTTCTGGTAAATTGTTCTTATCTCAACCCATGACTTTTACATTTTGTGCCTCCAGTTCTCCTCTGCAGCCTGCTGCAGGGACAGGGAGAAGAAGAAGGGGAAGTGAGTGAGTGGAGCACAGTTTGGAGTGTTTCAGTAGGAATACTACATTTGGAAATACCATTCCTAAACCACAACACTTAAACATACAAAAGAAACTGCACAAGCTTGATTGAGTCGAACTGAGAACCACAGCTCCTGCTGGGGAGTTAAGGCAGTATTTCATTCTTCATCCAGTCTTATAGCTCTTCACAATCCTCTACAAGGATACCTTTTACAGTACAGACAAATATGGTTTAGAGCCAAATTCAGCCATCCATGCACATTTTATGTATCAACATGTGAGCCGTGTATGTAAGTTCTCAGCATAAGCAAAGGAAATATGACTTGAGTTGTGCACTAAAACACAGGGATCTTGAGCTGAGAAAGGTGCAGTAGGTATCCTTGTACTCAGATAACCAAATAAATCTCTGGAGTCTATTATGCTATTCTCAGGAATGCATTTCAGTGAGTAGAAAACATCTGATCCATCAAATCCCATTTTTCACAAAAATATTTATCAACAAATATCAAACAAGTCTGTATCTGAAAAAGATCAAAAATCCAAACAGCAATCCATACCATTGCTTTCAATGACATTAACTCTGGATTCAAGCGTTGTTCAATGCAATGAGAAGCTTTGTAAGGATCAATTAAATGATCCAAAACTTCATTTATATAAAATTACATGAAACTCAGGTCCACCTACCTTTTTCTAAGGTAGTTGTAATCATTTTATGTATTGTAATATTTGCTTTTGATGACTTGGGACTGAAAAAAAAAACTGAAAAAGATTATACTTTGATTAGCTTCAGCAACTGGGGGTTTTATTTTGCAGAGGCAAATGTTAATCGTGGATGGTACAAGGCTGAATCCCACTGCAGTAAAATCCATAGGATTAGTTGGTAGAATAAACAGTTCTGGTTTTGGCCACTTACTAATATGCCTAAATGTATTTGCTGTGGAGAATGAGACTTTAAAGGAAGAAATAAATATGCGTTGTAAGAGCTAGTGTTAAGTATTTCAGTAAGTCACCTGGACCTCTTGAGAAATTGTTGGCAGTTCACATGTATTCTCTAAGTTCTTTTGTGTACCAAAGTGGCAGGGATGTAATTCTTCCCCACATGGATTTACTGTAAGCCAGAGGCACACACTGTCTATTAATGAAAGTGAAACTTACAGAAGCACCCATGACTAGGCAACCAGTAATTTCCCATCATTATTCTAGCATGAAGTATCCTTATAATATAGGAAAAAATCCATAGCACATCTGTTGGAAACTTAGAGCTGAGGGGGTTTTTTTCCTAATTTCCTTTTTTATTTCAGTTTTGCATTGTGCAGAAGTGGCTACCTATTTCAATAAATAAAAAAATTGCCATGATGTCACCTTATATTTCTTAAGCAAAGATGAGTCCATAGCATGTCTTGGGTCGCATTGTGCCATGTGGTGTGACTGAGGAGGCTCTAACCCACAGCAATGTGAAGCCTGTAACAAATGGCTTGTGTCCCTGTTCCTCCCCATGAGCCCAGAGAGCAAAGACACAGAGAATTATATAAGAACAGTGGGTGGAAGCAGTTAATGGGCTTTTTGCTGCTGGCATTTCTCAGACAGAAATACTGTCAAGCAAAGCCTGGCATGCAGAAATCATTATTTACTCAGATGTGATCATATAAAGTTTGACAGGTATCATTCAGTTGCTGACCTGTAATGCAAATAAGAAAAAAAAACATTGTCAAAGCAAGGTTAATTCTTGTTCTGTTATCATCGCCAAATCACTGTCAATATAAAATGGACACTCTCTGTGCAGCCGTGGTTATTTGAAAGACATTCCTATCAGACTTTTACATGGTGCATTGGGGGTTTATTCCACATGATAGAGTGAAGTTTTATTTCCCCATTTTGAAGAGGATCCTTAGGGAATGAGCTGAGCAACTGGGCAATGAGAGTGACTTTCTGACTCATGTTTTGTGAAGGAGAAACACGCAAGGAAACAACTTTCTTGTTCGTTTTCTGAGGATCTAATAAGTGTGAATAAACATAAATATTAATCTAATTGGCCACACTTTGGAAGCAATTTTTCCATGACAGGTGACAGCTATGCTGTTCATAAAGAGCCCTATTTTTGAAGCATTATTACATGGAAGTGAAAAATAGTTCAAACTGAATATATAAACAATGTCACAGTACAACACCTCCAAGTGACATATTGATTAGAGCTTAAATGAATAGGTTGAATTAAATTTGGGTCATGCCGTGAGTGGCTTTTTTAGACAAGGCTAGAAGCATGAAAGCCCTCTGACTGAAATTTTAAAAAAACCTTGTGAATAAAATAAAATTCTAGTTCTTTTTCCCCTCTCCTCTTCCTTCCCTGCCACACTACTGTACCAGTAGGTCTTGAAAGGTTTAAAGGAAAGGCAGATGGTACCTTTCAAAATGTTATTGAGTAATTTTACATTTGTGTGTACTGTACTGTCATTGTACTTGATATGGAGATGAAGAATATGTTAGCTCGAGGTTGTGCATCATTTTCTGTGATCTCAGCTGGAGGTAGGATTGTTCAGAACTGGCACAGCTTGAATATTGATACAAATACAATTATAACATTCCGCTAACAGGACTGAAAAATTGCTAATCAGTTTTATTAATAATTACGTGTGTAATTCTAAGAGTCCTGACCCCTACTGAGCCATTTAGGAAACTCTGAAAAACAAAATGTGCTATAAGAACACTTCCGCATGAGCAGCTGTATGAAGATCTGATCCATTAAGTTGTGCCAAAGAGTGAATTTTTTTTTAGAAGAATTTCGAAAAAAAAGTGAGGTATTATTTCCATTCATAACATAGATGGAACTGAGGGATGGAGACTCTCACTGAATACTGCAGTAGTGGAATAATGGTTGCTACCGACACTGCCATGGTAAAGGGAGTAGAAAAAGAAGAAAAGAGATGGGGGGAAGAGGGAGGCAACAAACTGAAAATGTAAGCTCATTAGAAAGGAAGTACTGTATTAATTCATTCCCTGTTTGAGGAAATTTTAAGGAGCCCTTTGTCCAGAAAAATTCCAAGCAATCTCAATTGAGAAATGCTTTCTTTAAATATGTTTGCTTGGGTACTCAAATGTTGAGGAACTCAGAATTGCTAGCCCCTTATAAAAGTCTTTGTCATGACTATGAGGGCATACTAAAATCCTTAGAAATTACTGGCAGCCACTAAAAATCGAAAATACCTTTTTGCTTATTATTATTATTATTATTATTATTATTGTTGTTGTTGTTGTTGTTGTTGTTGTTGTTGTTGTTGTTATTGCAATTATTACAACTACCTTAGAAAAGTTTTCTGATATTCTGGGGGAACCTCCTGTTTTTCAGTAGGACACAGGAGATCTGGCATTCTACAAAGAAATAATTATTTTCCATTTGAGTGAGAGTACAAAGGCTCAGAGCAGCTCTTGTACTTAAAACGGAAGACATAAATAAGAGGTGTCTTATCTTAGAGAAATATACAGCTATAGCACATAGTGAGCATATATGGCAGTATCTGCAAAAGGGAATGATTATTCAGAATCATTCCAAAGTCTCTTTCAGTATTGTTTTTAAAATTTTTCCTTACATATTCTATAGGCCTCCTTTAGATAAGTCTCTTATTAGCCTGTACTTTCAGAAATCCTATTTATCTATTTTGTGTCCAGCAGCAGAATTTGTCTCTTTCTTGTCAGGCCCTCATCCTGCTTCTGACAGCAGCCAGAATCACATTGGCCTTCTTATCCTCCTGGGCACAGCTGGTTCGTGTTCAGCATCTGTCAACCAGCACCCCCAGGTCCTTTTCCACTGGGCATCTTTCCAGCCACTCCTCCTCCAGCCTGCAGCGCTGCAGGAGGTTGTTGTGACCCAAGTACAGCACCCAGCACTTGGTCTTGCTGAGTCTCATACCTTGGCCTTGGCCCACTGATCCAGTCTGTCCAGATCCTTCTGGAGTGCCTTCTTACCCTTCAGCAGATCAACAGTCCTGCCCAACTTACTGCCATTGGCAAACTGTCTGGACTGCACTCAATCCCCCTTTGAAAGAAGAAATCCATGCTTCAGGAGCAGAAAAAAAAACCCATCATACCTTCGACTAATTTTATTTTTAAATTTCCTGTCAGGTATATTCATGCATCCTATCTTTAAAAGAGAGTTATAAATTCACCCAGGTTACCTATAGATATTAAGACCTAGAATTCTTTAATCCACTTTACAGAAGATCTAGGGAAATAATGAATTTTTTAGTTTTACATTAAAAAAAAAAAAAAGGAAGAAAAGCCTGGTTAGGTTGAAGCAAAACTTCCATATATAAAGTTTTTAAGTAAACAAGCAAAAAAATTAAACCTGAAGATGTCACGGATGATCTGGTCTATTTGAAATGAAAGGGTTTTTTCTCATTTTCAGGCTAACTATTTTTATAATAGTTTTCTTTTTCTATTTATTGCCATAATAGAAAGAAGAAAAAAAAATCACCTACTTATTTTAAAGAGCAAGTAGAAATGTTTTAACATTCCTATGAGTATTAAATCAAAGTTCAATATTTTATAAGTTTTGATGAGGCTTATCCAACTTGTAGACAAAGACAAACAAATAAATTCAGTCTCATTTTGTGAATAGTACTGGTCTTTATCATTCTATATATTCTGTTGAATTCGCTACTGACCAGCAGAATATGCCAAATTATTTTCTGTATCAGTTTTCAGCTAAAACATTGCAGCCAAAAATCTAAATAAGTTTGAAGTTACATACCCCTGTTGAAATAGTTAAAAAAAATACCAGATTTCAACAATTTATAGCCCAAAGAACTCAGATGTAAATGAAACACCATGCAGAAAGAATTCCTTTTCATTATAATGGATATAGCATTCAGAGATATTTAAATCATAGAAAGGGAAGAAATCTCTGAAGAACCTTTTAATATTCAGCAATTATATTTTTGAATGACAGAATCAAATATATCCTTGCTAAATACATAACCATTTTCAGTACTAGAGCCTGTCTCTTTTCTCACTTGATGAGATACAAGCAATATTTGTTTTTATATAATATTGTATGAAAATGGACTCACAGAGCAGCCTGTTGCATTTTGTTTGACTCAGCCTTGATTCCATGGGTGTCTCTTCACCTTCCAGCATTATTTATGCAATTTGTTTAGTTTACTTTACAGGCATGCCAGGATTCATAGGGTGGACCTATTGAACGGAACCACAATAGATGGAACACATCAATACATTTGAGCTGAACAGCTTTAATTAGGCCTTCCCGGTCATTTCATCAATTCAGCGGAGTTCCATTGGGATTTGGATAACACCATGCCTTCTCTAGTGCCTGAGAATTACAGCACTCCTGTCCCGCTCTGCCAGTCACATCACAAGGTTAGACAATCAGCATTAAATCACACAGTAGTCTGTATTCCAGAACATAAATTCACCCCTAAAGTAATATGTTTGAGACACCTAAAATCTTTCCAACCTTAATATCAATTTGAAATTCAAGCTATCATGAAATTTCCTGCTGCAACATTCTGTTGTTTCTCAGCAGCAAATTAAAGGTGTGCTTCACTTGAAGATTTATACTTGTCAGATATGACAAATGTATTTGTTGCCTTTGTCTGGCAGATGGGATCTGCTAGAACTGGCAGACATCACAAACCCCAAACAATGCCTTTCTGCTACCACAGTAGCTCTCTTGGTTTGTACTCCATTTTAGAACTATTTGCCAAACAGATTATTTAGGATTTAGCAATCCTGAAGCAGGTAATCTATTCACATTCATTAACAACTTCTATCAGGATTAAATCCTTCATGTTTAAAGCTATTTGGCTATCTGCAATAGGTTCTTCTTAGCTTCTTTGTTGGTTTGCTTGTTTGTCTACCAAATGGCAGAGAAAAAATATCAAAATTTGTCAGACTTAATGTGATTTCATGAACATAATAAACATTTATGTAAAACAAGCAGATGATCGTGCTATAGCAACTTTTAGACTTTCAACTTTTCACTGGACAACACAGCAGTCATAATTTTTTTCATGCAATTTCCATGGATTTCCAGCAAATCAAGGGACAGAAATGCAGAGACAACAAGCAGAAAAGAAATGTTTGTAAGTACAGGAGGTAGTTTGCTGAGCTGCATTTGGAAATTACTCTAGATGGTATGGATGATACAGACTGGTCCATAATTCTCTCTGGGCACAGTTACACAGCAGTCAGAGACATGAATATGAAACAGGGTCAAATATGCCTCAGTTACTTTTCTTTTAAGTAGTTCGAGGACCCTCAGAGATGAAACTATCTTGCCACTGGCTTAAACCCAGGCTTAACAATACACTAAGCTCCAAAGTCTGCAATGGCTGTGTGCTAGCTGCTCTGGAAGCAGGGATTACTCACATGCTCCCATTATCCCGTACAGAACCTGAAATCTTTCCTCCAATTGCAATGGAAGTGTAAGAATATAATAGCTAATTTATTATGATATAGAAAACACGAACTCTTGGGCAGACAACAAATTAACAACAACAGATAATAAACTCAGTTATATTATTGTTATTCGCATGGAAAATCTGTAAGCAGTGCAAGTGCTTTTAATTAAAATATATAAAAACAAAAGGATGGAGAATCTGAGGTAATTATCTCCATAATCTTTATATTAGGCAATTGTAACTGGATATCATTTCATCTGACCATAAAGATTACAAAATCGACTGATTATTAAGTGAGGTTATTAAATGAAGCAGGCTTTGTATCCTGGTCACACAGTTTCCTAATCTATTCAGGATACTTAGGCTTGTTTATATAGATGCAAAGGATGAATCACAGAATAAAACAATGTTTGAGGTTGGAAGAGGTCTCTGGAGAAAAGTTTTCTGATGTTCTGGGGGAACCTCCTGTGTTTCAGTTTGTGCCCATTAACTCTGGTCCTGTCACTGGGTACATTTGAAAAGACCTGAGCCCTGTCTTCTTTAGAACATCCCTTCAGGCATTTATATACACTGATAAACTTCCTCTAAGCCTTCTTTGCTCTAGGCTGGAGAGTCTCTTAACCTTTTGACATACAAGAGAAGCCTCTCCATCTTTTTCACAGCCCTTTGTTGGAGTGTGTTCAATATGCTCATGCCTGTCTTTTACTGAAGAGCCCAGAACTGGACATAGTACTCCAGGTGTGGTCTCACTGAGTAAAGGGGAAGGATCATTTCCCTCCACCTGCTGGCTATACTCCTAATGCAGCATGGGTTATAATTGCCTTCTTTTTATCACTGGCACTGTGCTGGCTCATGTTCAGTTTGCTGGTTCACGTTCACCAGCACTGCCAGGACCTTTCTTGTAGATCTATTTTCCAATCAGGTATCCCCCAGAATATATTCATTCACTGTGGTTGTTCCCCCCAAGTTGGGAAAGCTGAGCCCATCAGTGATGGCAGTAGCACCTCTTGGATAACAAATCTAAGGAGAAAAAACTGCTGCGCAACAGCAGCAGGAGAGAGGATTTAAAATATGTGTAACAACTCTGCAGATGCCCAGGTCTGTGAAGAAAGAGGGGGAGGAGGTGCGTCAGGCACTGGAGCAGATTGCCCTGCAGCCCATGGTGAAGGCCATGGTGAGGCAGGCTGTGGCCCTGCAGCCACTGGAGGTCCGCAGTAGAACACGTATCCATTTCACAGTCCATGAAAAACACCACACAGGAGCTAGCCAATGTCATCCCACCACAAAGACAAAGATATAAATGCGTTGCAGTCTGCTAAAAGTATCTCATAGTGTACAACTGTTACACTAGCTCCAGACACCGTGATGCACAGTCTGCCATGTGGCAGATTATATATGATCAGTCTAGGTCCTGTAGCAGGGGTAATGCTGCCTTCAGTTCCATATGAAGTCCAGAGTCATCAGTTTCTTCCACATCTTGGGGAGTTCATGAAGGAAATTGGACTGAAATTTTGAGCAGGCTATATGCTTTATATGGGTTAAACCAGCAGTCCATTCTTTTGAACATCATACAGATATTACCCTTTTAAATGGTCTCAGAGATTATATTCTTGCTTGGCTTCTTTCCTTATGAAATGTTCTAATCTGATATTTCTTTTCTCTGCAGAAATAGAAAGGATTAATTTGTAATTGCCTTGATGGACACACTGAAATTTAATGAGTATAACCTTAGTCAGATTTGAATAAGACAGTCTTTCAGCTATGATATTGACATTCATATATGAGTCCTCTTAGTCTTTTTGTTGCCATTTTTTAGGATATATAGATACATTATTTTATGCTCAGCATAGGTCTTCCATATTTTCCAGTTAATGAAACAGAAAGATACTAATATTTCGCTATTGCTGTTCTTGATAGTCAGTAATTTAAAGTAAAGGTCAAAAATATAAAACTGTATATGCTATAGTAGTTCATGTCAGAGACTCACACATTCAAGCTCTAATTAAAAGCACAGCTAATTTATTACACTGTATGTAACTCCCAGTTAAAACAAATAGCAAAGATTTCAACAAAATTGGACAGTATTTTACCTTTCACTAGATGATATTTATTTACTTTATTATATCTTCAGAAAACAGGTAAGTTTTCTTAAACAGTAGTTAAAGAAACACCCACTAAATTAGAACCCCAAACCATTAACTTCAAACATAGAGAATTTCTAAGTTTTGCAATGTGTTACCAAAAACTAATATCAAATATAATAAAATATACACATACACAACTAACTTCTCATTATCTGAGTAGTATATGTACTTCAGCTTTAGTAATTTCTTTTTTTTTTTTTAAACCATAGCTGTTTAGGTTTTGAATACCTCATAATTGCAATTCTCCATATCCTTAATACTATGAGTACATTTGCTTTGATGTCCCCAGAGTATAAATTTTATTCAGCTATGACTCCAGAAGCTCTCCTCTGCTGAAACAGTAATTTCAAGAGCCTTTGGCCACTTTGTAAGTTGAATTGGAAGGGCGGCAGGATATGTTGTGGTGTGTGAAGTGGGGTCTTTCACCATCTGACAAATCCCCTGACAAGGGAAAGTCTCAGGCTCAGTGTGATTGGCAGCTCCTGCAGCTTTTGGACCTGAACAGCTGTGCAGTGCAGCTGAGCTGAAAAGGGTCCTCTAATTATCACAACATTAACAATCAACTGGTTCTGGCCAAAAGGGACCGCAACCGAAAAGTTGTTTTGCAGGCTACTTAAAATTTTTCATAGACCACATGCAGTCTGCAGTCTGCCCTTTGTGACATTAGACAGTCTAGTAGCAATAAAAATAGTGATATTGCCACTAAGTAATTAAATTATGCTAGAGAAATACAGTAAAGCCTTTATTAATGCTTTTCGTTGTGAGGACAAGTACACTTTTATAAAAGAAAACATTGAAATACTCCAGTTTAACCTCATTCATGAAGCTGGAAGCTGGCTATTTTTAAAAGGATAGTAATGATTGTTTAGAGGTGTTTAACACATTGCAGTCTTCTGAATGAAAGAGGGAAGGAAAATAAACCTGACACACACCACTGCACA
Source organism: Oriolus oriolus (assembly GCA_013400235.1). Classification (NCBI taxonomy): domain Eukaryota; kingdom Metazoa; phylum Chordata; class Aves; order Passeriformes; family Corvidae; genus Oriolus; species Oriolus oriolus. The sequence continues at coordinate 2,648,761 of VXBT01022073.1, read as the reverse complement.
ATCTGTAAGAATGGCAGGATAAGGGTGAAGAAGGTAAAATAAAGATATGCAGACCTTTACAAGGTAATATGGAATATCTATCTGACAACTTAAGTACACTCCTGAGCATTCCAAACTGAAATTTTTCCCTGAAAAAGCAATTCTCACATATAATATTTATGCTAATTTAAATTCAGAGCTAGTATAAACAAAAAACCTTAAAAATAGTAATTAGCAATTACACAGTAAGTAAAATGAGAAACAATATTAATTTTTTATGTATTTTTTATATTAATGGTTATGCATATCTCTGATAGTTGTTAACAGTATTTAATGTCAAGAATCAAGGTTAAAGCATGTCCACTAACTTTATACAATGTTCCACAGAAAAAAATTAACAAAGTTCACAAATTTTTATTTTTTCTGTCTCTCTAATAGCAAAACACATTGCATAAAATCATTGAAAGTAGTGTATGTTTTGAAAATTTTTGGTTTTCAATAAAGAAATTTACTGCCTCAGTTTAACATGACTTCTTGTGAGATATTATCTGTGGAGACTGTGGAATATCCATCCTGAGAGCCTTTCAAGATTTGGCTGAACAAAACCACAACTGATGTATTCTATTGCTAGTAATATTCCTGCTTGAGGGGAAATGGGACTGCTTGACATTCAGAGATCCCCATATTCTTAGTCATTAATTATTCACCAGAAGTAAGAAAAATGTTTGGGAAATATGTGAAACAGATAATAAGACAATAGTCACTCAAATCTTTGCAAAACAGAAAAGTGAACATGAATAGTACTTAATTTACCGTAAGGAATATTAGAAACCCATTTTTATATCTAGACCTGATATGTTTAAATGATTGTACTACTTAAAGCTTACCCTCACCTTTCAGGAACTTATAAATTGCCAAAAGACTGTCTTTTGGGGAAAAAAAAAAAAAGAAACTTCACATTTAAAAGATTCATTAAAGTTAGTAGAAAGATCTCCAGATTTCCATCAAATTTACATATCAGTATTGTAAAGTACTCTGGTGGTTGCCATGTAACAATCAGGGTTAGGTTCTGGTTTTATCATTTTGTCATTCTACATCTTGAATTGTATTATTTTATTTTATTTTATTTTATTTTATTTTATTTTATTTTATTTTATTTTATTTTATTTTATTTTATTTTATTTTATTTCCCTACCACTTTAGGAAAACCACCCAATATCCACACATACCAGTTTCACATTTTCAAAAGAAGCACACTAATATTTTTTTTCACTTGAGCTGTTGTCAGTATTAATTAGTGTAGCTACCAGGTCTAAAAAGAATTTGTTATTTGAAGTCAGCATTGAGTCAAATACCACAGCTGTCCCATTAACTTCAGCTGGATTTTTGCCTGAATACATAATACAATATTAGTTTATTATCAGCAAACAAGATGTTCTGTTATATTTTGATCCTCCTCTTAATAGGAGGTTGGATTTTCTTTTATTTTATTGTTTGATTTGATGCTTTTGTTAAGCTTTTTAAAAGCCAAATGAATGAATAAATGGAAATTAAGAAACTGTCAAGTTATCGTTACACAACGTGATGGCATTGAGAGATTGTACTGTGGAATAATCAGAAGTATGGTAAATATGACATTCCTTGTGCATATGCTGCAGAAAATACAATTTTTCAAGACCTTGTCCCAGGTAAAGTGGAATAGCATACTTTTGGCTTGATATCAGCTAAACTTCAGGTTAATCACACTTTTAGCTATCAGAGAATGATGGCATGAAGAAGTTGAAGTGAGACTTTGCATTTAATGGATGAAATTCTATTTGCTACAAACTGATAGCAGGTTTGGCAGCTGAATGATGTATTTCCGGAAATGGGAAGATGTCCTAGAAGTAACTCATGGCTGTTTCCAAAGATTTATTAAAACTAAGTTGACACTTGCATCACTGATAGAGGTAATTTCGGAGCTCTTGAAATTCTACTGACCCTAAGATAATGAAACTACCACCTTGTGCACATTTGTATTCTGTGGCAGGTAGCATGGGCTCGTGGCTCAGAATGTGAAACACTATCATTATATACTGAAGGAATTCGCACCAGTAACTGAGGGCAAATGCATAGACTCGAAGGTATTTCAGGAAGGGTAGATACAGTACTCAGAACCGAATGAGAGCTCTGTGCAAAACCAGTGATAACAAGTTATTTGGATTGTTAATAAAACTTAGGATTCTGTAGGATGAGTGCAGCCTTGTAACTAAGACTTTTTTTTCAAGGATTTTTTTTTATCCTGTATCACAGCAAGAATTTATATTAAGCCCTAAAACAAATCAAACCCAGTGCATGTGGAAAGTGCCATGAAATGTGCTTAAAAAAGTCTTGCTGAGGAAGAGACGTGCATATTTATGACAAAGACAGCCATGGGCTGTACAAATTAAAGCTTTGCTTATAATCCCAATAATGTTTTTAACAGTGTTTTCAGATAAGAAGGATACGTGTTAAAGTCTGATCAAAAGTATCGAATTTTAGTCTCATTCAAAATGTGGATTGGCCATGTGAAATGGGATGATTGCTTTATACTAAAATGCAGCAGAAATATTAGTGAAAATCAAGAGAAATCACTGGAACATTTCACTGATTTCATCAACTTTGTCAAAAAACCCCAAAACCCCCTATCTCCTCCTCATGATTTGATAATCACATGCACTTGTAAAATGTTTGAAAATTCACAGAGATTAGGGCAACAAAGGTAATCCTGTAAATGGTCCTGAGGAGACTGATCACCACTGGATAAACAGGAAACTGGCAATCAGAAAAAAATTTTAATACTCATCGCAGTGAATCTGGAGGTAGAATAGAGGACTGAAACTTTTCATTTACGAGTCGTGCCTTTGGTTCAGCTGTGGATCATGTCAGAAAGCAGATAAACAATTTTGTCTTCCTCAAAGACACTCAGTAGTAAGAGGGAGACTAATATTTTGAGGAAACTAAAATCGAAGCTGTATTTATACAATACTGTAAATGTAGAAGGTTAGTGTTTTTCTAGGACACTATTTCATCTGATTATTCTTTATTCAACTAGTCACCTTATTAGATGGCTTTGGTGCTGAATGCTTGTATTGAAACAAACTTTTTCCAGTAAAGCTTGCTACTGTACTGGTCCCAAAATGCCTCTTGGCTGGGAAGTTTGTCTTAAGTTCATTAAGGACTAAAATAAGACCCCTTATGTTTAAAATATCCACAGGGCCTGTATTATGGTCTGTCCTACACCTGCAAGCTGCATTTAGCTTTTAGCTCTGGCATAGGATGGACATTTGATCTTGGGTCTGTGTTCCTCCATCCACAGAGTGTCACAGCATTGCCCATTCTTCAGAACCATATTTGATTTATTAAATAAATGAGGAGAAGCTTGGGAAAACCATATTTTAGAACTCTGTAGACATTACTTTTCCTTTTGAAGCTGTGCCTTGAACCTGAGTTCTCTGAATCTGCATTGGGTTTGTGTGGCCAGGTTTTGGTAGTGAGGGGGCTACAGAGTTAAGTTCTCTGAGAAGCAGCCAGAAGATTCCCCTATATCTGACCGAGCCCATTGCAGGTGACTCCAAGACAGACCCACCACTGGCCAAGGCTAAGCCAATCAGTGATGGCAGTAATGCGTTTGAGATAACATATTTAAGAAAGTGGAAGGAGCCCACATTGAAGCAGCCCATTCCTGAAGGACTGCACTCCCTGGAAAAGGACCCATGCTGGAGTAGGTCATGACCAATGTAGCCCATGGGAAGAACTCATGTTAGAGGCATTCATGGAGGATTGTCTCGCATGGGAGGGGGCAGATGCTGGAGCAAGGGAAGGACTCTTCTTCCTGAGGAGAAGTGATGGCAGAAACAGCATGCGATGACCAGACTGCAACTCCCATTCCTTGTCTCCCTGTGGGACTGGGAGGGAGGAGGTAGAGAATTGACAATAAAGGTAAACCCAGGAAGGAGGAAGGGGTAGGGTAAAGGTGTTTTTTAAGATTGTTCTACTTCTCATTTTCCTACTCTTGGCTTGGATTGCTAATAAATTCAATTAATTTCCGTAAGTCAAGTCTGTTTTGCCCATGATGGTAATTGCTGAGTGATCTCTCCCTGCTCTTATTTCAACTCACAGGCTTTTTGCAATATTTTCTCTCGCCTGTCCAGTTGTGAAGGGGAATGATAAAGCAGCTTTAGTAGGCACCTGTCATCCTGCCAGGGTCAAACCACCAAAGAATCTAATAATTCTTTTTTAAAGTTAAGTACAAAAGCCTACATGCGTATAGTGTTCACTTACAGTGAACACGTAGTGTTCTAAGTTGATTGTGATGTCCTAGGATTATCTTCCTATTTACTATTTACTCTTACTGTTATAGTTTATGAACACTGAAAAAATTATAGCTGCCTTTTTTAACATCATATTTTAGCATAGGCTTTGCATAGACCTGCTCTGTTAGAGGTAATTACCAGGAAATGTTTAGTTCCATTTTTATTCTTTTATTATCCATGAAGTATACAACGTTTCCCCACTTTTTCCTCATTATTTATTTATTTAATGAATTATAGGAAGTGAACAGTTTTCACTGAAATCAGGTTTTTTTCAGTGTAGCCTAAGCTGATTACGTATCAGTTTAATATATTCACAAAATGTCTTTAAGAATGTCTATAATGGAAGATACCCTAGTTTAATTTTAAAAATTCATGCCAGTTAAATCCCACAGCTTGAAGTAGTTTGGAAACAGATTCATCTATATAGATGTAACTCCTTTTAGGGCACTTTTATGTCAGCCCCATCAGTTAATTCACTCCAATTAGAAAATATATTAATCTTACACAGTTTGCAAGAGATCTGCCTGCAAATACCAGGCTGGAACACATAGGACTTGCCTCAGTAAAATAACCCTAGATATTGTGTAAATGCTAGAACAGCATCTATATCCAAGCTGCAAAAAATATTGTGTTTTATTTCTCACAGGATCTCACACATGTGGAGTAGCAGTGGCAGCTACTCATGTTAAAAACACACCTGTCACTAGTGCAAACAGGACCCAGTTAAAGTAGACCTATTTTCTTAAATGGCTGTAGCATTGAAGAATGTATTGTGCCTCCTGCTTCTATTAAAGGAGCAATTTTCTTACCACTTGTCAAGCCTCATTTAGGTTTCACAGCTAAATAACTATTAGTTAGTTGCACATTAAAAAAAAAAAGACAAAAAGAAAAAAAATCTTTTCAAGGTGATATATTTTAGATATTTTTTATTTTCAATATATTAATTCAAATTAGAAGGGAACTCTGGTAGTCAGATTGTCCAAATCTCAGCTGAAGACATGGTCAATCTCCAATTTAGAGATGATTTAGATTTAGATAGTACTACATTATTACACTACTCAATAATTTAGAGATGCCTAACTTTATTTGACCATTTTATTAACATCCATTTATGCTGATTTTCACTGGTGCTTACTTTGGGAAAATCATAAATTTGCCAATAGCAAAATTTCAAGAGAAGAATATTGAAATGGTTGGAAGTATTTTCTCCAGTTTTCTTTTATGTTTTCCTCCATATGAGTGAAGAAGTATCTGGTCTAGTCACAGCATTCCACCATGTGCTTTCATGCTACACTGTAATAATTTTTAGAATATATGGTACTTGAGAAAAGCAAGGAGAAAAGTGTAATACCAATTTCTTCTGTACTTCCCAACAAATGATGATCTATTCAGGAAAGCAATATTATCTGCTAAAAATGCATTAATTTTCACATAACCTCAATATGTTTACCAAAATTCATTTTAAATTTATATTAAAGCTATGAATGCATTAAAGTTGGTGCCTAACAAATTATCCATGGGCATATTCCAAATAACTCACTTCTGCGCTTACTCTCAGGAAAGCTTAGCTAGATCAAAATTCTCAGCTTATGACAAATAGTTTTCATCTTATTCGCAGCATCTTTTAGAAAAAAATTCAGGTCATCAATGACAGGTGATTTGTAATTGTGGATCTACAGGATGCACAACTGCATTATGACAAACATCAATCAATAATGTCAGTCACACACTCTCATTGTCCAAATAACCAGTCATATTATCAAATTACTGTGTATATTTAAATGCAGTTGCTATAATAAAAATATTAACCTAAGAAGGAATAACTTAGCTTTGAGCTTCCTGGAAAGCTGCAAGCTCTTCAGCCCCTCACACTAAAATGCCTTACTTAAATTCAGTTAGTTTGTTTGGGATTGTTTTTTCCACACATGGGGATTCTCCTCGGCAAAGAATTATAAAAATAGAAGCTATATTTACAGAACATACCAATAATAAGTTATTTTATGAATAGATGAGTGTTCAGCAACTTCTTTACTGGGAAAAAGTTTATTTCTTCTAATACAGAATTTAAGTTCATCTCTATTGGCAAAAAGATTGGCAAGAAATCGGCAAAGTTTTTTACTGGAATGGAATTGAGGGATATCCACCAATTTCATCAGTTAAAAATCAAATCCTCTATAAAAACATAAAGACAAAATTCAAAAATTAAAGAAAAATATTTTTAATAGGCTTGGACCTGAATTTCTGATTCCTTACCATGTCTATGGAAGCAAACAAGAAAGGGGTTTTTTCAACACTCACTTTGTGCTTGTTTATCTGGTTACCAAAGGAGCAATGTTCCTCCTGGAAATTAATCACGAACTTTTATTCCCAACACAAATGATTTGAGACAGACACAAACAAATGCACTTCTTTCTTGAAGTTCAAATCAGTATGGAAATGTTGCTAAGCCCATCTACCTAAAATCCAGTGTTTCATATGTTACTCTACATCCTGAAAAGTCTGAAATACATGTACAAAGACCTAATTTTGTCATCTTTTGAAAGAGCAGAAAAATATTGCTGAGAATGAAAACAGCATAACCTATGCATGAGGAATTAGGGGAGAAAAAACATTGGTCACACACTTGTTAAAAAATTGGTGCTTTCTGTCATAAAATAACTTTTCTCCTGCTAGTGTATTTCATTGTTACAAAGGTCATTGTTTGTTTGAATAAGGGGAAATAAGCTGTGAGAAACAGTTTATGTAATGCAAATAAGAGAAGTTTGGCAGAGGCATGCATGTTAATAAGCAAAGTACAATTCTGACTACTGAGCTGCTTGTTGAAAAGTTTTCTAAATATACAACCATCATGTGGCTAAGTGTAAGGAGACTGGGTATGCTAGAAAACTGCCAAATGCATGTACTTGATAATGCCTAGGTTTTACATAACTTTTTTTCTTTTCTCTGGAAAGTGCTTCGCACAGCAACACAGGAGATATTCCCTTTGTGTTGCAGATGGAAAAACTGCTAAAGGGCAGTCAAAAGCCCTGTCTGAGGACAGAATCAAGGTCCATGGTGCCCAGTACACTTCACTGACTCTACAGCACTGCAGTTTACGAATCTATTTATTATTATTTCTTCTTCGAGCATCTTTTCCCCCACCTTAGACATAGAGCCCAAAAAACACCTACAGCAAACCTACCTTAACCAATGAGATGTTTAACTTCACACTGACATGAAGTATATAGATAACATTTTCAGTGATCAAGATCAAAGTCTTTTCCCAGTGATATCAATGAACTCTATTATCACAAAAACTAAGGTGTTCTGTAGTGAATCATCCTTTCAGGTTTCAAACTAAGCATTCGTTGAGAAATAGAGGTATTAAAAAAACCACTAAACAAACCTTTTATTTTTTTTCTTCAGATACTGAATGACAATTTCATTTCATCTGCTATTCTTCCCCTGTAAATCAGTGGCATAAAAGTACTGTATCATGGTTCTGTGGACCTCACACCTTGATTTCATTATATCTTCTGCAGTTCCAGACAGTCTAAACATAAACTGGAGGTGGGACACTATCTTCTGATCTGATACATTTACAGTCACTTTACATTAGCATTTAACTCTACATTTATGTTAGCACTCAAATACATATCTTTTTTAGATATTTATACACCTCAGCTATGATAGGATCTATGAATAACGCATGTTAATATAGTTGTCCTCACAATGCTCCCTCAGGGCTGGAAATTATTATCACTCACACTTTTCGAGTGGAACCACAAAGTCTGTGATATGAGACTTGGCTGCATTTCTAAAATAATCATTCCTGGTGAGGACGTAGCCATAAATCAGCTGCATTTCTGAGTAAGATCTAGGCACTGGCATTATGAATCTGACTTTTCCCTGGAAGGTTTAAGAAAGAATCCCAGTTTTTTCCATAATCTTTTAATGAAAGTTCTGTCCTGGTAGATGTGCAGTAGGAAAAATTCAAGCCAAAGAGAGCCTGCAACTTAGGTGCCCACCTGCCACCATTAGTAATTTTGTACTAAAGATTTATGGATGAGGGAAAAAAAAAAAGAGAATACTACCACATTGTTTTCAGCAGTAGTGAAAAAATTTCTGTTTCTTAAACTTAAAAAGTGCTGTTAAGGCATTGAAATATTCACATTTGCTCTACAACAGTTTTAATTTAAATTGTTTAAGGTCACACAAGTACACGGCAACACATATGATCAGCCTGTTGAATCAAGACTCCTGACCAATACTCATTTCCCTTATTATGCAGTACTCTTAATAAAGTCAGTACACTTAATTATATGTTACACACTTAGTGTGAATAATTATTTTGCTGAACCAGGAACTAAATGCCTGAAGACACAGTGAGTATATGAAACGCAAAAGCACTCAGGTAGCATAAACGATGTGTATCACACAAGCACTAGCATATGTTTGGCTTTTAATTGCTACTACAGTTCTCAGCAAGGCTACCAGAACACTATTTCTTGAAAAATAGGAAGCTTACAGAAAAGAAAATCTACAATATGAAAGCTTCTTTTGCTTTTCTCTAGTAGTAGATTCCCACTGCTCAGCTGTTCAAGATTAATAAAGAGACTGGTAGGAAGTAGCAGCAACAGAAATTATCTCTAACAAAGACAATGTGTGCTTTATAAGTTGGGGAAAATTGCGCTTTAAGTTTTCATTTTAGTAATGCTATCAATTTTTGCCAAGAAAATTGTAAACATGGGTCTTTGCTGAAGGTCTCTTTATGCTGAAAATTACTCTGTAGTCTTTGTTTCTCCAGCAGAAATGAGTGGTTTAGAGAGCGATAGAGGAATAACAAGCAGTAGAAGGAAATATACAGAAATATACATTGTCACTTGGATGTCTCCGCCACAACACAGTGTGATGAGCTGAAGAGAAGGAACAGATAATTAAATCACTGAAAATTACTACAGAGGAAACAAAGGAAACAAAGGAAGGAGAGAAAAAGCCAGAGACGTGAACAGTTAATGCCTAATCCTGTTCATAAACCATTATACATATTAGTTGCATTCAATGAAATTTTTCACAAAGTCATATGCAGAGGTGCTACCATGCTCAGTCTGAGCAACATATATAGACTAAAAAGGTAGTGTAAACAACAAAGACGTCAGAGGAAATTCTCTCACATAGAAACAGACCTAAATGCCACTTTAGATTTCTTATAATAAATCTTCCCATCATAAGCCTCTAGTTGATCCTACAGAAAGGAGCAGAAATGCTTGGTGCCATGTCTACAATTCTGTACCAATGCTTCAGGCACTTCCGTGGCCCCCTCTTGGCCCACTCCAACAGGTTCATGTCTTTCTTGTGCTGGGGGTCCAGAGCTGGAGGCAGTACTCCAGGTAGGGTCTCGTGAGAGTGGAGTAGAGGGGAAGTGTCTATCTTCCTTGACCTGCTGGTGATGCTTCTTTTGATGCAGCCCAAGGCACAGTCCTAACTTATAGAGGCAAATCTGTAGAGAGAAACAGTGGGTGGTGAGCACACATTTCTATAATCTGTTCTGGTGATGAAATTCACATTTGTGGCTAGAAAGCTTCAAATACATTTACTGAAGGTATATTCTGGTTAAATTTAATTGGAAAGAGAACAGGTTTTATGTATTCTAGGACAGTTTCATAATACAAACCCAAACACTATAGATGGGAACAACCAGGAGGCACATTCCAAAGGTGCATTACTGATCTAAGCTAAGACTTTAAAGTAGGTTTACCCTAAAATGAACAGAAATGAAAAATAGGGTCTATGAGAGATGCCCACAGGCCACTTTCTAAAATGGCAGCTGAAGCATAGCTAGGACACACTGGAATAAACATTCTCAAAGAGTGTTACACGATGCAGTCAGGCACTCTCCAAATTCTTCTGCAGATTTTAGATGCTCTGGGTGTCTCAATATAGGTGTCTGCCTATGAGCCCTAGCATCTAAACTTCTACAACAGAGAGCGGAGATTTAGTGAGTGCTGTTAATGCAGACTGCTGAGCTCCTCGGCTCACCTCAACATAGACACTCAGATTTGATCAGATCTTCAGCTCCCCAGACATCATTGGCTATTTAAAGGATCCTCAGATCATTTGTCCGGATGAGGGTCTCTGGTACTATTTGAAGTGTGTAGTCTCAAACATCTGCTCTGGTACAACATGGATCTCCAGCAGGTACTGATGGTTGGGTGTGTATTTAACATGCACTGCATCCCTCCTGTCATGGGTGGAAGTGGCTGAATGATTACACAGTAGGAGAAAGGCAGCGACTGCCATAACACTGATTTCTTTAAGAAATGTTTGTTTAAGTCACTTCAAAATTCCCAGTATCTCCTCAAGCCTGAAAATGCAGTGCTTGAGAGCTAAGCTCCTCAGAAATCACTTCATCCCAATTGCAAAGATGCATTTCATTTTGCAATGGGAAAATGCTGCAATTCTTGGTGCAAGAATGACATAATACAAAAGCTCAATCTCACTATGAAAATGATAAATCATTCTGGTACTTTCATACCCTCAATCAAGTTAATTTTGGACATTAGACAATTTTTTTTCCAGTGCTCATAGAAGATATAAATAATGTGCTCTGGTTCATATATTAAAGTAATATTAACAGATAGGTAACTTCAGAAAGTTACCTTTGGGTAATAAAGAGTTACTTTCTTACACAGAATAGATATTGCATAAACAGAGTTAGATGAGCTCAAAAGCAGATGAGGGTGTCTTCTGGGAACCACATGACTGGCATTTTGCAATTTCTATAGTAGATTTTAAAACAGATTGGTGAAGATGTAGTGAATGCTTCACTGTATTTCCTATTTTTGCCTTTTTCAGCAATGTACATATCCTGACGATTCCCTCCCTCCACTAGGCTGGCATGCCTTTTTTTAACCAAACTCTTTAGAATTCTGTATTGTACAACTTCTTTGTACAATTTTTTTTTTTAGTTTCTTTCTATTTTTGAGCGATACAACTATTTTGTTGCCTAGCACCAGATAACAAAAATTGAGAGTTTTTCAGCTTTCCAGGCTTTCACCTAGCTTTCATTTCTTTTTCTGGTTTTCAGGTCTCTTCTCTCCTGTTTGGCAGTCTTTAGTCTTCTCTCATGGTTTCTCTGGTACTTCTTACCAGACTTTGTACCCTGCTTCTTATAGCAGTTCAATTTTCCTTTCTGAAGAGTTACAGTCACTTTCAGCACCGCATCAAACAACTTCGTACCTAGCTACTGACGAACTTTCCTATTGTGTAACCATTTATTTAACCTCCATACCTTACTCTAGGCCTCATATCCTTTATTTACATCTATCCATGTTTTTCATCCTTTCAAACCTGTATCTGTCCCTTGAGGCATCCAGCATTGTTCATGGATATAATGGATTTGTCTTTCTCTGCCAGTCCATTCTCAGACAACAGGCTCAGTTTCCTTTCCTCTTCTTTGCCAAGAGCTTATCTTTTCTGCTTCCCCTTTGCCAGACTTACTTAGCTTCAGAGTTCTACTTACTGTTGCCACTATTTTTTTTCATTACCTAACACACGAATTCCCTTAGGAACATGACTAATTTTCCCATTTCTCTCTCATCTCTCTCTATCTTCCTCTTCTCTCTTTCTGTCTATCTATTTGAAAGTCATCACTGCCATCTAATCTGCCCACTCTTCTACCAATAGCTTTTTTTTTAATCTGTTCTCTGGGACCTTTTGGTTCCCACGGTTCAAACCACTTCCAGTAGGAGTAAAGAAAATTGTTTATTTATTTATTTATTTCTAATCCATCTTCTCTGGTTCTTTGCAAGCTTTTTATAATGACATATTCTATCATATGTCTCTTCCATGACAGCACCTTCCTCATCTATTTTGTTTTCTATAGGAAATGCATATCTTAAGAATCAAATTATTGAAAAGCTGACAATCACAGTTCAAGTAATTTAATAGTGATGACACCAGTGAAAATGATTTACTTGTCTCCTTTCACATGGAGACCCAAAATGTGTTGAAATTATGTGTATCATATAATATCTAGCTGCACAAGAAAATTATTGTCTTTATTTTTAGCAAACTGAGAGTATAAGGTGTCTCATTATCTCTGTGAAGTCACAAAAAACTGCTTCAGTGGGCTTTTGTATCTTGTTCATAACAGAAAGTACTTTCATAGTCACTTGTTTGAATTGTGGCATAGACTGTAATACAGACTTCTGTTATTAGTATTTTTGTTAATTGATGAACATATGTGCATTGCTTATAAACTCACCTATATTTTCATCTCTGTTCTTTCTTCCTATCTTCTCAGCCACCACTTCAAAACCTGTGAAAGGTTATATCAAGTGTAGGAGCAGTAGGGTATTTGCAAATAAGCATTCTCAAAAGAGAGATTTTCCATTCAAACTATAAAAGGGAAAATTCTACATTCTTTCATTAAAAAAGCCCACAGCAGCAGTATTACTTCATTCAGTCAGGAAACACAAAAAGTCATCACAAAAGCTTCCAGTAAATGTAATTTTGAATATCAAGGAAATAAATGGACAGAAAGATACCAAAGTAATCTGTGAATAGTGGCCAATTTTAACAGGAGAAATAAAAGGATTGGATTTGTCTAATGAAAAATAGATGTCTTCAATATTAATATCTTCCAGTCCTTCTCCTAGACCAATATAACTCTGCTGTACTTTTCCCCTCATCTAAATTTAACTATTCTGAAAAATTTGACTATTATCTTTTTCTTTCCTGCTTCTCTCTCTTTTCCCTTGTATCTCTGCAGGGTTGTCTGGAGATTTTTTTTACCATTACATCCCAATTTAGTTGCAATACTATCACCTTAGTAATACCATCTTGAGCATGTTCCTGGCATGCTCTCATTGATGCCTGTTGGGTTTTTTTTATATGCTTATGATCTGTCATTTCAAAGCTAAATTTAAATTAACAAAAGTGCTGATGAGTTACCAGAATCTTCTTTCATCCTCATCCTGTTTTCAGTTCTGCATCTGCTGCCAGCAGTTCTCCTGTCTTACAACTTTTGCTCGTTCTTTGTTACCTGCTTGAATAAGTGCTTCCAGTGGGGAACTAGAAAGCTGCTCTTTTCTACCTCGCTGAAATACAGTGAGAGCGTTTCATTACAGAACAGTCCTAATGTTTGACAAGATGTGCAAATTTTTGTTATATATACAAAATTATCTGGTTTAAATATGTAAAACCCAAATTGCATTATGTAAAATTAACAACCTAGGAAAAGATTAAATTGGTAGAGGGAGCTAAATATTTGTTTCACAGGAAATGGAATAAAATATTGTGGGCATTGATCTAGTAAAGTCTTTTAGCCTTCCAAACATTTGTACTAAATCATTTGGGAAAGAATTGCAAGGATATACTTTCTTACCTCTGACTTTTAGAAAGGGGAAGAAGAAAGTAGTTTTATCTCTTACACATAAAAGCACTTCTCACCCCTCTTTTTTTTTTTTAACTGGTCTTTAAAATTTTTCAATATTTCTTCTTTTCAGAGTTTTTTTTCTTATCCCTTATCTGTTCCTGTTTTTCCATTTTGCCATTTCAAGAAAGAAATCATACAGCATAAAGGAGAGTATTTTAGAAATAAATGACTTAGAAAACAGGTATTTAGGGAAACTAAGTAGCTCATGGTGATGAGCTCTTACTTTAATACGACATCTGGACAAGCAGCTGTGATCCTTAGATGCATAAATAAAGAAATACTGAGTAGAAATAGAAAGCTGATCTACAGCACTAGTAAATCTGTTACTAGAATATTATGTGTGATTCTAGTGTCCACACTACAAAGAAAAAAAAAGAAGTTGAAAGTGAAAACTAGAGCTTAGTCAAAAATTTATTGGGTCTGAAAAACATTTTTAATCAGTTATTAAAGGAGTTTGATTCAGTTAAATTACCTAAAAAAGACAAAAAGGCAGATTTGATCACTGTCAGCAGAACTGTGACATGTAGTAAGTGCTGACAATCTATTGGGACACAAATAGATTCAGAGAGGCACAGGGCAAATGTTGATATTATGATTCTGTCCATATTAGAATATATTACAGTATTTTGGATCATCTCAAAAGAATGAGCCTGCAGAAAACCATTTTACAGCACTGGTAACATTGGGAATACTGGTTAAATTATGATGGCACAGAGATTAGTATCTGGTAGCAACCAGAGAAAAATCCTTCAGGATCTTAGTTGTTATGAGTAACCTCATAGAATCACGTAGGTTGTAAAACACCTTTTATGATCATCAAGTCCAACTGTTAACCCAGCACTGCCAAATCTGCTACTAAACCATGTCTCCAAGTGCTACATCCACGTCTTTTAAATAGCTGCAGGGATGGTGACTCAACCACTTCCCTGAGGAGCCTGCTCCAGTGCTTGATAACCCTTTCAATGAAGAAATTTTTCCCCTGGCACTACTTGAGGCTGCTTCCTCTTGTCCTATCGCTTGTTAGTTATATCAAAGAAGATTTCAGTCAATAAAGGCACAATATAGGAGTGTAACAAGATCTAGTGACTGAAAGTGGGATCCACAAGGTAACCACTACAAAGGCAAATAGCCACAAAAATAATTTACCTAGGTATAATTTACCTTGATGACTTGATGCTTTGGATTCAATGTTCTTTTAAAGAGCAATCTCTAGTTCAGCCATGAAACACTAATTTAATATAAGCGTCTGTTGCATGCAGACACGAAGGAACACACAGACACTAACTCTGAAAGAGAAAGAAAGCCCGAAAGCCCAAAATCCCCGGCCCAAAGGGCCTGCTTCTTTATTTTATACACTTTTAGAAAACCTTATGGATTGGAAGGTGACATTACCACCCCTCAACCACATAGGTCAAAGGAGAAATCCATCTAATTTCTCCGCCTTAGGAGAAAGAATGAAAACATTCAGGCGCAGTTAGGATAACATGGCTTATGTTTACAGAAAGGGCGTGAGAATTCTATTTACAGAATTAAAAACATTGAAGAACTGTGAAAAGCAAGGCAACAAGTGTCACTGAAGAAATTTTATGGTCAGGATATATGTTAGTTAACCACCAATGAGCATAAAGGTCTCTTGGTTTATCTGAATCTATGGCATGGAAAAAAAACCCCTACTGATACAGACCAGCAGAACTATGGAAAATTATTTTTCATTAAAAGAATATTATTAAAATTTCCTGAAAATTCACTGATACTGTACTACAGTAATAAGGAGGCCTCAGAAAGTGATCTGCTTTACCTTTCATCCAATTTTGAGAAACAATGCACAGACTAAAGGGATAACACAAGTTCCCCTGGCCATGCTGAAGGCAGTATTTACAGAGCCACTGGAAGCCCTTCCATTCCTGAAGCCTGCTAATATTTCTACCAGCTTCAAGAGGCCTCTCATTGTGTGAGGTTCTGCAGCTCTGAGGCACTGTTTAAATTATTTGCTCAGACTCACTTGTGGCCAGTTTTTGAGCAATAGTGATCAATCACAATTGAGTTCCTGGTACCATGTCACAACAAACTGATTAAACTCTCCCTAAAGAAATCACAGCTGTTATTGGGCCTAACAATATCACCAGGACTTTAAATTACAAAGGAGATTATATTTGTGTCTCAGAGAAAACATTTAAATTTGAAAGCTCAGCAAAGAAAAGGATAAAAAATTTGTTCCAACAGTGTTGAGTGATCTCTGTAGATATTTAAGAATAGAACATTTGCTTTCAGAATTGTAGTGTAAGAAAAAATTCTTCTTTGTTATGATACTGGCTTGTAAGATGTTCCTGTGCCTTTTACTGTTTAACTGCTCACAAACAAATAATCCTTGTTTTGCAGGCAGAAATCACAAAGATAACATTGGCTTCCTTAGCCAGTCCAGAGCTGCTGCTGAATGGCTGCAAGGACCCACTGCAGTGATGACTCAAGTTGATAGCAGACATCCTAGCCTGGAGAAATCCCACTGACTGCTAAGAGAGAGACTCTTAGGAAAGTAATTACCATTGCATAACCTATGATCTAAAAGTTCTGGCTTTACCTCATCTGTAAATTCAAAATACTTTACTATGGGAAGTAATGACTAAATTTAAGCCCAGAAATGTTTTACACTGAAGTACTGTGAGTCACAGCCAACGCATATGCTTAGGGATTACATGCAATGTAACTACTTCCTTTAAGGGTCTCGTAAAATTAACTGCATTGACTTATACTGAGTTCAGATTTCATAGTACTGCTCTGTTGCTCAAAATTAAATTTAATGGATCAAGCAAGAAAAATGCCAATGATCTTGAAGCAAAAAAGAAGCAAACAATCTTAGCTGTATTTATTCAAAAACAAACAAACCAACCCCACCAAAAAAACCAAAAACAAAACTAAAAAACCCCAACCCCACACACACACACACACACGCACAAAAACCCCCTAAAAAAACAGAAGAGAATTTGTATTGTAAAGAAAATAACTATTTAGCTGACTCAGTACTCAGGAGATTATATTGAGATGAGTTCCCTTTACAGAAACAGACTCTAGGTCTGCCTGACCTGCGCTAAGATAGCATCTTGGACAAAGAGGCAGAGTAGGCCTCCAGCAACATCTAACAAATGTGTGTAATTTAGAGCATAATTTAACACATAATTTGAAGCAGCTTTTCCCTATATTCACAAGATGCTCTTGTTTTGCCCAGTGCAAAGGAGCAACAGGAAGGAATATGCCGGTGCCATCCTTGCATCATACATTACTACTTGCCCATGAATAGATGCCTTGATTCCCTTTTCCAGAGAGCTTGCCTGACCATTTTTGTTTTTTAAGCAGTCACAAGCACAAAGGAAAGGAGGACACAAGCTCGGCAAAACTCTGAGGCATGGTGAACAAACTCTGATTGGAATCTGCCTGCCAGCTGAGCAAAGCTGCAATTTCCTGAAACATCTGCCTTTTACACCCCCGACTACATAGAACCAGGTCAGACAGAAAGATTGATAGATCAGGCTTGCAAACACAATATTCAGACTCATCAAAACTATTAAAAAAATGAATTCAACAAGCCATGTAGTTACACACAGGAGAAGAACACTTTCATTTGTGTTTTGTGGAGTTTTTTTTTAATTTCAGTGTATTTTAAGCAGATGCAAAATGGTTCAACTTCAGCCTGATTTCTTCAGACATGATGATTTTGGTTTCTTGACAGCACAGATCCCAAGCGTGCCTAAAGATAAGTGACACTGAGAATGCTTTAAGAGCCCAAGCTCTCATCTCAGGTCTCCTTTTCTCCCCCCATGCCTGTCGCACTACCCCTACCCACAGTGTTCAGGGTGCAGGCCAGTGGCTCCTCATTCAGGCCATAACTCTAAGCCAGTTTTTTCAGATGGGAACACAATACAAGATACAGAAACTGTGTGTTCTCTTTACGCATGCTGAGGTCCAAACCAATTATGTTTCTGTTGTTCACGCTCAAAGCTTTGAACCCGACTGTTATTTCTTATTCTATATTGGCCACATCTGAAGCTTTAGCTGTATTTGCTGATGCCTGCTGTGACCCATCTCAGGTTCACTGACCATCCAGAGCAGGCAAAGGGGTACATGTGCACTATTAAATAAAAGTAGGCTGGGAGTTGAACCTGAGATGTAGATCCTTGCTCATCCACACCACTGAACTGTCAGATTGGTCATTGTTTTTTTCAATTGCCTCTCCAAGACACATCTGCTAATGAAAGATTTTAGTAACATGGACACCAACAGTCCTGAACCACATGGTGTGGTTTCTAATCCTGTTTTAATCAGTATTATAGACATGGCCTCTGTACATCACAGTTCCAGCCTCATCCTTTGCAAACTATTTCTTTACGATGAAACCACAGCGGAAAGGAGTGACTCACACGCATATGCGCCATCCTAGTGTGGATTCAGGACATGCCCAGCACAGGCACAGAGACCTGGGAGCTGGGATGTGCTCTTAGGCTCTGCTGTATAGACATCGCTTTACTGAAGTAAGTTCTTTCAGAATGAAAGGTGAGTATTGACTTATTTGTACAGTATGAAAAACGGAAACAACCCTTCATCCTTTAAACATCGGGAAAATTAGGTTGATCTTTGTAAAACTTGCCCTTAAAATTAGGTCAACATCGCGTTTCTTCATTAAAAAAACAACCCAGAATTATCTTGTTCTCGATTTTCATTTGAAATGTTTTTCAGTTCATCTCTTCCCATACGAGAAGATGATTTATTTTATGTTAATGTTTTATATTCCAATAATGCATTAATATTAATATATTATAATACCTAAAAATGATACAAGGCATCAAGCCTAGGTTTTTGTCAGAAACAGGTTTTTTTTTTCATTCTTCACTTCAGGGACAAGGATATAAGAAACAGACAATCCTTAAGTTCCCTTATGGCTCTGAGGATGGTTTTATAATGTAATGTTTTGAGGTGTGTGGCAGAAAAAACAGAAAAACATGAAAATCAGTGTCTGGCATTCATAACAGTCACAACAACCTATGATTCAACTTTACATTTTTTTAACTGGTTGTTTGGGTAATGGTGTGGGGGAATGTGAGTGTATGTTTTTGATTTTTTTGTCTTATAACCTCAGTTTCTGGAATCAAGTGATTATAGCAGATGCTAGACTTTAATTTCTCCTTAGGCAATTTCACAACTTTCACAGCTGAGGGAGACCTTAAGGACATGAATTAACTATTAGAATCAGTCAAAAAGCCACCCTAAATGTTGTGATTTTGTCAGGTTGGAGTCAAAATTTCTGAATGTTTCTATTGGAATACAATACAATAAGAAGACACAAACTTGGCCAAGTTGCTATATGAGAGCATCATGCTGTAAAAGACTACGGATTGAAACCCAGATACTGTATGCTACAGAAATAATCAGAGAAAGGGGCAATGCTCACTGTGGAGTGTATGCACATATTCCCAAATCAAAAACAACATGCTCTTCACAGTGATTTAGAATTCAGAGCTTGGTAAGCAAAAGGGAAGAATAACCATATAGCCTGTTTGCAGGCTAAATGTGATTGACATATTTCTTACCCACAAAACTTTATTTCTGCAAGTTGTTCTCCTAAGGCATATTGAAGATTCACCTTTTCCCTTTTTGGTGTTATTGAGAAACCTACAAGATACCTACAAGAAACGCAAGCTTCCGTGTAATTAAAAAAATCCCAGAAACAGTTTTAATTTTCAGATGAGCTCCTGGGTTGGTCAGACTCTTAATCTTCAGCACCAGTGGGCTACACACCAGTGTCCTTCCTAAAAAGCACCTCCCCCTCCTCTGGTTTTCATACCACTTTGCATTGCGAACTTTCTTCAGTTTTCATGTAAAAAACCCCAGACAAATTCCCTAGGAACTGCAAAAAACTCTCACAAGTTTTCACTAACCACACATAGGCACACAAGTGCAGAAATTAAAATTACTGTATTCATTATCTTCTTTTTTCCACTCAGCTTTGAAATGCAGACACCTCTGGTATGGACTATGGCAGCTGTTCAACATCAACAGGAGTGTTGCTACTGTGCTACTCCTGTTACAGTGCTTTATCTTTCATCTCCTTAAGAGGAATATAATTGCCCACGTGGAGAATAAAAAAAATATCCAAACAGTAAATCAGACAGACCCTAGTAGGTAGAATGTACATTCAGTGAAATACGTAAAGGTAGCAAAAATATGTTTTAAATTATTTGGAAAACAGTCATCAACCCTTTAGAGCATGAAAGGTTTACAAGATTAAACTGTTAGAACTGATTTAGAATTTTTTTTCTACAGAAAGGGTATAGCTACTCTAAAACACCCAATTAATTGTGCATAACATTTATTTGATATATTTTTTCTTCTAGTTTTTCTCACAAATTCTGGCCAAATCAGAGCACCTCTCCTATGAAAACAGGCTGAGGGAACTGGGGATGTTCAACCCAGAGAAGACTCTGGGGAGACCTTATTGTGTCCTTCCAGTACCTAAAGGGGTCTTATAATAAAGTGCAAGAGTGACTTTATTACATGAGCTGATAGTCATAGGTCAAGGCAGAAACAATTTTTAACTAAAAGAGGAGATTTAAACTAAATGATAGAAAGAAATTCTTTACTGTGAGGGTGGTGAGGCACTGGAACACGTTGCCCAGAGAAGCTGTGGATCCTCCATTCCTGGAAGTGTTCAAGACCAGGTTGGATAGGGCTCTGAGCAACTTGGTCTAGTGGGTGGCATCTGTGTCCGTGTCAGGGGAGCTGGAACTGTATTACATCTTCAATGCCACTTCCAACCCAAGCCTTTCTATGATTCTATGTTCCTATAAATCACTACCTTTATTCCCATTTATATCTGGATATTTTATAAAAAAATAGCACAATTCAACATCTAAACCCATTCTTATAAATAATGAAGCAAAATGACATTCACAGATGAAACCCAGTTTGTGATGAACCACAATTAGGATTTACAATAAGTGTTACCTCATTCTTTTTTCACCTTCCTTTTGTAATGTAATTGGTCAAAATGACCTTTAGCGAGAAGTTGAAGAATCTTATACTGCTTATTTCAGACAAACTATTTTTTATTGTTAAATATCAACAGAAAAAATGTATTGCTACTACTCAACCTGAACATTCAAAGTAAAGGCATGCAAAGGGAATTTCTGAGAGTGTAGTTAATTATTGCTTTTAGGTGTACTGCCAGGAACTGTGAAAGCCAGGCTACGGGACTGCTAATGGAATACTCAGGGACTCTGATCTTGGTACAAAGCAAGTCATGGTGCTGGTGACCTTCATCAGGGGATCATGACAGTGACATGCTGGAGTTGCTCCATAGCTACAACATGTATCTGTTGGATGATTGGTGCTTTGATAGCCGTAGCTTTAGAGGGAAATGCATGACCTGTTCTGACCTCAAGAGAAGAACATGTACCAGAGGAAAAGGGCTCATGGTGTGCTAATAAGAGAAGGTTATGACATTTTCAAATTGAGAGAGAAAGCAAATTAGGTTGAAACTAAATCAGATAAATCTATGTCTGCATGAACATAGGTATATATGCGTTATAAATTTTTATATTTACTTTTCTACACAAAAGAAATGGGTTTTTATTTCTTTTAGCGGCACAGACCTATAGAGTTGGAATTTTAGTAAAGGATGAAACAGCCAAATCTACTTCTGAAATTCAAATAACTAAAATTGAATAAGGATGAAGTTCTTGAGTGTGACTATTACCTTAAGTTGATGTTTTCAAAATGAAATTTAGTTAGCAGGCCTAAGACCCCTGTAAAAAATGTGCAGATATGACTGATATTTTACAAACCAGAGAAATAATGTTCATTTTTGTAATCCAAACAGACCATAGAGTTTTTGTCACTGTTCTTGTGCTTTCCGTATGCACAAATATAAGAAGGTCAACAACTTACTATTTTCTTTGAACAACACATACAGAAAAGATACCAGAACAGAAATAAACTCTTGAAATTGCAGCTACCACAGATGCATTTGCTAGCTCTATTACAGAGACAGATGCATACAGAGCAGGAAAAATCTACAAAATTATTAAGACAGTGGCCTCAAATAGAAGAGCTGAATTTAGTTATTGCCATTATAGCAGTCCTATGGAACACGTTCACATAGCTAAATGCCAAAAGAAAGAGGTTTTAATATCCAAATTTCAGGTAAATTTGGAATCTAATTATGAAACATGTAGAAGTTTTGATGATGAACAGATTGCTGTTAACTTATTCCCTCCAGAATTCTCGGGGTCCAGCTCTTAAATTCTGGTATTTGAAGATAGATGGTGTCTTAACTTGGAGAGAACTGCTTATGTCTGTTCATCCTTCTCAGATATAAACCTTACAGTTAAATTAGGTAGCTAAGACACAAAATTACTTTCTCCTGAAATACAAGAAAGATACTGATACCGCTTTCTCCTCTAGTACATCTCACTTTGAACCATATCTGTAAATTGTCTTATGTGGACCAAACCCTAAAATTTTAGTTTCATCGGATCCCAAGTTATTGGATAATCTGAGAGAAGTGGCTCTCAATTTGTTTTGTGCTAAATTTACTCCGTTTTGCTTAATTACCTATCAAATGGAAATGAGGTTTTATTTGAGTTTTTCAAATGTCAGATTATTTCCTTGCTATTACTTAGTTTGGAAATGAATACACATACTGTGTTATACTCCACCTGTCTTTAACGTAAAGCCTTATCTAATGGATATGCTCTGGAAATATCAAGGTGTTTCAACACACCAGAGAGGGTAGGCAGATAGTCACACAACCTAAACACACTCAGCTTACATCCTAAGCTACTTAGATAAAAAGTAACACAGAAATATTGGAATCAGGATTCTGAAGTGCTCAAAAGTACAGTTTCACTGAAAAGCATGTAGTCCACCTTTTTTATCCAGTCATAGTCCATTTGTCCTCCACACTGGCTGTTATTTTCTGGATTTTTTTGTACAAGTGAATCAGCTAGTTCCCTTGGAAAGCAAAATGGGTAAGCTCTCTAAAGACCCGTAGCCAGCAAAAAAAATTAATGATTCAGCCAAGACTTCTTAGCACAGAGATTGAGTTAGCTGTCGGGTACAAATTAGAAAGACATTACAGATGAAGCCAAAGTGAATCAACCTCTGTTCATCATTGCCACACCTACAAAAAAAATAAATTTACTTCACATGTCATTAAACAGATTAGTGAGGGTAAGTTATTTCATCAAAATACACACAATTAAATGTATTTAACCTCGAGGAAAGTGGGGGATGCTTCTGGAGAAACTGAAAGAAATTTGACTTTAAAATGATAAGGAAAGCAATCATAACTGAATTGCACTTGTGGACCAATGCACACACACTCTTAAACTGCAAGAGTAATATATATGGAGTTGAAGGAAGTAAATTCATGGCATCTAAAAGCATGAAAAGAATCATCACACAATCAGTAGATCATAAAAATTAAACTCAAAAAGCATTTTCCAGGAATCTCCAGGAGTAATCACTTTCCTCCAAATGGAGTGATACTGAATTCCATGAACAGATAAAACCTGTGCTCGGCATAATAGATAATTCAGACATCTCTCAGAGGAACATCCCATAGCTATAAGGAGTTTTGTGCTGGTTTTGACTGGTATAGAGTTAATTTTCTTCATAGTAGCCAGCGTGGGGCTGTGTTTTAGATTTAGCTGGAAACAGGGCTGATATCACAGGTATGGGGTTTTTTTACTGCTGAGCAGTGTTTGCACCAAGTCAGGGCCTTTTCTGCCTCACCCCACCCCAACTGAGAGTGTGTTGGGGGTGCACAAGCAGCTGGGAGGGGACACAGCCTGGACAGCTGACCCCAACTGGCCAAAGGAATATCCTGTACTATATAACATCATGCTCAGCACGTAAAGCTGGGGGGAAGAAGAAGGAAGAGGGGGAATGTTTGGATTGATGACTTTTGTCTTCCTGAGTCACTGTTAACACATGAGGGAGCCCTGCTATCCAGGGGATGGCTGAACACCTGCCTGCCCACGGGAAGTGGTGAATGAATTCCTTATTCTACTTTGCTGATGACTGCAGCTTTTGCTTCACTTACTAAACTGTCTTTATCTCAACCCATGTGTTTTCTCACTTTTACTCTTTCAATTCTCTCCCTTACCCCACTGTTGGGGAGTGAGTCAGCAACTCTGTGGTGCTGAGTTGCTGGTTGGTGTTAATGTACAACAGTTTGTAACAGCAGTTCTTTCAGAAGATTGAGGCAAAGGTGTTACAGTCCACTCCTGTGACATCTACAGTCCTCTAACTTCATGAGGGTCTCAGAGGAGTGCACGTGGCAAGAGAAGTTCTGAATTCAGTACTTAAATTCAACACAATGCTTAAAGAAGACAGAAGACTGTGATTAAATACTTAGTTGAATGGGGACACCTAAGTTCCTCACTGGAGCAAAATGAAACTAGATGCAGCTGGTGTGCTCATTCTGCTGCAGCATCTAAGTATCTGAGCATTTATCAACATATGGTTCACTTCAAAACTTGAAAGTCTGTGATTGTGGGGAACAGGCTCACAGTTAAACAACTATTTCAGTGATTTGTTTAAACTGCACTAACTTCTGGGTTTATCACTAGAACAACCTATGTGAATAGATTTATCCACTCTTGCATTCTTCTTGAGGTCTTCTACTTCACAGAGAGCTTTGAAAAAACACTTTGTCTGTGCATTTACCCCAGACAAACAGTTCTAACACAATGTAAAAATTTTGGCAGTGCTGTCATGGTGGTGGGGGTATCCTGTGACCTGGAAAACACACTCCATCAGGTATTGTTAACACAGGATCAATAGTATCTCTCACCTCATCTAATTTCTTGTACAGAGAGTAAAGGCATCATTCCACTGTTACTGAAAGATTAGACAAATCATCAGATGGAATTTGTCAACATAATAAAATGTATCAATGTAGATATTTGAAAATTTGAAACTCTTTTACATGATGAAAAAAATTGTAAACAAGAAAGCTAACTTTTCTTAAAGTATTTATACCTTTAATCTTTTGAGCTGTTAGAACAGATTAAATGCAATCCTCCTAGCATGATGTAGAGACAATATTCTACAACATACTTGGTAACAGATGTTTGCTAATCACTGATAAATTTTGCATATTTAAAAGGAGAAATGGCTTTTAGAGATGATGCTGATGTAATTATAAGAGTGCAATACAAACCATATGAAGATTTGAAAAAAAATCTAACCTGGGGATAAATATAAAGCTGCTGTAGTTTTGAATCTGTGACTTGCCCACACTTAAGCTAACTTATTTAAAAGTCAAACGACATATAAATGAGCCTCCATGTAAATATTAGAAAAAAATTTTCTTCGATTGAATTTCACAAACTTGCAGTTCTGTTTTGATTTTTTTGATTCAGTAAATGGATAAATGGACACTTCGAAAAGTTTTCAGAAATATACCCAAAAGCACACCTTTCAAACAATGCCTTCTAAAAAGAAATACCAAACTATGAACATGGTACTTACTTAGAGACAGAAGCATCCAGCCAGAGAACAGCTCCATACAATGCAGCCAACATGTTCATTTAAACCAGACTGGCAATTGCTCATACTTTCCATAGCCCTGGATGGACATGAAACAAGGAACCCACTTAGGCTTTCTGGATAGTATTTAGGTACTTCTACTTATTATATGTGGGCTAAAGAAATCAAATGGGTTTTTAGACCTGCTGCACTTACCGACGTTGGAAAAAATGACATCTGTGAATGTGCTCTCATCTGAATAGTGCTAACTGGTACTTCAGTGTCATGGGAAATTTACTGACTAAAGCAAGCAACACTGTAGACTAGACGTATATGTGCCTACATAGAAAACTGAGGAGATAATTCTGTTAACAACCTGTCCCCAGACAGGGTGCAGAATTTCCACAGAGTTTGTAAATGGCCAGAACAAATAGAGAGCTTCTTATCTGTCAGACACTCATCCATGAATACCACTATTAAAAAAAAAAGCAAATCCCCCCACCCAAACCAACCAAACAAAATAAAACCCCACCAAATGCCACAAAAAGACACAAACCAAAAAAATCCCAAGGCAGAAATTCAGCTCCAGACAACCTAACTTGAAAATTGTTTGAATGCTTCCTGTCAAGTACTTTGCACCCGTTAGGTAACAGAAAGATTGTCAGATAAACCAAATATGGAACCCCACTAAATGTGTGATGCTTGATCTTTTTAATAAAAAGTAACATCTTTTGTCCAAGTATCAGAATGTTTTAACAGAAGAGTCTTTGGCATGTCAGAACATGAATGCACCTATTGAGAAAATTTGCTTTGTAATGAATAATGTCTGGAATGAGACAAAAGGAAATTTTTAGCAGGAGATAGAGTAATCTTTACAGCAGTCTGCATGGTAACAACTGAACCCTGCAACTAGCTGTGAGGAGCTGAATCATATGCATATTAAAATATTTATAATGCTGATAAAAGGATTATTTTTACTGAAGATATAGCAAGGTCTTGGACATTTTTGAAGGTAGAAACTTCTGCTAGCTTGCGAAGTTCTATAGCTTATTGCTTTTATAAAGAGAAAAATGTCAAATACATTTCATGCCATATCCATAGATAAAATACAGATTTACATGTCAATAAGGATTGGTTCTTATTTTTCCTTTTAAGACATTCATGTCTAAAAACAAATAAACCTGAGTCATGCACTAGAGAAGTAATATTGTAAAATGAACAAGGACAATGCATCATGGTCCATGAACATACACAAGAAGTTTGTGTTCCACAATTGCTCACATGGCCAAATTATTTGAAATTTAAATGACTGGAGAGTTCATCCATAGCAGTTTCACAATACTTCCATATTTTATGAACATTTGAATAAATGGTTGTAAAATGGAAAATCAGACAAGGAATTCTTTACTGACTGTGCTCACCTTGCCCTAACTCATCCTGAGCTAGGCATATCTCCATCCTATTTGGGCACCAGTGACCCTTTCCTTGAACTTCATGGCACACTTCCATATCACAGGGAATTTATTACACAAGGACTGGCTGCAACCATATAGCTCATGTGAATTACACACCCTCAAATTGATGTTTGAACTAAACCAGATTTTGCAGAAGTTAATTCATAGCCTAACTCAAAATAGAGCTTTAATTTCCCTGGAGACATGGTGCTCAAAGAAAAGATATAGCCATACTTTTTAAGGGTTCAAAATCCAACGAATTCTACTAAATATACATAACTAGACTCGGAGAAGAAGCGCAGGGAACTGTACCCACTCTAGTGAGGTTTAGAATTACTCACATGTAATCACTCACAAAAACTGTTTGTTGGAACAATGCATAAGCTGTTCTTACTGAGACCAGTATTTTATACAACAAAACCCCATCCCTCATTATGTGTAAGTTGTGAATTTTAACTTGACTGAGCAAGTTCTCACTTACTTGACTTGGGATACGCTGATGAATTACTTCAATCAGCTTCTGTGCTGGTGGAAATCATATTTAAAATTAATTGACTGTAGCATCTGTTCCAATGCTGTAAAGTGCTGCATTTGGACTATGGCTGACACATGGAGTTGCACAGAGGACATAAGTATGCCTAATGCCATACAGGACTTCCTGTGCTCTTAGTGGTATATTCTGAAGGAGCAGGATTCATCTCAACCATCAATTGGTTATCCAAGCTCTCTCATTTGCTGACAGAGAGAATTAATTATTTCCGTGAAACCGTCCAACCTATTCTAAAATATTTGCCTTCTCAGGGTCCTTATTTCTCTTCATCAGCTTTGGAAGAAGCCTGAAGAGTAGCTGAAATTCCTTGTTTTTAGAAAGCTGCTGGAAGGCAAAAATCCTAAGAATGTATCACTTGCTACACTCTGACTGTAACATTTTAAAGTTGTATTTCGAATGAAGGCTTAGTATCTAGACAGCTTTGTCTTTTCTTCTTCCTATCTTAAAAGTAATTTTTAAAAAATCTCAGGGAAAAAAATACAGAAAGAAAGGTGAAAGATCAGAAATTCTGGCACGCTTGGCTCTGCACTTATTTATTTATCTTCATGAGAAGTTGATACTGTTGTTTCTAGTGTTTTCCTCTTAGCTGATGAACTTGTGATGGAAAGGTGTGTGTAATTAGAGCTGTCAATATCGAATTCTAAGTGTGCACTGCACTATGAATTTAATCTAAGTTTCCCGATCCCCAGTCCTCCCTCGCCATTCCCTCTGGGAGAGGCTGAAGCACTTGACTGCTGCTGTGGCAAATTGGGTCCTAATAAGTATGATGCTTTACTGCTTCTTGTTTTTTCTAAGATACAACTACAGCATTTCAGAAGAACTCACCTGGGCATTAATTCAACAAGAAATGTTGGTAGGAGTATTATATTTTCCACGTTTTGATATCTCACTGAATGACTTGCATATAAAGAGGCCTGGCAGCTGGTTTGTGTCAGTGACTGATGTGCTTGTCATTTCAGACTCAGATTCGGCAGATTCACCACTTCCAGGCTTAAGAATAATATTCATTCTGCAGTCTCCTATTATTTTGTGCTTTTAACTAGCATGAAAATAAAAAAAAAAAAAGAAGAGGAAAAACCCACAAAATGAGGCTGTGACAAAAGTATTTCTATTTAAATGTTATAGGTTTTGTTTAATGTTGAGAAAAAGGTAATCTCAGTTCATGTTACCTTTATCAGTAATAACATGTTTATTCAGATATGGAGAGGGTCTAAAGTAAGGAATATTCATGTTTAGTGCATCAAATTAGTTCAAGTCATATGTTTATATCCTTAGGGATCTCATTCATAACTGATAAAACCTAACAACAACCAGATAGGATATATGAGGTATTTCCATAAACACTTTATTTAAGATGGAGATTTTTATGCTATGTAGAATCTCGTCACGGATCAGGATGAATTCATATGTTATGCAGAAATAAAAAATGCCACAAATTTTTCATCAGAAACCATGGATGCACAGGGCCATCTTCCAATCCACAGGTTATTTTATTATTTATTGTGTCTTGTATCTGTTGCTGAACTCAGAAAAGAAAAAGAAAAGGACAGAAAGACAGGAAGAGCCCACGCCATTCTCATAATGAATGCAAAAAAGGAGTCTTTTTATTTATTTTATTTTAGATAAAAAAAACCTCCTCCACAGTTTAAATGCCACCAGATAGGCTCTGCTGCTCTGAAATAATAGTATTATTATGACCAGAACTGAGGCTTCTTCAATCAGATCACAGCCATGGTACAATGTACCAGACTTTGAAGCACTGCTGTTCGTTTAGAACAGAAATAAAAATATTTTAGAACCATTTACATCAATGCCTCTGGGTTTTTCTCACAAAAGATTTCATTACACAGTTTTGTAGTAAGAATTTAAGCACACGTAGAATTGTAAAATATTTGCACTTGGTATTTTGATCCTTGCAGTAACTGGAATCAGCTGCAAATTTCCTATCAGTCTCCTCAGCAACATCACACTGGGGAAACCAAAACAGGTGAAAAATTAACCCTGCTGGATGTTGCTACACTGCCCAGTTTGTCTGCCTAAAACAAGGCCTGACTTCCTCTCCTTACACTGTGGTGTATCTGACACACGCAATATTTACGACCTGTAACATGACATTGCCATTGCTAGTAAGAGGCCGTATGTTTCCTCTGGGTGTGCTTGGTTTGCAGGGACATGGCTTGCCAAACCTGCTCTGCTTGAGCTTTTCCTGACCTGCCCACAGCATTGTTTCTCGTGGTTAATCATGGCCACAATTTCTCTAACTGCCTGGATGTCTGTGGCTGATTTGTTTTTACTTTCCTTTATCTTTGTACAGTATAAATTGAAGTAGCGAGAATCTGCTGTAGGCAGGAGAGATTTTTGGCCGTAACAGAATGAAGTAGAGAAATACAGTCCTGGTTTCATAGCAAAGGTCTTTGAGGACAAATGCAGAGGTGCACTGGCATGAGATAAGGCATGGGGAAAAGGCTGGCACCAACAAACCCACAGCTAAAAACATCTCATGGCTGTTAACAGCTCATCCATGGTCAGTCACAGCAATGCAGAGCTGGATCTGGGCAAAACTGATTTAGGGGTAATAAAGAGAACAAAAATAGAATAAAAGCCACAATATACATTCAATTTGGATATAACATGGATCTGGTGATCAATGAAGACAGAGTGAAGGTTTTAAAGCATGCTAACAAACATGCAAAAATGATTCCAAGTGGATTCTAGAATGGAGAAGCCACTAACATTATATTCTTCCAGAGCAAAAAGAGCAAGCTGACAACTGTGGTGTTTCCCTCTCTAGCAATCCAAAGCTATTTTAAGAAGCCATTTTAGGTAGTCAGTAGTATAAGATCCAAAAAAGCAGTGGAAGTGGAGGCATAACACCAGAAAAAGTAACATAAGAAGTGTGTGTTACAATTTTAACTGCATTATTAATATTATTGAAAATTCTTTCTCCATACAATTATTAGAACTGCATTATTATTCCTTCTTTCTTCTTCCGTAAAATTAGGACTAAATATGATTCTTGAACTGCAGTGTTAAAATATCAGTTATACTAACAATAAATTCTCAGTTTGATGTATATATTTTTACAGTATGCTTCATCTTTGCCCAAACCCCAGAATTTGAGCATAACATCCAGTATAAAGGTCTAGTGTGAGCAATCAGTTACATTTGCAAATCTATTTAAAACAGCTTGAAGACTTTCTGGACAGCATGAAACAATCACTGGAAAAAAGAGTGGCATTTTACAATTGCAGAAAGGATGTTGAGTAAAATAATGATACTTCTGGTGGAAAAGTCACAATTACAAGTTGCTCAATACTTAGAAGTGCATTAGTGGGAAATTGCTGAAGCTGTTTCCACAGGTGGTTTTGAATATGAATACTCAAGGCATATATTTATATTTCTAAACATATTTTATTTCCCTGTAATCTTTTAGGAAAGAAAAGACCCTCATACAGTAGTAAAACATGACCTGAAAATGGAAAATCTTCCCCTTTGAACAGCCATGAGTAATTATGTTAGTCCCACACTCTTCAGAAATGCCTTTCTTTGTGCCCTCGTTTCGCCTTTCCTCAAGTTCTAAGCCACTAGACAGGTAGATGCTGACTGGTGACAGCAGAGGAGCCACAGAAACTCTGAAAACATTTTTGTTTAATGTGGCTGGAACAATGACACAGTCTTTCAAACACTTTGACATCCCTCACTGGCTGACATTCTGCTTCAAAAAAACTCCCAGTCGACTGGAGCAACTGACACATGGACTGTAAGTCATAGGATTCAGATCATTGTATGATCTGCTGAATGCCTGAGTGCATTGTAAATGACAATATGCACCTGAATGTCAACGCAGCGGAGCATTGAAGGAACATAATGGCTCACGGTGATGCTTTGGACATTTATTTAGGCTCCCATACTTTTCCACTTTTCTTAGTCATTCTCAACAAGGAAGGAAAAACGGAAAACAGAAAATGGGGGAGAGAGAAAGAGGGAGGAAGGAAGGAAGGAAGGATGGATTTGGTTTGTCATGTATTCCAGGTGGGTCATTTAGCAGCTGTACAATGTCCAGCACTGATAAATCTCTCAAGTACTGTAGCTGGGTAAAATAAATCTCCTATCTCTTTGGGGAAATTACAATAGCTGAAAGTGCTGGTAGAGAGGGAGAATTTTATGTGGGGCCGCAAATGGATTCACAGACACTGATGATCAGACAGCATTTGCTGAATATAATCAAATACTCACTTAACATGGGCAGAGCCCTGCAGCATATAGATGGAATAAATCTAGCAATGCTACCTTTCTGGACAGTGAAAATGCACCAAGTTTATGCTGTTAACCATACTTTATCCACAGAGATTTTTAGAGAGATTAGATTTATCCTTTTTCTTCTTGATTCCAGTCACTTAGGAAAGTTCAAATCTGCAGCTACTTAAGTGACCATGGACACAAAACTGCTCTCAGGTCTGCAGTCATAATACTCACACAGGGCACTATTGGATGGTAAACAAAAAAACAGCTCTCAGCCCAGAGCTACAAATGAGGCTGGTATCACCTAAAGCTGCTTCAGTCCTGTCTTGCTTTCTTAGTAGTGCTCATCTGTGGTCCTCTCCTCTTATGAGTTACCTGCCAGAGGGTCAGCTGGTCTCTGGTCCTTAGTAGAAACACCTGGTTCAACACAGCTGTTACTCATCAAAGTCAAGACTGCCTGCGGCCCATTCTTGCTCTCCTACACTTAAGAAGGTTCCAGTAAGAGAACAAAGATTGAGTAAGTTAATTCACTTTGATTTAGTAGTAAAGTTTTTGGGTCTGTTCAGAAATTACATAATGGGAAGAAAGCGTTCAAAAGGAGACTAAACAGTAGACTCCTACAGCAGTCTATCACTAGTAAGTGTAGGAAGAAAATACAGTATTAAAACAACATCACAAAGATATTTAATGTATTTTAGAAACAAGACAAAACCAAGAATAAATGAGTTATCCTTTTTATCTTAATATATCCTATGCTATCCTATACTACCCTATTCCATCCCATCCTATCCTTCATTTTGCTACTTATCCCTATGTGATATTAGCTTGCTCTCTGAACAAAGGTATTATACCATTGAGAAATACCAGGGCTATGGAAAGATTCCAGAGCCCTCAGTGAGGTGCTTGGGGTTCTTTGCATAACTTTATACAGAGAAGTGTCCTAGATGTCTAACCACAAAAAGAAAAGAAATGTGCTAAACTGAATGCCGTTGCACTTTGGTGCTCTGAGGAGCTACCTACGCTAATCAATAGGGAGGAAGAAAATCTGTTGTCTTTTCACTTTGTGGCTGAAGATTTCTTCATTTGGGACTTGTATCATCATCTTCCTCTGCTAGCTATAGAAGTGCAGGGCAGTTAAGCTCCTAGCTTGGATGGCTCACAAGTGAGGTGGAATGAACTCCAGCCTTTGAATGTTTGTTGGCTGACATTTCTGTTGCTCCCTATTATCTATTTTGGATGGTACATTCCCATGTCTCTCCTGAAATACGGAATGGAAAACAAATCTTTCACATAAATTTAGTAGATTAATTAATCTCCTACATGAATGGGAATATAAATAATTTTCATATGACTTCTGGGGCAATGAATAATTTTTGAAATGCACAGTGGAAGTTGAATGGAGAAGAAGGACTGCAATACCTAAGTCACTTTGAGTGCACTCAGTTTATTCACTTGTAAATGAGAGCAATTATATGTTCTACTGTTCTACGTAATGGTTGAGAGCCTAAGTTCATGAATTTTGCCAAAGACTCCAAGATCTTTAGTTGGAGTGCTGCACAGAAGTTAAAGGATTATTTTTTAATGCAGAATTATATTTTAAAATGGTTTGAAAATGTTTCTTATGAATAAAATGAATTTAACAAAAAAAAATCTAAAGGAGGGATTTTTCTCCTTTCCAGTTCTATAGGGTTGGTACTTTGTTACAACTAAACTATTTTAAAGTTTAAATTTTAAGAAGAAAATATTTTTAAGGGCTTTTAAAGAAGTGCTAGTATTCTAACAGCTCTCACTAGTAATACAGGTAAGAGACTAAAAGGCTTTCTGTTATAAACCTGGATTTTCAGGATTAATTTATCATCTTTTTTAAATCCCATTGGGTTAAAACTTGTCATACAAGTTGTCAACCCATATCTCATACTTTTTTCCTAAAAGGAAATGTTTCAAATACTTCAGAAAAAATTTAGATATGAACCAATCCCCAGAACAGAATTTTAATTGGCTTATATGGGTTTTTTTGAACAGATGAAGATAAAAATTCTGTCAGGCACATTTGCAACAATGCACACCAAACTATTATTGTTATGTGTTCTAGAAATTTAAGGGTTAAAATCAGCATATAATGGCCCACAGATGCCTAGTACCCCTCTTGTCTCATGGGTGAATGGAAGATTAATGAAAAGATTAATGAAGTAGGCTTGCAGCCTCTTAATGTGGAATTTACAGGATGCTAGTCAAAAGGATTGTGTTTAGTTACTGGAAAGACTGATTGCAACCTGCAGTACTGAAGCCACATGAATCATTGCATTAGCATATAGAATTGAGACAACAAGCAGTTTTAAAGGTACTTAAAATCATTTCTTGATTGATTAAATTCTTCTCCCAAGCAAAAGCATTTTACTTAATGTCAGTAAATATGAAAAGCACAGTCTCAGTCCTGAACAGACACTTAGTCCTCTTTTCCCTTCTCTGGCATGCAGCTACACAGATTTGTTACACTATGTTTTCCAAGTACCAGAAACCACTCCAGCATCACCAGCTTTTGCTGTGGCAGTGTGAAGACAGAAGACCTTCAAAGCAGTGCTCTGCTACTCTGAGTATATGGAATACTGCTCTATTAAAGAGACTGTAGAAACATACCACAGTGGATGAAAAGCTGCTGGCGTTTTGGTAATAGATCCGAGACAAATTTTTCACAGCAGTCTGTGTTGGAAATCAGTCTATAGACAGCTGTCCTATTCTGAAAGGATCTAGCAAAGAGTGGTGACATAAATCCCTTCCCCATTCCCACGAGGTTCATGGCTATATTCTGACCCCACTCGTCTCAGAGGAACAGAGCCTGTGGAGCACTTCGCTGATGCCTGTTCCATTATCCACGTGTTAGAACAAAGATTTTCAAAACTCCAGAGGCGTGAGAAGCTTTGGTGCTACTCCACACACATGTGTTTACAAGTGTAAATATTTGTGTGCATGTGTGTGCTCACATTATTCCAGGTGAAGGTGGTGAGGAGGTAACCTGCCTTCCTTTCTCTCAGACTGCTCGACTGCAAGAGCTCCTCTCTTGCCCTTGCATGTAGGTTTTGCTTTTGTTTCTTTGTTTTTGTTTTCACCAGTGAATACACACAGACTGCAAGGTTCAGAAGACAGGTGGAGGAGGGAGAGAAAAAGCAGCACATAAATGTTGATTTCACAAGGGTTGTTGAGTATTCATTAGAAACATATTTATAGCCACTCCCAATGCACATGCTGATTAAATTGGTCACACATTTTTCGCTGCTGTTTGCTAAACATGCTGTAGAGTTTTGCAGAATACCTATCAGTTAAATCCCAAATGGTGTTCTGCTTGAATTGAACCTAGGTTCTTAACCATATGCTTCATGCTAAAATGTTAATTGGAAATATTTATGGTACTGAATTGTGGATAACTATTTGTTTTCCATACATACCAATTAGTTAACTTGTTTCTCATTTAAATGATATTTTGTAACCTAAGAAAATAGGGAGGCTGACTTTTTAAGCACTTTTCATATGCAAATTACACCACTGAGATTAGCTATGTTGGTTACAGCATGGTGCTAATAATAACACCAAGGCTGTGGGTTCAATCCCCATATGGGCCATTCACTTAAGAGTTGAACTCAAAGATCTTTATGTGTCCCTTCCAACTCAGAACATCCTGTGTATATATTTATTGCATGTATCTCTACAGATTTCAAGGTCCAAGGGAGATTTGCGGACGGAGATGACTTAGTGAGATCTGGGAATATACGATGGGAAAGATCTCCTTCTCCTTCCATCCAGGGGTGGAGTTATTGTAATCTATACAACATAGCCTCCTACAGCCTATGGCCTTGGGCAAGGGTGCTACTTCTTTTCCTCCCATCCCCTACTGCCCCAAATGCATCTGTGTTTGAAGTTTTGTAAAACTCTTACAACTCTTTGATAGAGCATGAAAGAAAAATATTTCAGAACTTCACTGAAACTGGGATGGCAATTACATTGTAAATAGCTGAAGAGAGGCAGTTTGATGTTGAAATGGCAATATCAGATTTGTTCTGATACTTTACTTAAAAGAAATTGGTTTTTTACAGATGGAACAGTCTCATCTCCGGTAGTTATTTATATAGTTTCTCTGTAACTCATTGCGAAAAGACTATTTTGTTAGTTTGCTCTCTAAAATTCACACAGTTTTACACAGATTTTAATGATGAATTCCAGACTTTTCCATTCCAGTTTACCACACAAATAAAAGGTATTTCAAACAGGAACATATTGATTTTTTTTCCCTCAAAAAGGTAAAATTTAAAATACTTTTAAAATATTATTCTAAGACCAACATTATGCTTAAAATGCCTGTAATGACCTTTGTACTAACAGAGCATTGCAAAGAGATTCTAGAGAGAGCATAACACAGTTTCACCCGGATCTGTGGGTAGTGATTCATAGTCAGCATAGGTTTCTGCTGTCTTGCATTCGATGCAGTTATTTAGAACTGTGCAACATGGATGCTACAAATGCAGAGTTCTCCTTACAGTTACTCAAAATTACAGTGAGGGCACAAACCAGTAAAGCATTAGTCCCTCTCTGTCTAATGAATAGGACATGTTTTAGATTAGTCTAAGTCTTTGGTGTAGTTCTTCCTCTCTGAAAACTTTGCCAAAATCTCTCACTGCAGAATTTAAAGTCTTTAAGCCAAATTTTAAAAAATCATGGATTACAAACTCTGGAAACTTTCTAGCTCTCTTAGATCTACTCAATTAATCTCAGAATATCTTGGGAGTAGAACTTCCACTTCAATGTATTCACTAAACTGAATAACATCCAAATAGCGACTTTTAACCTGGATTTACCCAGCACTCTTTTCCAAACTGCATCTGTCATTTTTCTTTGGTAAACTCAGCTGAGACTTCTTCACAAGCTTCAATCAGACAAGGTGCATATTTCGTGAGTTGCTTAAATATTGTTCTTTGTCCTTATGCTTTTAGAGCACATCATTAACCCATTCTCTTTACTTTTTCACACGTCTCTTCCATGATATCACAATCTTTATTATTTCCTTTATCATTTCATCTCAATGAATAAGTGTCATTTTATTGGTGGATGAATAACTAGCATGTACAGATTTATCTGACCTGTAGTGGTATTTTTTGTCTGTACTCTTTCAGCCTTGAATGGTAGTTAAGCATTGATTCCTCGGCTGCTGCTGATAAAAATATCTTTTCAACTAACTGTTGTCAGTATTCTCTGTTGTACATGAATTCCTCCTGTATGATAGCATCTTTTGAGCTTTGTTGTTTCACTCTCCTTACCTTTTCATTTTCTCTCAATGTCCCCTTGAGCATGGAAGAAAGCTATAGCCCCATATAGCCTGCTTTCCTCACATACTCTATTCCACTGACAGAGGCAACCTGCTTACGTGATTGTCCCTGAGAACCTGTGTAAATTTTTAACTGAAAAGACAGTTGTGTCATTCACATATGCATAAACATAAGGACATCATAGGGAAAAAAAAAGGCAGCTATTTTTTTTAGTCAGCAAGAGTATTTGTTGAATTAGAAAGTTTGTGCATTTATCTACTTTCTGTGCAGCTACCTCTTTCATTGCTCCTTGACAAAGGTTGATGACCCTCAGGGGGTCATTAAATTGAAGGTTAATACCTGAAGGGCATTTTTTTTGTGTGCTTCCTAAGTTTAATATAATATAAAATATTCTGCAATTTTACCTGAATATTTTTCTGGAAGGTTTCTTTAAAAATTTTTTTGATTTACAGGATGAAATATCTCTCTGAATAAACACAGCTTTTAAGTATGGCAGAATGCTATATGGAAACATACTACATTATTGCAGGATAAAGGATAACACTGAAAAAACATGTCAGTGATGATGATTATTATTGTTATCACTGTCTGATGTTTTTGCTTCTGTTGAGTTTGCATGCTGGGGCAGGGGGGCTACAGGAGTGCCTTCCATAAGAGGTTTCCAGAAGCTTTACTTACACATGTCCAACGGAGTCAATGCCAGCCAGCTCCAGGATGGACCTGCCACTGACCAAGGCTGAGCCCATCAGCCACAGTGGCAGCACCTCTCAGGTAACACAGCTAAGAAAGAGGCAGGGGATGGGGGGGAAATGCACAACAGCTGTACGGAGGAGTGAGAACATGTGAGAGAAACAGCCCTGAAGACACTGCAGGTTGGTGAAGAAGGAGAGAGAGGAGCTGCTCCAGGTGCCAGAGCAGAGATTCCCCTGCACACTGTGGTGCAGACCATGGTGAGTCAGGCTGTTCCCCTGCAGCCCACGGAGATCAGTGGGGAAGCAGAGATCGACCTGTAGCCTGTGGAGGACCCCACACTGCAGCAATGGAAGAATGTGGGGAGTTCTTCCCATGCAGAGGAAGCAACAGCAGAGACAATGCGTCGTGAACTCGCCACAACCCCCACTCCCTGTTCTCCTGCATCACTACAGGGGTTGGAGGCAAGGCAAATTGTGAGGAAAGTTTAGATCAGGATGAAGGAAGGGATCAGGGAAGACATATAAAGAGATCTGTGGAGCAAAGCATGTCCTCATTATGAGCCCAGAACAAGGCAGCCAAAGAACAGATTTGGTGGAAGGTAAAGATCTTGTGGATTTGACAGACACAAAGCTCAGATATATTAGACAGAAGCAGAAAGGAAAAGAATAAGCTTTTCCAATGAAAAAAACATTCAGAGGAAAAGAAGGACTAGGATCTCTCTAAAAGCAGAGCAAGACAAGGAGATAAAGAGACCCACACGTATTGGGAGGAAAGGTGTTGAGTTTCTCCTCACAGAAGATGTAATTCAGAGTGGAAGCCCAGCCCACAGGGAGGAAGGGGGCATAAAGCACACAAGCAACATGTCCAATGAGGCTCTAAGGGAGCTCAGCCACCACAAATGAGTGTCAAGCTGGCACAAAACATTTAATTTCAATTTTCCCAGTGGAAAAAAAAAAAAAAAACAACTAACACTAGCAAAATCAGTATTTTCAGGTAAAAAATTGCAGTAGAACAGAGGAGAGGAGAGGAGGACACAGGAGGCAGTGGGAAAGGGCTGATTCCCTGGACTTTGTTTATTTACCCTGGCAGGTGTGTTATTTCTCTAATTTAATCAAAGAGCTATATAAAGCTCTGATGTTGGAGAAAAGGCAGAATACTGATTAGTAGGAAAACTTGGGTCTAGTAACTCATTGGAAACAGGAGAGAAGCAATGTTGCTTGAACACGTTCCAGATGGGATAGATTAGACTTGTCCCTAGCCCCATATAAGATGTCAGAACCTCTCCTCAAATCCTATAAGCAGTGTAAAGGTGGGGAAAGAGGAAAGAGAGAAGGGAAAAGGAAAAGGAAAGGGAAAGGGAAGACATCAACATTGACAGAAATCTGATAGTGTTAGACTGATAAAAAAACCTTAAGATGACTGAAAATGTTGTCAGTATGGTTTGAAGTGACACCATCATCAAAGGTATTTTGCTGGCCTGCTGATTTTTTGAAAGCAGGACAGTACTCAAAACCTTTGGCAAGTAGCCTAAATCTATTTTAAGACAGAAGCCTCCCTGTAAAACATAGTTCTATCTTTTCAAGGTATATGCACTACCATCAGTAGTTAGAGAATCTTGGGAGTTTTGGATGCTTAGTCAAACTTTCTCTGGTCTGCAAAATGAGAATTATTATTAATTTATGAGAATTTAAATCTTACAATCTTCAAATCTTACAATAATTCATCAAATTAATTACACTTTACTTAGATACTAAAATTTCCCTGTGGACTGCAAATTTTCCAGGGGGCCACATGCAAAAAAAAAGGGATACCAGCTGACTGCAGACTTTAGGAAGAAATATACAGGAACTTGCCATGATGTGTTAGTTTCATTTTTTTTTTTGATGGAATAGAATAGAATATTTCAGTTAGGAGTAACCTACAATGTCCATCCTACTTCAGGGCTGACCAAAAGTTAAAGCATTTTATCAAGGGCATTGTCCAAATGCCCCTTAAATGCTGACTGGGTTGGGGTATTGCCCAGCTCTCAGGGAAACTTGTACACAGCAGAATGATCACCTCTTCTCTCCATCTGGTCATGCTGTGCTTGGTGCACCCCAGTGTTTGGTGTTTGTTTTGCCCCCTTGGCTGACAGGGCTGGCCCGTATTGAGCCTGCTGCCAACCAACACTCCCAGATCCCTGTCTGCAGGGCTGGTCTCTAGACACCCCTCTCCCAAACATTTCAGTGTTAAGCCTGAGGAACAGTCTACAGTCCAGACTCAGAGACATCCTCAGCTTTATTTAGAAATGACTGATAATCTGAAGAAATATGTTTGTTATGCCGTGGAGAGAGACCTCTCTTGATTGCAAGCTACAGCGCTAGCTGCAGGACACACACACAAAAATTGGTTTAGATCTGGTCATATCCTGCCCCAAGACTTTCCCATTAATTCTGCTTCATTCCCTAGCGGAAAAAACAATATACGGCCACTTTCCATGAGCTGTTATTCAGCACAGCTACTGAAATCCTGATGTGCTTTGGGTTCTGCAAGCTTCAAAATGCAACAATAGGGTTTTACGATAAGAATTTGGCCACCTTATAGAGTTATTAAGACTGGTTGTCATCTTAGCTGTAGCAACTGACTGTGTGCATCCTTGAAGTCTGCTCCAGTTATGAAACAAAACACACAAAGGTGCTTTAAGTTAATGTTTTTACCTCTCCTGACAGCCTGAGATCAGATCTCTAGCGAATGAAGTCTTTGATCTGGCTTCAGAGAGCCAGGATTATTCTGAGGCAACATTTCCCTTTAAATGACAACATATACTACTACTTTTTCTCTGTACTTCTGAAACTCTTGGAGTTGTCTTGAGCTGCACAAACAGCACTACACAGCTTTGAGACGACCTAAGCAGTCCCATCTGTCCTTCAGCTGCTCTTCCAGTAAGGTATACTTTTCTATTTTATTTTACAGTACTGAGAGGATATCTCATATTGTCTCTGGCATTTCAAA
Organism: Oriolus oriolus; assembly: GCA_013400235.1. Lineage (NCBI taxonomy): Eukaryota > Metazoa > Chordata > Aves > Passeriformes > Corvidae > Oriolus > Oriolus oriolus. Next base: position 2,608,262 of record VXBT01022073.1, on the reverse strand, counting down.
CACAAAAAGATTCATGTCTTTAGGTAACTCATCTGAGCCTTTAAAGGCTGAAACTAGCAAAAACGTGAAAAAGGCTCTGATCAAAGTTAATGTTTTCTTCCTTCATTTGAGTTTATTCCTTCCCACACTGCACCTATTAAGTGGGAGAATGCCTAACACCTACAGAAGAGACACAGTACTGAGGGATATAAAAATAATTTAGTGTGATGTCTGTGAACTGTAAGAATTTAAAATACATTAACATAATGCTGTTTGTGTTTCTGTTGCTGCGTGTCTCAGGGGCTTGGGATTTTTTTTTCACACAGTGAAAAAGGACATTTAACCTCCTTTTGAAAATCTAACATGTATTTAGCAGTACAAAAACAAGCGAGAAATAACCTTAGTGTCCCTCTAACTATATCTGTAAAACTGCTGGCCTAATTCTTCAGTGTTTTCCTCTACCTCTACTGATGTATAGATGTGCAAAGTAGGATAAATATCAACCAGCTCAGAATGACAGCATTTTACATCCAAGTAGCAATGACTCTGCATCAATGTAAATGACAATCAGGCAAAACCAGCAGAAAATCTAGCTCTAGAAATAATCACAGAAGCTTAAATTCAATCCGTTTTTGAAGAAACAAACTGCACTGCGGAGCAAGTCTGTTCAATAATACAGAACAATTTTGAACTAGTATTTTTGCTTTTTTCCAAAGCAGGAGATTTAAAGACTTCAGTATTGTAAACCACGCAGTGACCTTAGAGGACTAAGTGAATTTTCTTTCCTTATGCGTTTCAAAAAAAAATAGATATACAAGCTAAATAAAATAAATAAGAAGTAGATTTAAGACCTAGGTGCACTATGAAGTAATTCTTTTTTTCAGGTTTATAAAAATAAAATTTTAATTAAAAGGTAAAATTTGTTCTTTACTTTTTGAAACATGTATCTAATATGTACATACATATATTATAAAAATACTTTCTTCTTTATTTATAAATATTTCAGATTTCTTTTAACTGTTATCAATATTTTATTCTATTTTACTTTAAAAAAAATTGGTCAAAACTCAATACACTTTTGCTCACTTTAAAGTCTTTTCAAATTTTGGGTGGTTTTTTGCAAAATAAATTTGAAATGAGATTTTTAAACTATGCAGTCTGTTTCATACCACCCAGTTTGGAAAGGAAAATGTACCATTTAAACAGTGGGAACAAAAATTCCCTCTTCTTTGCTTCAAGACACCTTTCAGACTCTTGTTGATTCTTCATTATCAGCAGATGAATGCAAAGGAAGAGATTTCTAGAGACGTTATGAACAGGGACATGTTGGGAAGGAATGGTTATACATACCAGGCCACATCAGCTGGATCCATTTGCACTGGGAAATTTTCACTGCTGAGGATAATAACTTCTAAAATCGTTCCTGCTGGACCTCTTGCCTTGGCCAACAAGAACATGGCACAACATGAAACAGACAGAGAAAGGAAAAATGTATAAAGAAAAAAAGAAACCCAGACAACAAAACAAGTAAACTCATTTGAGTGTTTATTCTAGCAGACAGAGCATTGAAGATAAATAAGTGCCAAAAATCTCATCTCCAAGCATTGATGGGGATGCCATGTAAGCAAAAGAAAGAGCACGCTACTGAAAGGAGCTGGTTAATGTGTGGTGGAAAACGCAAATGGACAAATAGTGTTCAAACCAGACACATTTTCATCTTATATGTATTTGATTCCAGATATCCATTCAACATATTTCACTTTATCTATCTGTATGATATCAGTTGATTTAAAATTAGCATTCACTTGGAAAAAAATATCATCTATTTCACAAAACCTTATTTGCAATATTTGCTGTCATTCTGTGCTAGATTAAAATAAAAATCTCCCTACCCATCTATGGTAGATCGACTGCAGAACACCATGGCCTCTCAGGACTCAGTTTTCTTCTAGGACAGGACACTGCAACACAGCTCAGGTATAACACTCTACCTTGTAAGTCACCCAACTTCAGGTGAGATGAATCTGACAATTCTCATCTTCCCTTTGGGAGCTAATAAACTGTATGTAATTAAATAATTATTAGACCAGAAGGAACTAATAGGTAGCTGAGAAATTTGGGTTAGAATATTTCATGTTCATATTGCTGCTCTGAATTATATCCAACATTCATTCTGAACAATGAGTTATTAACTGCTCTAAAATAAGAAACCTCTCTCACCTAAGATGTGCTCATATAGACTCAAGACAACTTTGCTAAACCACATACATGCTTGTTTTTTTCTTATCCTTGGGAATGTTCTGTAATCTATTGGGTTTTAATTTTTTTACACAAATACACAATTCATTTCACAGCCATTCCTTCTCAAATTTCATTTTCTGAGATCTCTTTTGTATTCTGTGATATTTTTGGAGACTATATCAAATAATTCTTTGAAGATTTAAGCACAGAAAAAAATCAATATGTGCAACACTAAGAATGAGCAAAATGATAATGACAAAATCTGTAGACTAAAGGATTTTGTCTATTTTAAGTAGACATTTTTTCCCAGACAGAGAGGAAGATATTTTCTCAGTGATCACATCTTGAATTAAAATGAGGAGTTAGGAACATGACAGGCTAAATTAATGCAGAAGGAAACAAGTGAAGGTTTAGTTGCACTTTTTAAATGCATGCTGAAATAACAAAAAATTATATTTCTTTAAAAAATTCCAAATTTACAGATTTAGTATCAATCAGCCACAGAAAGGGAGGAATATAACACTTTTTTGATGTTGCAGTATAGAATTGAATAGATGGAACAGTCACGCACATAAGCACACTGCATGTTTCCTATTTATACACAGGACGTCAGTGGAAGTTACAGAGCAAGTAAGCAGTAGCCATATTTTGTGTATTCAACATGTACAAAGATTTTATTGTTCCCCAGTTGCACAGAGTTTAACTCTCAGTAAGCCAAGTGATGTAAGACACTCTGTACTGAGCAGAAAAAACAGATAATGTGCATAAACTTTAGCTTTCTAAAGAATTAAAGTGGTAATTTGATATCTACCTTTCTGACAGTTTAGTCTCCATTAATTTTGAAATAATTTACAACAAAAGACTTGTTTTTATTCAGCTGAAGTAGCACATTCTATTTTTGCAGCTAACCAGAAAGTACCTTGTCCTAAAAAAGGAGATGAAAATATGTAGGGCTGTAACTTAACATGAAACTATCCTCCCTCAGTATCTATCAAGCAAAAGTTCAGCACCATGGACTCAGAATTCCTTTAAGGTAATCGACATTTTGAGATTGGGGTTCCTGCTAAACACTTCTTAGTGAAGACAGATGTACAACATAGGGCAATGACCACAAGCTGTGGCTCAGGAGGTTCAGATCAGACCCTAGGAAAAAAAAAAATTCCCTGGAAAATGGTGCAGTACTGGACTGGGTAGCCCAGAGGGGTTGTGGAACATTCCGACTTGAAAGGTTTCAAGACCTGGTTAGGTAAAACCACAGCTCACCTCATCTACTTTCAGTTTGTGTGAGAGATTGGAAAAGCAATTTCTAGAGGTCCCTTCTGGCTAACATTTCTCCAGCTTTATGATCATTGATGAGTTTGGCCTCTGTACTGGGTCTGCCTGGAGTGGAGCTGCCTTTTCTCTTAGCAACCCATGCAGTGCTGCAGTGCTTTGTGTTTGTAGCTGGACAGGTGTTGATACCACACCAATCTTCTGGCTGCTGCTGAGCAGTGCCTGAACAACATCAAGGCTCCCTCTCCAAACACCACATCAAAGGGCAGTAGGTTGAAGGTAGGCAAGGGGTTGGGAGGCTGCATAGCTGACACAGCTGACCCAGTCTGATCAAAGAGATATTCCGTACCAGGTGATGCCATGCTCAGCAAGAAAGGCAAAGAAAAGTACAGGGATGGGGGCATTTGTTATCAAAGTATTTGTTTTACAATGCAACTCCTACCTATACTGAGGCCCTTCTTCCTCTGAAGTGACTGGACATCTCCTGCTGATGGAATGTGTAGAATACATCTTCTGGTTTTGCTTTTTTTGGTGTTTTTTTTGCTTTGCTTCCACATGTGCACATGTGACCTTCGCTTTATTTCATTAAACTGCCTTTATCTCAACCCAAAAGTTTTTCATCTTAATTTTCTCCTCTTGTCCTGTTGAGGAGGGGAGTGAGAGGCTGGTTTAGTAGGCACCTTGCACACAGCTCAGGTCAACTGATTTCAGCCTAATTTCCCATAGATAAAAATGATAACATGTAAATACTTTTAATGCCTCACAGGAGTTATTTTTAAACTTGATGCCAATAACAGAACTCAAATCACAAGGTATAAGAAACAAATAATGAGACACCTTGGCTGTGTATTTCAGACAGTCTTCTGGACTTTCTGCATGATGAGTGAGGAAAGAAGAGTTCGATGTCTGTTTCAGCAATGTTTCTTGATAGTGCCAGTGGGACTGCAGGCATTTCCTTCGCCTGTGTGGGCCCTGAACACCTCAGCTGGTCAATGCTTCTAACTGAAAGATGGGATAGGGTAGCTCTCAGTCCCATCTGCATTGCAGCTCTGTGCTGGGGGCCACTTTAACCTGGAATATAACGCCGTTCATATTTCTGTCTTTTTTTTCCCAGATCTCTAGAATAATATTATCCAAGACCTTTACCCATCTTTTAAAGTTGTTTGTAATTGGTTTAGAGAACAAAAGCTATACGATATTTTCTGTATAGAATTAGTCCTTGTGGGCCATGTCTTCATTCCTCTCACAACAGCTTTCTGCCTTCCAATTCACAGCTCCAGCCCCAGGACCCCAGACCCATGAATGTCACATCTACCCACACAACTAGCTGACATTCCTTTACAGTTCTTGTTCTTCAGGCTCTGCACCTCTTCCATCTCCCAACACCTGGGTCTTGCTTCTCCACACTTTCCTCATATCATCTTTATTTACAATGTTTATTTCCTTAAAATATACTTTATTCTCTTTTTTGTGAGTCTCCTTTTATACTATTTCATATTTTTTCCTACATCCTTACTAGATCAGGCTCCCACACTGTGCAACAGTCTTGCTTCTCTATTCTTCTCACTATTCTGCATCTGCCTTCACACCCCAGCAATGCTGATGGGGAATATTTTCCTCTCCTAGCCTAGCAGGAGACTTGCTGCTGCTCCTCCCATTCCTCCCTTCCCTCTGCTAATGACCAGGAAGTGAGACGAACAAGATTGACAGCCTCTGAAGCGCAGAAAGTGCCATCTGGGCTTTGTAGATTGAAAATCTTATTCGTTTTGCTTCCAGCCAAGTTGTGCATATGGAGCAGAGCAACGGGGGTAAGGAAAAGTGCAACTAGGGGAAGAGGGAAGACCAGGAGGGAATGAGAGCCATCACTAGGTAAAATGCAAATAAAGAAGAAATACAAGAAGATAAAGGTAGGTGGTAGAGAGAAAAATTATAGTATCCCATTTAATCCTTCCACCTTGCTGCCAGTTTTTCACAGCCTATATCCTAAGGTTATGTCTAGTCCATCTAGACATCCTCTAGATCTACAAAGAGAATTAGGCTTTGAAGTCTCACCACAGTGCCTTGCTGACCAAATTATCCACAAAACAGACTGCTCAGTTTAGGTGGTTTAGCTGCAAGATGCACTTCAACTTTTGCTCTTTTGTTTTCCACTGTGGAACAGATTAACATCTTGCTGCCTACCTGCTCCCCAGAGCTGTTAGCTGACCCTGTATTCTGCCTTTCTGCCCCAGGCTTCCACTATTGGGGTATGCCTGAAATAAAGTCCAAGAAGGACTTGGTCATGGCTGCAAATGTAGGCAAATTTTGCACAGGAATCTGGTGTTAAAGCAGTTTCAGTAGGGAAATAAAAGGTCTTCTTCAATCTCTTGGCACTAAACATAGATCTCAGGTTACAGTCCTTTTGTTCTGTGTCCTTGCCTTTCTTCTTTATCAGTATGTCTTGCATTTAACTTTCTGACTGTTCTCATACGAGTACTTTCCACATGAAATGTATTCACATTTGCTTTCAGGTATTGCAATGCCAGTGACCAAATTGCTTCAACCCCCCCAGTCCTATTGCCTTTAACGGGTGTAAGCAAGAACGCACAGATTCCTCCTTAGGTGATCTCTCTCTGCACGAGGCACAATGGCAGCTGCACATCACTTTCCCAGCAACCCTTTTCCCTGCCTGCCTTGAAGGCTTCTCAGAAGCACATAAGAGACAGGGCAGGAGCGGTCAGGACACAACGCACCCTGGCTGCACTTCCTCTGACAGATTCTTCAGCATCCTATTGACAGCTGGTGCAAGTCATATCAGCCCCACAGCCACCACAATTTTTGCAGAGGCTGGAAGCAGACTGAAGAATCAGGAAAGCCATAATCCAAATGCACTAGCTAAAAAAAAAATACTCAGTATTAGAGATGGTACAAACCAGGCTGTACTGTGCTAAAATTGAATTTCCCCCCAAAGTCCTATCTTTCTCTGTACATTTCTTATGGGCTCATAACTGTCATCACAATTATACTTCCACTGCTTTGCAATGCATATGCTAATACTTCCTTTGCAAGCACACCTGATAATTCTGGTAGAGCCTCGCAGCCTCAAAGCTGGCTTTAAATATTCATTCTCATTTATATTTTTCCCTTAATCCTTACATTTCTTTTCTACATTCTTCTTAGAAGCCAAATAAAACTTCAGAGTTTTAAAGCTTACATCCATCTTTCTCCTTCCTTGTTTTTTTAAACTGAATGGATGAAACAAATATTCTCACTAACAGAGAAATGCACATTTCTTATCTCAGAAGCAGCAGTTTCAACTTCACAGCTCTTTATCCAGTGCTTACACATCTTTCCCCCACCCTTCAAGCTTAACATGCAACCACTAGACAACATCAACACAGGTTAGTTAGTCATTGAAAATGCCCATAATTGTCGAACATTACGTGGATCAGCACAAAGCTTCTAACATCCAGCACTTCAATAATTTTGTTAAATTCACAGTTCGGATACACCACCATCAACACAAGGTAGCTCATGGAGCATGAAAATAGCATGGGCTTATAAACCAAATATTCTAAAAATTCTCAGTGTCGTTAAGAAACAAAGCAAGCTGGTGAGGCAGGGAGCAGACTTCTCTTGGACACAAGGTTGTTGCATTTAATTTTTCTGAATGGACTGTTGCACATTTGATTAGTTCTTCAAGGCTGATCTCATGATTGCAATAATATCTGCACTAACAACAACAAAAGAAAATCAGATCAGACAGCCTTTCTGTTCTTTAATCTCTGCCTAACATGTCATGTCTTGCACTCCTGGTTGTCTGTGAATCCCATTATAATAGGATATGCTGGCAAATGCTCATTCTCATCTTGTTTGTAACCTCATTTGCAAAGTAGCTGTGTGGCCTAGCACTGAGACAAGGGCATCAAAAATCAGGAGTCACTAGTGTACTGCAGGAATGACCAAACCAGCAAGCTCCCAAATATGCTGTGCATTTTCTAGGAAATAGGACTTAAGGAGCTTCTTAGAGCTCTTAGTGTTTGCTGAAGGACCTAAGCACTGGGCAGGAGCATCATGTTGCTAGAGCCCTGTGGGGAGAGTTTACATGGTGTACTAGTTTGAAAACAAACCAGTGGGAGATCGCAAGTCAGAATTATAATTTAATAGGAAAATTAAAAAAAAAAAAAAAAAAAAACAACAACAAAAAAAGTAAGAGCACTGACAGAGTCAGAATACAACCTGACACCCTGTTAGTCAGGGTGGTGGCAGCAGTCCAGATGAAACGGTCCTGTTGAAGCAGTGATCCTGTAGAAAGAATGGTCTGGTCTTCACCTGAAGGTCCAAACAGTAGCTCTTGTCCTCTGGGAGTCCAGCAGGTAAGGGCTATTTGCGCTGTTCCAAACCCCAGATTACATCTGGGTGGGAATGCTTGGCTCCTCCCCCCTGGGTGGGGCATCTCACAATGGGATGAGGTAATTCTGTGAGTCATGGGTGGGTCCTTGATGGCCCATTAAACAGAGATAGCTCCCGGAGGGAGTTATCAGGGATGAGTCATGGCAGGAGATAATGAACATTGCCCCACCTGCTCTAACAGCTGGTGAAGATGATAATAGAATACATGCTTTGGGTTACATCTTACATTGTAACCTAGGACACATGGCCTCAATGAAGAAGATCTGAAGGATAAGGTAGGTGCTTCTTATTTATCACCAACAGTGTGGGAGATTAAGGTGCATCCATGGACTAGGTGATATTTGTAAATGGACTTACTGAAACCTTGTCAGAAACACTTGTGGACAAATGCAAAGAGTTGTTTCTTTATTCTGTCCCCACTGTGGGCCTGGCCTGCACAAAGCAGCTGTGCTGTGTGCAGCCTTACTGCAAGGGAGGCCACCATGCTGCCCAAACACGATACAGGACTCAGTACATACAACCAGAGCTGGATGCCCAGTGTGCTGGGCAAAATATGTGTATTTGACTGCACTTTTCTACACAGACCCACTTTTAAGTGCCTGGATCTGACCAAATTGTAGTTTAGAAATTATTTAAGAGAGGCTAAATCAAGCCCAAAGTAATAATTATCTCTTCTGTGATTAATGAGAAGCCAGTGTTTTAGAACCTGACAGTATTCAATCACCAATCAAAACTGCACCAGGCATTCATTCCTGTGAATACAAATACACGGAGGTCTGGCTTCACAGCTGGTGCAAATTGGCTTAGCCCCCCTGACTTCATGTAAATGGGCTTTAACTAGGCCAGCTGAGGAACTGGCTCAGAAATCCACAGCCCACCAAAAACATAGACTTTGTTTTACCAGGAGAGGGGAAAAAAAAAGTGTCAAGGTTAAAAACAATTATAAATAAACAAAAAGGTCATATTATAATTTTTTTAATTACTTGAGCTGTGTTAATGAGTTCTGCTTTGTAAAGCCCACCCTAGGAATACATACCCCAGTGTACAAGTCACCAAAGGCTATTTCTGTTATTTTCTGCCTGTTTCTTTGTGTAAGGACCAGCTGCAAATACAAGCAATATAAAAGATAGAAAAAATGGGTTTGTGCACATGTTGTTCAAACATGTGCCCTTATTTGTTGATTATGTTTTTAGTGGTAAATCTCTGAAACAAAGTCTGCCTCAAGACCAACTCAGCTCACTTACAAAGGGAAAATATATGCCTAAGGCAGAGGCCCAGCCAGATGAAAGGTAGAACATCCTTCTTCCCAGGGAGCTCAGAGGGGTCAGTGCCTCTCCTCCCACCAGGCAGTGCTTGTTTTCCAAGACAATACAGTCTTTACACAGTTGTGTAGTGCTATACAGAAGGGAGACAAATTACTACTTTTTTCACAGGGGATAAGAGAGAGTACTCTCTAAAACTCTTCTTTTACACAGGGTTAGGGGACTCTGGCTGAAGTGAAATGGGGACTGAAAATGGAGCAGGGGGTGGAATGTATTTTCTTGCACTCTTTTCACCAAGATCCACAAATGGATTAGAGCACATCATTCTTATTACATCATTATGGATGCTGATAAAAACAGCAGCATCCATTTCTTTCTCCTAATTCTCTTAAAAATAGTAAATACTGCTAAATTTAGCCACAAGGCAGCAAAAGCTTGTAATTCTTTTTCCCACCTACCATCTGTCCTTCTTCCTGTCAATCCTCTCCCCTTCTCCTCACCCTGCTGCTACAGGCAGTGCTGTTTTGCAGGTAGCTCGGAAGCTTTGAAGTTTCCCCTCAGAAAGCTGATTATATAAATGTTAGTATATTTTCAGCTTTAAAGCAGTTGGATCATCTCAGAGCATTTTACTAATTTTTCAGAAGGTTTTATACCGTTCTTCTTTCAATGGGGATTTTTCTGAGATTATAATGGAAAAAGATGAATCCAGAAAGCAAGTGAAACTGTCAACAAAAGCATTTTTGAGGGAAGTGGTATATTGTGACAGGATGTCATATTCAGATCTAGATTGTGCCCATGCATTTGCCATAAATATAATTTTGCTAATATTGTGAATAGTAATTAATTGAAGGGTTTTTTTCCCCTATTGTGCTTGGAAGAATAGCAATGTGAATAAAATTTCTAAAAAGATTTTTTCCATCTTTCTAAAAGGAAATTATAATAACCATGTGAATATCTTCCCTTGATAAAGATTTGGAAGTAAAGGAGGTTTTTTGTTGCCTTTTTTTTTTATCAATGTATTAGCAGGGATTATTTGTTTGGTTTGATTTTATGGAAATATACATTTTGTTGTACTCTCCCATGGCATGATGATGCCTGGGGTTATTTTTAGGTGGGGAGTGTGATTCTGAATGTAATACTCTCCACAAACTCTACAGAGGATTTTAGTGAATAAGTATGTTTTGAAAGAACTGTCATTACTGGTATCTTTTATAATGTGTTTGAAAGCTTCTCCCAGCACTCATGCTTGGCGTCTCCTGGAAGAATTATAATGTATTGGAAAGATACAATCCATCTGGAGATATATTTAAAATACTTTTATCAAAAGCATTCTGGGTTATTAAAACAGTTTTTATGCAAGAAATTATACCATGCAATTAATGGCAAAATGCTCTAAAAGACACACAAAATTATTCAAAACAATAAGGAAAACTAAAGTTGTGATTGCTTTCCCACTTCATTGCATGTTCAATCACATCCCTAAACAAGAAAGTACTGCCCTAAAATGCAAAGCCAGGTCCTCAAATGTATTCAGGTACCTATATCCCATTGATGCCAGAGGAGCCAAGTACCTAATTTCCACTTGATCCTGTGGGTTTGTCAGGTTTTAGCCTCAGATCTGTGTTATCTTTTACCTCTACTGACGGTTATCTTTTTTAGTTAATGCTAAGTGCATCTTAAGATGTGGTGTCATTTGCTACACACAGCACTAGACAGTGAGTTCAAGAACAGAGAGAGAGTGCAGTTGCCAGGTGGCTTCCAAATAGAAAAGATTAAACAATCAATTGGTAAAGCTGCCATGTAGCAATAATAAATCAACTACCAAAATATGAAGCCTCTAATTTTGCTCCAAGATATTCTTTTTTTTTTTTAAGAAATTTTTATACTTTTTTTCTTATTTTCTTTTAGATAAGTAAAAATCATTGTAGTGACTATCATGAGTCTTTCAAATACTGTAGTAATCATACCTTTCTACATTTCTTGAGAGGTTTAGTGATGACATCAAACAATGTACTGTGGGTGATTACAAGGTAGGGAGGTTTTTTTCTGTTCAGTGAGAAGATAAAAATGATGTAGATAAAAGGAACGTATCTTTTATAAGACAGAACTCAAGCAATTTGAGGTGGAAATCCATAAAAATATCGCAAGTGTTGTTGAAATGATGAGTCACTTCAGCAGCATAAAAGTAATCTATTTATCTACATTTTTACCAAAGGCTTTGAATTTCCGTATCTCAGATAATAATATATATATTAAAGTACTTTTAAAAAAAGCTCAATTTTACTTTAAGGCATGAGCTCTCTCTTTAATCTATTTCCCTTCTTTCTTTCTATTCAGCATTGTCTTTTATTGCTGTTTTTTCTATGCCCTAGCGCATATATTTTATAAATATATATGTATTTCTATGTCAAGGAAATACTATAATCAGCAGGTTAGATAATCTACTTGTCAAATAACATTATTTAAGTAAATGTTCTCATCCTGCTGACGTTAAATCAGAAAGCCCAGTGACTAACTATAATTTAACCTAAATCTATTAGTGACTTCCCCTGGTAGTATAATTAATTTTTTTTCTTCTTTTCCATCTGTATAAGTCTCTTTCACTCAAGACACATATTACTGTATCTAGTTTTCTGGTTGTTCTTTTCAGTTGTATATCTTCACAAGAAACATTATCATTATTTTATAAATGGGGACACTGAGGCACTTGAAAACAATTTGCAATTTATCAGGATAATTACTGGGAAAACCATAAACAGGATGCAAGTCAACTTTATCTGGTTCAGTACTTTCAGACATTGACAACAAATACTCAAATACAGTTCTAAAATTTTATTTTTATGTAGATAGGATGCTAAATTTATATCCCAAGTCTGATTTACCGTAAACTAAGAATTAAGCTTTTATTCCATTAAAAAAAGGATTTAGAAAATTTGATTACAAGTATGCACATTTCTTTGATTTCTTCACTACACAGTGCTGTTTTAAATGTGTCATTTCTGAAAGCAGACAAAGCAGAAGAAATGGCTTTTCAACACTTGGCCTGTATCATGCATTCAGGGCACTATCGGTACAGTACCTTGATTACCAGATAAATGCTGGTTGTTGTCTCCTCTGAGTTCTTTTCACTTTCAGCAGTATAATTTTATGTTAAGGTTTAGTGACACAACAACTGAATTGCATAAATCTGTTCATTATGCCACTTAAACTGTGAATTTCTGTTGTAAGCTCTAGGAAGAAGAGCTTTATAAATGCTGCAATGCACACATCAAAAAAAACCCTCAAGAAAACAGACACACCTACATCCACCCAAGACCAGATGTTTTCATTAAGCATTGGATGTGTAAATATACACATTAATAATTTCTTTTTTTCTTCAAGTATGACTTGCCCTGCAATTTTCAATTTCATTTGATATATATTTTCTTTTTGAGTTCGGTTATTCTCTAGACAGGGTTACAAACCCAAATCATAATCTTATTTTATCTTTTCATTTACTCCTTAAAAAGAAGATTCATCATCCTGAAGCCTAATTAAGACAATGCACAAATTTTATTCTTTTTCCTCACCCACAAAGAGGGATTACAAGGTGTTACAATACAGTATTCTGCTAAATATTTAAGGTTTCTAAAAAAATAGAGATATTAGACAGTAAGCTGCCTGAAGCAAATTACAATGGAAGGATGGAATTATGCCTTTGAATTGGGAAAAGAGAGGATTTGTGCAAGAATGATCCTTAATTACATGGAACTGACATTGTCCAACCTGCAACCGGTTCTGCCCCCCAGATTTCAAGCAATTTTGTCATACCAAAAGTGGGAGCTTAACACCACACTTTCCTATCAGCCTGTGTGTGCCACATCTGCTCATCGGAGTTCTTGGCTCATTTGCATGCTTCTGCCACTCACCCTGGAATTTATTGTGGTAGGACTGCATCTCAGACTTGGCTCACAGCCAGAGCCTACTTCTCCATTCTCCCTTTATAGCTAATACAATATGAAAGTCACTAACAAAAAGACTTTCATGTCAAATTACAGGAAAAAAATTCTCAATTGCCTAATAGGATTTTAAATTCTTATCGTACTGGTGACTTTCTGTAAGTAATAACATTTGAAAAGAACGACTTAGCTGATGTTTTCTTCAAATACTCTCTATGCATTGTAAGTTTCCTTACAAGCCGTGATATGCTGCTCCGCTATCACTACAGAGACGAGACAGGACAATGGATCACAGTTACACAGCCCTTTCTTCTGTTCCCATCCAGCTGGGCTTAACATCTTACCACAAGTACTAGCTAAGGTTGTGCACATATTTCTGTTTGGTGTAGATGTCAGGCCTAGTCTCTGCACGTGCAGGAAGATGGGTTTGTATGTGTGTATATATATATGATGAGTAGATGTACACATACCCAACTATTACCACAAAGGTGTGTGGGGGGACAGAGAGAGAGAGAGCTATATGTATACATACATAGATACTTTTATCTCTGGTGATATTGCCCTTCTAACTGTATTCAGGGATAAATAATATTAATGTTATTAACCTTGCTATTATGTCAATAATGTGGAACTGCAGTTCTGCCCAGACTAGTTTTTTGTCCAAGAGCAGTAACCAGTTCCATTACAATTGTACAATGACCTTTTCCTTCCTACCACCTCCATACCTCTCCTTCAAATTCTCAAGAGTAGTCTGAACAGATATTTGGGTAAGAAGATGAAATCAGACTTTGATGCGTCTCCCCAAATACTCACAATCTCCCTTGTTCCACTAAAGCTTCAGACATCTGCAGGTGCTTGTGGAACGCAGTACTGTGGGAAGAGGAGGTATTACAGTGGTGATCCAAACTTGCCAATGCTGAGTCCTTCCTGATTACTATCCCCACAAATTATCACAGTTGAACTGTGTAGCTCGATAGTTTCTGATAGCATAATTCTTCTGGTTACAATAGACTTCAGGTAGGATTAGAATGTCAGTAGAAATAAAAGAAAAAAAGAAAACTCTCAGTTCTATAGCTCTCATCTAATGCAGACCCCTGATATAACTTGGCATCTTCTGTGAAGCCTTTGACACAGTTCCCCACAACATCCTTTTCTCTAAACTGATAAAAGATGGATGTAATGAGTGGACTATTAGATGGATAAGAAAGTGGTTGAATGGTTGCATCCAGAGGGTAGCAGTCAATGGCACAGAGTCCCAATGGATGTCAGTAACAACTGGTGTCCCTCAGATGTCTGTATTGGGACCACTGTTATTTAATATTTTCATTAATGCCATAGACAGAAGGACTGAGTGCACCCTTGAAGGGATCAAAATGTTCCCTTAGCAAATTTATAGATGAAGCCAAGCTGAGCAGTGTGGTTGACGCACCTGAAGGGCGGGATGCCCTCCAGGGTGACCTGGACAAGCTCAAGAAGTGGGCCCAGGGGAATGTCATGAAGTTCAACAAGACCAAGTGCAAGGTGCTACACCTGGGTCAGGGCAACCCCCAGTATCAACACAGGTTGGGGATGGACAGATCAAGAGCAGCCCTGCGCAGGAGTTTGGGTGTAGGGGAGGTGCTGGTACATGAAGGGGTGGACATGACCCTGTGATATTCACTTGTATCCCAGAAAGCCAATGGTATCCTGGGCTGCATAAAAAGCAGTGTGGTCAGCAGGTCAAGAGAGGAGATTCTGCCTCTCTATTCCACCCTTGGAAGTGTTTCAGGCCAGGCTGGATGGGGGTCTGAGCAACCTAGTCTAATGAAAAAAGTCCCTGCCCATGGCAGGTGGCCTTGGAACTAGATAATCCTTAAGGTCCCTTTTGACAGAAACCATTCTATGACTGATTCTTCTGTGCTGGAGAAAATAGAACATTTACAAGAATAAGGCCTCATTATGAACTTTTTGGTTGTAATTTTTAATCAAAAGTACTAGGTACTAGCAATAGTGATAGAAGCTCTATATATTTTTTATATAATTCAAACTGTTTTTGTAAAATCTTACTTTGTTCCATTTGAAGTAGTGGTGTATCCATATAGTGTCTCAGAGGACTCGGACTCGCCATTGAAGATAATGGCGAGTGAAGACTTGCCATACAGATAAATGCAGCCTCCTTAAGTCACCTTCACATTATTCACTGGTTACTGCCAAATAAAAAAGGGTGTCATAGAAACAGATGCACCTTCTGGACCTCTCTTTAACCTGGTTTTTAAATAAATGAAAGATCTATTGGCAGTATGCTACACTTGAATTTCAGATTAGCTGTTTGCTTCTGGATTAGCAAGGCTAACTGACATGCACACTGGGACAGCAATTTTGTAGAAGAAGGAAATTTACCAGAAGAAAAAATTCAAAATCGGATCTTACCAAAATTTATCTAGGCATATCTGTTGCATCCTTTAGGACAGGGCTTCCATTGTAAGCTTTCTTAATGAAACACTGAGAGACTAAAACCCTTCTCGGATGGAAATCACGTCCTCTGAGACCCAGAGAAATGAACAGGCTTTTCTTTGGATATTCCTTACTTGAGAAATCTGAAGCGAGTGTGGACATCTGGAAGAAGAGTTACAATTGCAACTCTGAGGTCATATTTTTTGAGCACCTCAGTGTTCTGCCCCTCAGTGTGCCAACCCTGGATTTTGGTCAACCTTACACATGTATTATATTATTTTTAAGGGGTATATCTAGGCTCTAAATTATTTTTAATCCCTAGAGAAATACATGTCTATTTGCTAGTTGGAACTGGATTCAGAGTGATGGATTAATTCCTTGATGAACAAGGAGCTCCATTTTCCGTAAATAATTCCTTGCATTTCAAATAAATTTATTTTCCAAAATAAGCAGCAGTCAAGAAAATAGTACATCTTTGACTCCATAAAGGCACTTATTTGCTCTTAGGAGCATGATGAACAATTTAAAGAGCATTACCCCTTCTGTGTAATCTTGACCTAATTTCTAGTATTGTGTTCAATGGTTTTAAAGTTTCTATTTTACCACCTCAAATGGAGTTAATTGAGGTTTAGTAATGACACATTTTGTAGGTGGTCAGTGTCTCCACAACCCATGAAAGCTCACTGAAATTTTTTTTGTCCCCAGCATCCCATCAGTATACTGACATTTGCAAGTCATTGATCTAAACAGCGATTAATTTCAATTAAATTAAAAACTACAGAAAAGCAGGAGAGCAAAATAAATACCACAGTATAGGAAATTCTGAATGCATTTAAAAGCTCTGGAGACCCTCAAACTAAAATGACACACACACAAAAGTAAATCCCAGCTGCTGTTGTGAACTAGTAAGAAAAACCAAGTCTAACAATAAAACCCCTAAAACAGAAGCCACAGTAGAGATAATTGAATACTATACTTCCCACTCATTTTCCCCTTTAAATTTAACGTGTTTTGCTAGAAAACTGTTACAGCACCATGATGGGCTCAAAATGAAAGCACTATGTTATAGTGATATGTACCTATAATAATATCCAATATAAAATGTTGAAGTTATATTGCAGCATGATTAGCTTGGGTAAGCATTCTCCTACTGGCAATAAAAGATAAGGCTGTCTTGAACAATTCTGCTTATTTGCCTTCTAATTTTACCATAGAATAATGGGAGCCAAGGATAGAAAAGCCCTGTTGGGCTGCCTAGCTCATGTTGCTGCCAATGAAGAATTTATCATTATATTCTGGCTTTTAGCACTGATTATTCTGTTACAACTTCCCTTTGGAGTCTCTTCTATATTATCAGACATATCAGTGTGAGGAAGTTTTTGTTGCTTTTGAGCCTACATCTGACTGTTCTTAATTCCAGTCCATTAAACATAGTGACAATCCCTTACACCTCTGTAAACATTTCCTCTTTTTCTTGATGTCAGCATCCAGCTACAGGTACAACACTTGCTTTGTGGTCTACAATGCCCAATCCTCTTCAGTGTTACAGTTTCTTTCTGAGGAATTTTAGCTTGTAATAAAACAATGTTAAAAATTTAGGCGTTCCATGTATGTGAACAGATACACCTTTGGTTAGGGAGCTGGGACCTGTTCCATCTACCCTGCTGTGGTGTGAGGGCCCTCCCTGTCTGTTAGGGATGCCTATTTATGTTCCAGCTTCACAGCCAACTTGGATTTGTTTTCTTGCTGGCTTAGCTGTTTTTAGCTACCTTCACTGTTCAACAGATCTCTCAAAGTTCCCTCCTGGCTTTAGGAACCTCTAGGAGCAGAAGTCAAAGTATCTTACCATTTGAGTGTGGCAGCAGGAGCAGAAGAGTCCTAACCATACTTGGCCAAAAGTTACTAATTTACAACACTCAGAGTAAGTCTACACAGAGCTATTTGTTTTTCTAATAATGCAAGTGCTTTTAAAATAAATAAATTATATTTTTAAAAAAAGAGTATGTAGGAATAGTTATGAAAAATATGGTACTTTTGGCAAAATTGTAGAGAAAGAAAGAATCAATCCTTCATAAATATTTAATAATATGAAGTTCCCAGGTTATGTCTGAGCCAGTTTTGTGCTTTAAATACATTCTTGGGATATTGTTTTCTGCCACAACTTCCCTGTTATAGTATCCTGTGTCCACATTATTTTATTTTCATTTCTGTGGGTTTTAGTTCTCATGAAGGATTAGAACTGTGGGCTCAAGGTCTGTGAACCTGATAAGTTTGCTCTTATTTCAGGTTTTGTGCTTGTGGAACATAGAGGCACAAGGCAAAAAAAAAAAACTCCTGAGAGCTATTTTAGAGGCTGAATAAGCTCCACCTCTGTAGGGAGACTCTTCTTAGCTGCTGATGGCTGAAGGAGTTGTCAAACTTGAGCCTCATAGGAGGCATTACAGAAAGCTGGGCCTGTGGAATCTGAGAAATCTCAAATCCTTGGCTATTTCACATTTTGTGACCCTCATATTTCACACTTTCTGATTTTAAAGGGTCATTTTAGAAGATATTCATTAGAAACACAGAGAAGGATGAGAGGGTCAGCTTTTGTGTTTTAAAACATAGGACAGCAAAGGATCATCCCCTACTATTCTTAAACCACTGAAAAATATGACCACCCAAGGAAGAAAGAGAGATAAGGAAAAGATGGAAGCTTGTGATTCTTTTTGTTTACATTTTCCCCCCTTTAATATTGCTGTCTTGAACATTTCTTTTCTGTTTTCTGTTGGGAAATGGGGGTGTTTCTACCATGTCAGCCTCAAGGGTCATCACTCCTTCTGAGCTGGTTATTCACTTCTCCTACAGACTTACCAAAAGCTCCTACAGAAGTACTTCCCCAGCTAAAAAGCAGAAAACAGGGCAGATCTAGTCTCTAGCTGATAATCGAGTTCCCAGACTCAAGATAAACATTCAGGGAATACTGAGCAAAACTGAAAGAGAAAATAAAAGAAGGAGGAAGGAATGAAAGGATGGAAAGAGAGACAAGGTGAGAGGGAGGAAGGGTGGAAGGGCAGAAGAGAGACAGAAGGAGACAGAAAGAGTACATAAAGCAAGGCAAGAACAAAAGACTTCCAGAAAAATTTGGGGGAGGAGGTTTAGTACCAAGGGTAAGTTTTATCTGTACATGAAATATTTCATGGCAGTTCTGCTGGGGAAAAAGATAAAGGTGCCATCTCTCAAATATTACTCTGCTTACAGAGGGAAAACTGTAACTACTCAGTCATTTATATCTTTCCTACCTGAGACAGTACCAGATGGTGCCATGTAGTCTCAGGTTAATCATTGTGTGAGAGACCTGGCTGGGAGCCAGACCCACTTCACAGTCAACTGTGAGAACAAGCGGTGCTGAACCTTACATAAGATTCACAAGCAGAGCCCCTGGATTTGAAGCAGACATCTGGTATGACTTTTCATATTTATTTGCTGTAAGGGTTCAAACTGAGCCAGAATGTGGCATTACACCATGCCAGTCTTCTCTGGTGTATTTATCAATTTCTGCAGAATACAAAATTTCACGAGAAAGAAATCTTGTGTTCTTACTGTCTGGGATGAGATTTCCAGGCAGGTAGCAATGCAGGGCTAAGTCTCCAAGCAAACAGATTGAAACAGTGCTTTTGGGAAGCAACTGTCCCTTTGCTGTGCCACACAAATAAAAAGCATGAAATGTATTGCTGCAATTCTATTTTCCAAGGGCTTGGACAAATGAAGGGACTCCCCACAAATTCATTTTCCTTTACACAGAAAATTGCTTTTGGGTCTACCACTCTGTGACTGCAGAGTCCTACTGCCCCCATGAAAGAGGACTTTGATTTAATCTGCTACTAAAGTGCATAGTCAGGTTAGAGGTTATGTGTATGCACTATGAAGGTGTCAAAGTGACAGTGAGATGGTTCAGCCTTTAACTCCGTAGAAGGGGGAACATTTTCCTTTCTCATCAGTAGGCTGTTGACTATAAAGAACAATAATGATTTGGCCAGCAGTATTTGCTGTATCACTGACTACAAAAAGGAAAAAAAAAGGCAACTAGGCTTTTCTGAGACTTTGAACTTGGGATTAATGAAGATCTGAGAAACACAGCAGCAGCTTCTCTCCTACACACGCATGCACACTCTAATAGGAATTTATCCAACCAAACAAAACAGAGCGATTATAATTTAAGGATATTGCCCTTCCCCCAGTACTCACACTTGATGCATAATTATCCAGTGGAATTCCAATACTGAATAAAGTCAGTAAAAGTGTGCTGTACATTTCTGAAATGCAGATGATGCACATAGGCATGGAACACTTAATTTTCTTCACTAAAATATCTTCTGATACTATTTTTTAGAGATATGCATGATCTTTTTCTTTTTCTTTGTACTATTTAGGAATAAAGTCTGATTTTGCCTTCTTGCAGATCAAGTTCAGATGCTATGTTTTCTATGTACATCATATGAGAATGCCATCGAAACTGAAGGGTACCAAGTCTACTGCAGAAATGATCATTGCTGAGCTTTTCCACTTGTGCCTCATGCAATAAAATTCTTTCACTGTTTCAACAGTATGGCTGTTGAGCAGAACCACATGAGTTTAAGGAGAGTAGAATTACAATACCTTAAGAGAAAGGCTGTCACAGGAATTCTCTATGATATCAGATATTCATTGCGACACTTCTTGAGCCATGCAATATTTTCCTCTCTCCTACTTGCTCCTTTTGGGGAGTCTGCTGTGTCAGTTTTATACAAAATAGCATTTCTGAAGGAGCTCCCAGCCAGGTGGTTGTCTGTTGAACTAGCAGATTACAGTCTGGCCTAAAGTTTTTACATAAGTATGCACAGACAGAAATACATGCATGTATATATACATGTATGTGCATGAATGTGTGTATGCATTAAAGAAATATATTAAATTACCACTTAAATATTTTTCCTGTTCTTATAATTTGGATGTTAATAAAATGATCTTAAAATATTGCCATAATTCTCAGTAACAGCTACCTGACAGATTTTGTAGCCTGTAATTTATTTAGCCAATGTCTTGCACAGATTAGAACTTTCTAAAAGCAGCTAATTAAAAAAAAATACCCTGAGCACATGGCAGAGATTTACAATAGTTGCATTCACAAGAGAACTGTGCTACTAATGGAGATAATCCAATCAGAATGGATGCCCCATTGTGCTAAGTGCTGTACAATCACACCACCAAAGACAGGACCTGCTCTGCAATGCTTGCAGGCTAATTAGCTGTAACAATAGAACATGACTTATTTTCACTGATACTGGGACACTCAGTGCCCACTCAGACCCCCACCAAGCTTAGTAAGGCTCTGACTAACACTGACAGGCATTGAAGCAGGTCTCCACTGTGATCTAACTGTTCTGTGAACTAGCAAGCACACAAGCAGACATAATGTGAAGAAAATAGAACATGAGGAAAAAAAGGAAAAGAGTGCTGGAGTATCACAGAACATACTTTGTTCATTTATTTTGACAAGGCTAGTTTAAAGAATTTATGAAACTTCATAGTAACACTAATTAATTTAGCATTCAAGTAATGAATACTTGTTAATGTAGGGTCTTCATTATAGCATTCTTCCACTAAGCCTTTGATTAAAAGATTAAAAGAGTTGAAACTTCCCTTTCATTTATTTTTTCATTTTGATAAGCTCATTTTATTTGCAGATTAATACATTGTGAATTTCCTATTGTGTCTTATTGCTCCTGGCCCTGTAACATGAGACATTCATCCAATATATTGTTTTACATGCAGTAAGTGTTCTCGCAACTCCACTAAACTCTGTTTTCAGGTGAATAAGCTGTGCCTTTTTTCAGTCTTCTCCTGCTACCCACACCCAGTGTCCCCATATTCTGCTCCCCCATGTGCACTTACTTAGAAATGGATAGATAGGGCTACACTGTTGGCTAAATCAATAACCTGGAGCTTGTGATGTTTACCTGGAGTGTGAGTATAGAGGGCTTCAGTCTGCTATGGCCAAATAGACTGAAAACACTTCTTCAATAAATGCTAAACCACAAAGGAGTTACTGCATGAAAAAGTGTGACAATATATTGCCTAATTCTTTATGTCAGAATAGCAATAATGATCTTTCCTCTACATGATATGCTTTTTAAAAAAAGATTTGAAGAAAACCCCACTTTCCAAAAAGGTAAGAAGTAAGCTTCTAACCTTTTACATTCAAAGAAATTCACTGTTTCTTTAGCCAGTCTTCTTGGATAGCTGTTCTCTATATAAACATATTTGAAAGCTAGCACATATTTGATCCTCTCTAAATCATTGGCACTCCTCTCTGGGTTTGGATGACAACCCAAATACATTTGCACTGAACTGTCAGTACTTCCATGGGAGCTAAGGTGTTAACTGGGATAACGTCCGCTCACAAGCACATCTGTAATGATGACTGCAAGATTCTAACAAGTGAAAGACCTGTAAAAGTAAATGATCCATACATGTTCTTGAAGGAGACCTGCTATCATTAAGACTGTCCTCTGCATGGATACATCAATAGTACAGTTACAGATTCTGTTGCAGATCACTTCATCTTCTAGGTTATGTGATAAAGACAGAACTTATCCAAGAGTGCAGTATAAAATGATTCCTCAGAGGAAGCCATCATCCATCTGGATTCCTAAGGGGAAAAATAAATAAACGAATTGATTCCCTGGATTTTTGTAACTCACGGTTTTAATAGCTCTGGTTATGTACGTACAGAGATGATACTAACAAGGTATTTCTGTACATAATCATCAGTGAGACTAGCTGAGTCTCACTAAACAATACACACCGCACATGACAGGTGTATTTTCATCATGTGATTGATTAATTTTCAGTGGGACAAATATTTTGAAAATCTAGGGATTTTTTATTACTGAAAAGGACTTAAAGGTTTTATAGGACTTGGACATTTTTGTTTGATTGTGGGAAAAGATACTAGGACTTCTCATATATCTTGTAGTTTTACAATTTGTGGACCTTTTTTCCCATGAAATTTTTTCTTACATTTGTTTTCTTATTTAACTACTGTATTTGTTATGGCAATATACTACAGGTCCTGACAGCCACAATTCAGAGGTTAAAGCAT
This sequence comes from Oriolus oriolus, assembly GCA_013400235.1. Taxonomy (NCBI): domain Eukaryota; kingdom Metazoa; phylum Chordata; class Aves; order Passeriformes; family Corvidae; genus Oriolus; species Oriolus oriolus. Next base: position 2,585,622 of record VXBT01022073.1, on the reverse strand, counting down.
TGCTTTTATCTTTTAAAACATTATAAATCCGCCTTTCACCAAATTTTATATATCTTTTGGTTCTCTTTTTGTTTTTATAGAATGGTTGTCATTTGTGATATTTATGCAACTTTAAACAGCTGCTGTTAAATGTGTCAATATCTTATTATGACCATAAACTTCTATAGGCAGGCAAAATTAGGACTAACTGCCATAAAATGCAGTTATAGACATAATGCCAAAGAAAAGGATTTGTCATCTTCATATGGGGCATCGAATTGTAAGTACACTACAACATCCTCTGTCGTTAGGCAAGGTCTGATTCTGCAAGTGGTGGAAGAATTAGCAGGCAAATGCTGGTGTAAGCATTCTCCTTGAGTTCATCAGGACTTCAGTATTTGCTTTTGATGAGATTCACATCACTTAACTGCCAGCATTGAAATGTCAGATTTTCAGTCTAAGTTACCTAAACTGCCCCAAATGGCAGTGAAGTGCTGCATGCAGAAGTATGAGGATTCACCACACCCTGAGGTACCTGTGTCCAGTAGGTCAGCTGAATACTCTACTGAGATGTTTTCAGTCACCACGGACTGTTGAGGAAGTCCACAAAACCATGTGTCTGCACTGCATTCCAAACAGGCAGTCACTAGGTCTTTTGTTAACAATACTGTGGAAACAGACATATTGTGAGAGGGTTTGAGGTTTATCCTCTTTGCTGTTTACCCTTTTGACATCTACTGATAACTTCATTGATCTTTGCTAATTTTACATTGTCAGTCATTACGTCAATGAAACTAACCGATGAAATAGAATTTTAAATTGGATCTGAACTCCCATGGGTTTTTTTCTAGTTGTGTGAATATGGGAAGTTTCTTCAGGAAGGAGCATTTCCTGTGATTGTAAGGCATCAAGACCTTTCTTTTGTTTTCTCTTGTATATAGGTATACATTGCAAACAAACAATCTTAAGACTGTCTTAAGATCTGAGACTAAGAGAAAAAAAATATCCAAACAAATGTGCATGTTGCACTTCACAGCACAATACCCTAAACAGAATTGGACTAGGAACAGTTCTTTGAAAATTAGAGAGATTTCAAAAATTTCTGCATGATTTTGAAGAAGGGAGAGAGAGGATGTCCTATGAAAGCAGGTTGCAAAAACACAATTTACTGTTATTACAGCAGAACGCTTGCCCTAAATGAAGATGAAGATTTGTTCCCCTTTTGTGAGTTAGGGCCTTAACTGTCCCAATACCTCTCATTTTCGTTTTCTGAGTTTACGCAGACTCCTGTCTTGAGGCTCCTAACTGATTTCTGGTGACAGACACTGCATGCAGCATGCATGCTTCCCTCGGCTTCCTGCTCTCAGTGGCTCACATGCTGTAACAGACTTGCTGCCAGGCAGACAGGGACACTGCAGAGGGCGTCCCAACCTCCTTGCTACCAACCCTGGTTATCGCAGCAAAGATGTATGCGAATGTCAAGAGGCTTTTCATTTATGAAGCTTCTGGTTCATTTTAAAACATGATATTTAACACTGACTGTTCTATGACACATGGTGTTGCAAAGAGGTGGGCTTGCCTATTGATGTACCAAAATACCTTTCTTCCTGTGTCAGTGTAAATGGGAAGGGACAAGCCTGGCAAACCTGGCCCTACAGGTTTATGTAGCCAGTGACCAAGTGGTTGTTGCTTGTCTATTCCGTGCTGAAAGGAAGCATGCCTCCTGAGAAGCAAACCCAGTCTCAATTACAGCTCTAATTTTTAGCTTGAAACCCAGTCCATTTACTGCCCTCCAAGGACCATGACATAAGCATTAACCCAGATGCATGGTACATTTAATAGTTAATTTTTACTTCTGGGTCAGAGGGCATGGTTAGGTTTGGTCTAAAGTGGAATATCAGAGCACAGCCAATGTCTTTTAACACTCACTAACCTTTTCCATTGTATTGGAAATCTACTTGTATCAAGATAATAATTTTAGGAAAGAAGTATTTGCTTTCCCCTTCATCAGTATGCAGGTATTGTTGATAATTGCAAACAAGCTATGAGCCTGGATGGTAGAAAATAATATATAAATGTATTTGATAACTTGAATAAAAAACCCTTAACTTTTAAAATACAATCAATTCCATTTCTTTTATTTTAACATTTAAGACATACTTGTTTTTCCTTTCTGGAAAGAACTTCATTTGAGGCCACTTGATTGAAGGGTCTGTTGCTTTTTTCAGCTTTTAAAAAAAACATTTTTCATAAAGGCTGACATTTAAATCTCTAAAACTAAAATCACAATAGGTTTTTTCATGTAGCATGTTATCTCAGAAGAGATTCTCCTGTAACACAGTGCAATATGCATTTATAAAGAAGCCATTATGATCATTTATTTTGTGAAGATGAACCCTCTGCTACACTGACAACTTTTACACATTACTAAAAGGAACAGCCAAAACCAATTTTTCTTTAGGATTCAAAATGATTATGTGAAGTTTATTACAGAGATACTTTAAAAATAATTTTAGGGAAAGCTTTGTCTTCCTTCCTTATCCCTAGATGACAGCCGCAAGAACTTCACATATGAGAAAACAGTGGGACGCTGAATAAAGACCAAAACTTTTTAATCTGAGCAGAGAGAAACTCTCCCAAAGCGATGATGAGAAAAATACTGGAAAATGCATCTGCTGCAGCCAGTATCCTTGGCCCCTACAAATAAACAGTAAGGTGAAGTCATCTCTTTTTCCTCTCCTGACTAGAAGTAAAAAAAGCCCTGCAAGAAAGATTATGAAGTTGTGAATTCCCTTCCATGTATCCCAGGAAATAAGAAAGAGGTGTGTAGAAAGAACAGGGACAGGAGAGAGGAAGAACTAACAAAGACACAAAAGGCTGTGGAAATCTTTGTGATCTCAGACGTATGATGAATTCCAGTCAAATGATGGACTTTTGCAGATATTTCACCTACACCCACTTGTTGGAAGCTGAACCATATGACAGAATGATATGGTCTGTATTTATCATATCACACCAGTTCATGAACCATGTGGGAAACATACTCAGAACTGAGTTTCTGCTTTCCTGCTGGGTGTTCTGGAGCACAGCCCTCACACACCATGCATCAAGGGGCAGAAAGCAGTTTGGGGATATCTCTCTCTCTCAGATACAACAGTCTTTTTTCCCTGAGGGTATAAGATCTGCAAACTGGGAATGGAAGATGTGGGTAAGGGGACATAATGAAAATTCAAGTGAAATTTTCATTTCACTTGAAACAAACCAACAACATTTATCTGGCACATGTACACATACATATGCTGAAAAATCACCATACTGCTGAAAAAAAAATATTTTGCTTTAGAGACTACCTTCATTTTTGGTGGTACACTTCATTTGTCTTGCAGGCTACTGCAAAAAGTGATCTTGATGTAATAGCATAGAGCTAAACACAAAAAATGCAAATTCATTTTTATATGCATATATTTACAAAGCAAATACAGGATGTTTAACATCTTCCCCTTTGGCTTTATTTATAAGGCATTCATTCTGTCTCCACAGGTGAATGAAAACCAAGAGACTCACACAACCTGTTTACAAATATGTCGTGTTTTTATCTATGATTACTTCACAGCGCTCCTGTGCTTCTCTGATGTTCTGAGCTTCAGTCACAGCCCTGATATAAGCAACACATTACTTTCCCACCCAAAGAAAATGTAATTTCAGCAAGCTTGTCAACAGTAGGGCCCAGCAGGCAGGCAAAACACGGAATCCAAGAGAGGAGCAGATTTCCTAGTATTGCTTTGCTAGCAGAGAAGATTAGAAGATAACACCTCTCATTTGGAAGAAATTAAGCAAGTCTGATCTGTGCAATTTATTCTCAAAAGTTTATGGTGAGAGGAAGGTTATTCACTCAACATAAAAGTAGTGCCACTGGTAAAACTGTGTGGAAGTGATGTGCTTCATAGCACAGTACACATGGTGCAGCTCCTCAACCTGAAAGTCAGCCTTAGGCTTTTTGTACAAAGCTGATTTTAAATTCTAATAATTCTAATAAGCCATAATCCTGTAAAGACTGCTCTTATTTTCTCTCTCACCTGCCTCTTCTCCCTATCTACTTGTTTCCTTCACTGGATGGGGTGATGTTGCTTGTTTTTCTGCTTCTTGCTGGGATCGAATTATCAATCTACCTGCCATCCACTTGATAAAAAAGACAATGAACACCAGACAGAAACTGCCACATATCAACTCATTATTGCATCCAGAAATAGAATTAATCTAGCTTTTTCTTTTCCCTCAGAAATAATTTGCCTTGTCAACATAAAAAACAGTAATTAGAGATCTCTTTACTTAGCAGAAGCATTAATTTCATGTTCTGGAAATCTGCAGCTAAAGGCTTCATAAAAAAAACCCCTTCATGAGATGGTTCACTTGCTTCTCAAGTACTAGGAACTGCTTATTGAAGTTATCTGAGGTCTCTTTTTACTGTGACCCTGTGTGTCTGAAATCTTCAAATCATCACTCATTTAGCATCTTAAAGCTGTGTTACCATAAGAAGTATAAAAGGGTGTAATAGTCGCTGCCAAATCAGAAGGACAATTAATGCATTTTGCATTCTGAGACAATTAATGACATTATAAGCAGGAAAAAATAAGGCTGTCATACCCTCTCCTCTTCACTGCTTCTAACTTTGTTTAATATAAACTGTTTAACATTAATTATGTCACCCTGGGATTTTGGCAAAGCCTAAATATTATTAGAGATTTTTTTTTCTTTGCCTACTATAAAGTTATATATGGGGTGAGTTTTAGGGAAGAAGCTTTTCAAAAGCATGGTACTGGACCAGATTCACCAGACTTCTGAATTCTTATTTCCTGGGTGCAAATGCCCAGATGGGTGCACTCGGGGAAGTTGGAGGCCCCTCCATCCCACTCTCATGCAGGTGGCTGCTGCTGTTGCTGTTTGCAGGTTCAGGCAGCACCAGCGCTGGCAGTGTAGCCCACAGACATACACTCAGAGGCGGTTTGACCAGGCACACAGACAAGCACTGCCCTTAGCAACATCCGTGTTGTTCCACTACCAAATCTCACACAAGTACCCCACTCCACAAGATCCCAGATCCTGACCTCCAGCAGCAGCAAACCTTCCAGGTGGCTCCTTGGGCTGGTAATCATGTACCTCTGTCCCCTGCAGCAGGGAGTCACGTCTTATGGTGAGTTGCCATCTCTTCCTGGTAGTCTTGAAAAGTTTAGAGGTAAGTGAACCAGGTTATTTGTTTGTAGGTACACCAGCCTCCTCTTTACCGTCGAGGGTGGTAAACCTATTTCACTGATGTAAGCCTTCATGTGGGGCAGGATCCTTACTCTTAGAATCATCAGAGCCAATCTTCCCCTTTTCTAGAGGTTTCTCTTACCTTGATAATGGGGTTGGACACTGCTTGCTTCCCTGTTGCAGATAAGAGCTTGGGCACTTCAAGCTGTTGAGTCTCACAGCTAATCCTATCTCCTTTTCACCTTTGCAAATGCTGCTCAGCCTGCTCACTTCTTCCCATAACTCCTCCACCTGGCAGCACAGCTCCTCCAGGACGGTTAACCTCCCACAGGACCTCTGTGGGCTCCTTTCCTGTATCCATCATCTGAGGCTCAGTCTGCATGAAAGCCTCTGTCCTGGTGAGGTCAGCTGTTCCACATCTGCTGGAGACACTGCTCCATGGCATGTTCCGGCTGTGTCTGACTGACACTATTACAGTGGCACCATTTCCACAGAGGGCCCCTTCTGCACAAACTGCTGCCTCTGAGAGCCATGTTCTGGGCCCAGCTCTTACACAGGCCCCTCCTGAGCACTGACTGAAGATGCACTGACCTCCCCTAATAAAGGGCCAGCTGTAACAGAGGCTCTGCTCTCCCTGGGTCAATCATCTTGAACAGAACCTCCTGGACGTTCCTTGTAATTCCCCTTACCTTGTCCTTGCCTGACAGCAGCGGGTACCCTCAAGTTTGTCAGATGTTTCCCAGGTGTTTCCCAAGGACCTTGGAGCTTGTCTCCAGAAGCAGAATCCTGGTACTCAACTACAGCATCTGCCAGCTGCCTCTGTTAGCTTCATGCTCACATATTCACCCACAATCACAGACTCCTCAAGTATTAGGATGGTCTCTAACTCCACCTAATATGCATGCATGGACCCTGAGCCCCTTTCCTAGCCACTGGTCCATACCCTGAGTCTTTCCTGGAGCAGGTCTCCTGCTGCTTGCCACCTAATCAAGCTTAAAATGTCCTAGAAAATGACCCATGCACACACACGGACAAAGGATGGTATTTATGTGGGAAAAATTAATGTACAAAGGTCTTTCCATTGCTGGCACTTTGACTTCTCACGCATAAATATGTATATATATATGTACATCCTTGCCTCTCCAGTTTCTGACACATGGATCTGTAAGTCTTTTCAATTCAACCCTTTGTCCCTCTCTTCTCCATCTTCCTGTGCTTATTTCTTACCAGTCTACTCTGATCCTTCTCTTTCTCCACTCTTGGCCTGACCTCTGAACACCCTATACAATAATTACAAATTATCCCACTTTGGTGTCTGGTAATAGTAAAGTTAGTCTTGGTTTTTCCTTCTTATCAGTTACAAGTTCTGATTGACTCTCTTCAATGCTCTCTCTGAGCACTTAATGAACTGATGGCCAAAGGATTCCAGTCTTTATTGTTGTCTTCATGTTATTTCTTTTATGCTGAAGAGTCCTTAAGCAGGTGATTCAGTGAGTGCGATGTTCTCTGACTCCACACACCTTTACAGTTTTATGTACGTCTGTGTTCTAGAGGAGACGTGGGCCATCTAGGATGGGCAAGACAGTGGTGCTAATTTGAGGAATGCTGCTGACTGTGGGCATGGAAATTTTCCTTGATGTGGCCAAGCTCTAAGCAGCTCAGCTGTGTGCAGCAGAGGTGAGACAGGAAGCCTTCTGCTGGCTCCATGAGGGCTGTGCTCTCTGAGCTGCTGCAGATGTTGCATCTTCTTGGCACCCAACCATTATCTCTCTGCACATGTGTTGGTCTCCCCTGAAACCCCATGTCTCATGCAGCAGCTATGAGCCGGGACACTGTCTCTGTGATTTCATTGGTCCCTCTTTTGGAGTCTAGCTAGAAAGAAATATTGTGGCAGGGGAGAAGAAATCAAGTAGAGACAGAAGAAGGGGAAAAGGTGTGAGGAGAGAAGGGGTTAGGTGGCCAAATCAGGGTCCAGGAATAGAGGAGCATGATCCAGAAACAGAGCCCGCTGAAAGGAGACAGTCAAACACAGAGATAAAACAAACTAGGGCTTGCAGGCAACATGGAGAGAAAAAGAACATGACAGTGGTGGGAGAGAGATGGGAGGCAAGGCTGTGGCAGAAATAATGGAAAGGAGTAGAAGAAAGGGTGAAGTTGAATTACAAGTTGAGGAAGAAAGACAGAAAAATTTAGAATCATAACAAGGTAAATTGGGAATTTGAGCAGAGGGGGACTAGAAAGGAGACTAAGAGAATGAGGTCAGGAAAGACTAAAAGCACTAGGATTAATTCCCCACTTTAGTCAGGACTTATATCCCTTATTTTTTAGTCTCAAGCATACTATCTAAGAAACAGCTATATAGTTCACCACTGTGGTGAAATCTGTAGCTCATTCTATTCCTATGGTCGGTCCACAAGCGATGCGATGACCTTGCAGTTATTAGTCAACATGAGTCATATGCAAAAAAATTCTTAATAATCTTTCAGTTTAACAAAAGAACTATGCCATGAGTCCCAGCTAGAAACTTTTCTTTTGTATATGCTTATTTCTTTCTTGTTTTTAAGTAAATGTCTGACAGATCTGGGCTTACTTGCAATAGCTGTCTTTTTGTTTGTTAATTTGGTTTTCTCTCTGACAATTACTTCTCCTGATGCCTTACTGACCTTTTGAATTCTCTCCATCTCAGCAGCTTTGTTTCAGGAAGACAATCCTCCCAGACAAACCCCCTCCCCCTTTCTCCTTCTAACCGAGTACTGGGTAAATAAATCCATATTATCAGCAGCAATGCACTGCAATTCAGTCACTTTTACCAGGAGCTACCTATTAAGTATAATTTTTCCTCAAAACTTTCCAAGGTGCCACAAGTAAATACTTGAAGTAAATGTCAAGCTGCCGTCTAACTTTCCAGAAGGGATGAGGGAAGATTTCAAGGACATTGCAAGGACTGTTACCTAATTATACTTCATATGCCATACTACATAATGTCTGAGTTCTGTAAGTGTATTGGTATTTATCAAGAAGGGGGTATAAATTTAGGTATAACTATTCTCACACATTTTCCTCTCACAATTTTTTTACTTCCTGTTATCCTAAGCCTGGTCTACATAAGGATTGTTTTGAAATGCAACTGTATTTGTAAATGGCATCATTATTGTTATTTTTAGACAACATAATTGATGCAGAAAATAAAGTCCTGAAGAACTTATGTAACAGAAGATGTATGCATGGAGGTAACATAGTCCTTTGCCTCTCCAGTATTTTAGCTGTATTTTACGGAATTAGGTGTATGGCCAGAAATACTTTATTGTTTCATTATAGGTAAGATGGTAAATTCTTAAGAATAAATATATCTTTTGTAGCATCTCAGTGAAAGGCACAGTCCTGAAGACACATCCTGAGGTGTCATTTCATTTCTTAAGGGGAAATAAAAGGCAAGAGCTGTTGAAAGAAAACCCCATCCTTTTCACATTGCTAACGGTATCAAATTCATAGGCTCTACTGAAAAAATCATATTCAAACCTGGTTTTTTTCCAGTATTACTCAAGGTGGACTCTCATTTTGTAAAGTGAGAACAGCTCATTCCTATCCTCAAAATATACCCTCCCTTTGCTTAATCTAAGATTTAGTCCACTGCACTGTCTCAAATAGAGTATAGAGATTCCGTCACTAGTCAGTTGAGAGAGATAACTAACTCTAATAAAGTTAGATTAATCCTACTTATTTTAGGAAGGAGTAAAGATTCTTCTCTCTTTCCATTTACAACAGAGAGCACCTAAATAGTTCACTCTGATTAGAGAACTGACTTTGAGATGGCTAAAGTTAGATGAGATGAATCCTAACTTTAAACCTCCTGCATCTGTTGATTCAACCGAACCTCTTGCTAAGTTACAAGCTAAGGACTAAACTAAATTAAAATACTGTTTAAGCTACCATTACATTACGTAGTACAAGTTGACTTTTCAGCCATATCCTCTCACAGGAAAACTTTAATTTTCCATTAAATTCTGCTCTGTCATTATCTTCTTTGTATAATGAGGAGAAGGATACACAGACAATGTGACCTGAAATGCTATTACATTTCCCATTCTGTGGCATTTCACATTAACACCATTACAAAACACAAAACAGAATTTTATTTTCTAGACTTTTTCAAAACACCACAGAGATTTAGACCTTAGAATTTTATAGTGGCAAATATCGGGTTTATTTTTTGGATTTTGACATTTTTTATTTTCTAGAAGATTGCAATGTGTTAATAAAACCCTGTTCCCTAATTTTATTTAAGTCTAATATCTCAAATACTGGATAAAGCATTTTAAGACACAATTAGAACACAATTAATAAAAAAAACTGTTACTATTTAGCTAATCCATTACTTTCACAGAAATTCATCCCTTTGTTGCCGGTAGATATTTGCATTTAAATGTGATGTTATGGCTTAGTTTTTCCACTGTTTCACATTAATGTATTTTTGCAAACACATTCCTCCAAGATATGTAAAACTACTGAAAGCTACAGTCTTCTTTTAGTTATCAGTTGTTTCCTGTCAAAATGGAAGGAGGTTGATATTTCATCCTGCGCCCAGTTTCACTCCAATATTTAATCAATGACTTAGTAGATGGATGACAGCCCAAAGCTGAGAGAATCTAGAATGATGTTGAAGGTCAGGATTCAAGATTTAAGAATTACCTTGATAAATGGGAGAAAGTGGGAAAAAGCTAAATAAAGGCAAATACAAACTCAAGATCAACATAACATTTTCTGGAAAAAGGATTTGGGAATTACCTTTGATCACAAGCTGAAGATGGGATAAGTGCCTGATAGGAGGTGAGGAGCTGAAAGCTTTGTCAATAAAGTAAAGGTAGAAGGAGAACTTGACAGATGGACCTCAAGTTCCAAACAAAAAGACAAATATAGAAAGTGTACTACTAAGAGAAGCAGGAAGAGGTGACCAAGAAAGAATAGAGATACATTGTCTGAGACTGCAGGAATGCGATTAGGAAAGCCAAACCCCCCCTCATACTGAATCTGATGATTGCTTTGAATGGCAACAAGAAGGGTTTCTACAGGTACAGCAGCAACAAAAGAAAGACTGGAGAATATGTGGGCTGCTGAAGCAGACAGAGGACCTTGTGACAAACCATGTGGAAATACCCTAGGTACTCCATACCTTGTCCACCCTGGTCTTTACCAGTAAAATTTGCTCTTCTCAATCCCAGGTCTCTCTGACTAGTGGGAAAAACTGGAGCAAGAAGAACTTGCCTTGACTGGAGCAGGATACTATTAGGGAACATTTAAGAATACTGGACATACACAATTCCATAGGCGCCAATGAGATGTACCCACAAGTGCCTAAGGGACCCCCCTGCTATTATTGCAGGACCACCTCTAATCACCTTTTAAATATCTTTTGTATGAATACCTGATTGGTGGGAGGAAGGAAGTCAGAGACAGATTCTTCTTAGTGACAGGACAAGAAGGAAAAAACAGAAGTATGGGATATTCAACTTAGACTTAAGGAAACACTTTTTTACTCTGAGGATGGCTTACCACCAAAACAGGGTTCCCAGAGAGGTTGTGGTCTCCCCATCCTCAAAGATATTCAAAAAGAAACTGGATATGGTCCTGAGCAATCTGCCCTAGCTCACCCCATCAACCTCAATCACCCTGTGATTCTGTAACTGTAAATAAATTCAAATGCTGCATTACAAATTAACCAGGTTGTGTTACATTTCACCTCACACTATACACTGCCCTGCTTCCTCTGAGGGAAAAAATTCTGCATTTTTTCACAGGTATGTCAGGTTTTTGCTTATTAATATTCATTTCATGTGATTTAGACGGCTGTTTGATTTTATTGTTGTTACCTAATTTGGGGGAAAGCTTACATGCTGACTTAATCTGTTACTTTAGTTTTAGTCCTGAAACTTTTCTACATTTTGGCTTTCTAATTGATTGAAAAAATTAAGAGACCATGGCAAATCAATGGAAAAATTATAACATGGCCCTTTTCTTATAAAAGTAATTTTTTGTCTCAATTTTTAAAATTTTAATTTAATCTAGTGTCCTTAATTATCTATGGCAAATATATGGTACACTGCCTATGTGCAAGTACAGAAGCAGTGTAATTACCAAAGCAGGTGGATCTATGTTATTGTAAAGGCTATGCTACTGTAGGAAAATTAGACTAAAGGAAATCCAGGCTAAATACTGCATACAAGTTCTCAAGTGTTTGATTTTTTAGAACTTACTGACCCAAAGAATTACATAGTAGCTCATTCACTCATGTAGTTTCAGACAATATTGGGTATTGTCAAAAATATCAAAATATCACAAATATGGTTTGGGTAGAGGTTTGTCTAGATGAGGTCAGGAAATTCTTTTCTGTCTATTTAACAGTCACTACTGGAAATTTTTTCAATTTATAGTTGAGAAACTATGCGTATAGTGCCACAATGGTAAAATATACTTGAGTTTGTCATATTTTATTTATCTAAATATCAAAAAGAGAAAGTGTTAGGATATAATTTCATCCCAGAACTTTAAAACTTCTCCAGTGCATGGAAATATAAATAACTACTTCACATGACACTTCTGTTGTTTCAGAGGACATTATGTTATGTCAGGATCAAAAGCATTTGCAGCTTTAAAGGGTTTTATTTAATCTGTGAATTATTCCTTTTCTTCCTATGTATTAGTATGAGCTACTTGTCTGTATTCAAAAAGAAAGATATAAATACTGGTTCAATTTTAAGTAGTTGAAAAGATTTATGGATTCCAGTAAGATAAATAATATCTGAAAGTTTCCTTCTAAATGGTAGTACAGGTTAATGCTAGTGCTAGAACTCTTTAAAATTGTTTTACATCGGTACTATCTTATTTTAAAAAAAAAAAAAAAAAACCAAACTAGCATAATTTTTGGAATATTTGGTAGTTCCAGAAAAGATATACTTTGGCTTTATAAATTCAGAGGAAAATGAGTTTGTAAATTCATGCTGGTTTACATCCTGCAGGTTCAGCTCTCTACACTAAAATGGCTCTGTGACTCTCCATGCACAGGTATTCTCTGTATGTGCTCATTTGGTTCAGATATTAGCTACACTGTTATATTTCATTTGACTTGTCAGAACTTAAGCAGAAAACACTATTGTTTTCAGATGTTGCTCAAAGGATATGATGACATTATCCTGAAGGGTCTTTTCATTTATGAGTGGGCATCCTATACCTAAAGATCTGTAATTAAAATTTGAAAAGTGCTTTTGGTCAATATGGCCTCATCGATCCTCTTTTTCTTTATTTAGAATTACAAATGGCCACGAAAACACTGTTATTGTTACCTCCTACAGCTTTTACAGGAAAAAATGTTGGGTTTTTTTAAAATGAAGGAAAAAAAAACCCTGAAAGTTAATTCATACCAGATTCTCACTTAACAGGACAAGCTGATCACAAACATTGACAATGTTAGAGAAGTTTAGTCCTGAGACACAGTATACTGATCCCTTTACAAAAGATTTTAAAGCAGTACCAATGCAACAATCTTCAACACTTAGCCAAGTCTTTTGGTGATTTCTCTTTGAGTCTAAAATATTGACGTGGTGAGTAATAGGAAGTACATCAGGACAAAGGCTTCTCTGACAGCAAAGAACACATTATAGTGTATGGCTCATACATCACCGAACACTGGCAGTATGTTCTTACACCCTCTTCTCTCACCTAGGACGACCCCTGTGGTTTGTTTCCGTATGGCACAAATAATGACTGTGGTCAATTAAAGAAAGTCACACAATAGTGTTGCTATTTTACTTCTTTTCAGTCTTAACAGAGCATTGTTGGTCTCAATCAGGTCAGACACCCTGTCAGAGCCCAGTCTTGACACATCAATGACAACACATATCAGAACAGTCAAAAGCTTACAACACGTAATAAAAACTGAATTGAAGTCATGCATGCTATCCTCTTGTGGCTTGAGTGGGATTGTAGGCAACCGGTGATTTGTAGGCTCCATTACTTCCCAAATGTTCAGTTCATCTAGCCCTTGGCAGGGTGTCAAGGACAAAGAATAATCAGTCTTCAGATACTGCTTTTGAAATGCTATGCCCTACGCTTGCTTCAGGTGCCTCATCCTTTCCATGTTGTCAAGATCCATTGATGAAAGCTGACTACTTTCAAAGGCCTCTGACAAGTGAAGCATCCTCAATACATGGAGAAAATTATATTGTGCAGTCGGTACTCACAGAACACACCCTGAGTGATGGATGAGTTACTGCTCCGCAACATGATGGTGAACTTCTCTTCTAGACTCGAGACAGACCCTTAGAAGAGCTAAAGAGATCTTGTACCCGGCAGGAAAATGATCACCCCGGGAAGAGACTTGAGGATTTTTTTAACTGATTTCAGAGTTCTCATAAATCTGTCTGTTGTCTTATGGATGGCAAAAATATCCTATTCTTACAGCAAATCCATGCATTTAAAATAGGGAAGACATACTGCAGAAGCATGAAAATGATGTGAAAATCGATTGTGCTAATGCAGGGCAGTGCTCACAGAGCAATAGCTATTAAGAAGGCATTTCTGTTTTAATACATTTTTTAATCCTTTTTATAAAAATACTCTATGCAGTGTAATAAAACATTACCAACAAATAGGGATTTAAGATGTTTCTCTTTGTTCCCTTCTTTCTTCATTTTTTATTCATAGCAGTAGCTACCCTATTCTTTGAAGGCAATTTGAGTAAAAAATCCAATGATATTGCTCTTAATGCATAAACTTGAATATCAATTCAGAGGCAGCTAAACTTTCTTGAGTAGGAAGGTTTAAATTTCATACCCTATATTTTGTTTGTTTTCAAAATCTGTATTTGTTTTTGAACACTTCTAAGCTTCTAGAGTTTTTCAGAGAGTGTGGTTTTGCCATTAAGTTTGACACATTTTCCAGTTTCTCTTTTTTCAAAAAAAACAACAAACCCTCACAACCAAAAACAACAAAAACAATAACACCCCTCCCAAACATCATCAACAACAAAAAACCCAAATGAACAAAAAAACAACCAACGAAAAAAAAACCCAAAAAACCCCAAACCAAAAACCAAACAAAACCCCTATCTGGCGAGTTTCTCTCCTGACAATTCTATGCATAGTGTTCAGAGCTAAAACATAAGCAGAGATATGTTCAGATATGAGCAAGGACATAGGTGCGGCTGGTGGGCTTTAGGGAGCCTAAATGACTCTATGAGTCTAAAATTACTGATCTGAAAACCTTTCTTTTTGAAAATAGGGTGCTGTTTTGTCAGGGATGTACATCATAAGGCCAGAGGTGAAAGAATGCAGAAGGTAGCACTGGTCTGCTGTGCAAAGGTAAAAGCATTCACCTGGAATGGAGTAGAAAAGAAGTGCATGTTCTTTCCTGCTCTTTTTAATATGTCCATTTTAAAATGAATATTATAGGATCACAAAATCATGGAATGGATTGGTTGGGAAGGCACTCTGAAAATCATCTAGTCCAACACCCTGACATGGTCAGGAACAACTTCCACTAAACCGTGTTGCTCTGACCTTGAACTCTGCCAGGAATGGGGCATCCTCAACTTCTGTTGACACCCTGGTACAGTGTCTCACCACCTTCACAGAGGTGAACTCATGAGAGTGGAGTAGAGGGGCAGAATCACACACCTTGACACTCTGGCCATGCTTCTTCTGATGCATCCCAGCATCTGGTTGACTTTGGGGCTGCAAGTGCACACTGATGGGCCTTGTAGAGCTTCTTGTCCACCAACATCCCCAAGTCCTCCTCAGGGCTGCCCTCAATCCATTCTTCATTCAACCTGTATTTATGCTTGGGGTTGCCCTGATCCTTATGCAGGAAAATTCTCTTGGCCTTGTTGGACTTCATGAGGTTCACACAGGCCCACCTCTCAAGCCCCTCCAGGTCCCTCTGGATGGCATCCCTTTCCTCCAGCATATTTACCACACCACACAGCTCAGTGTTGTCAGCAAACTTGCTGAGGGTGCACTCAGTTCCTCTGTCTATGCCACCAACTAAACAGCCCTGATCCCAGTACTGGTCCCTGAGGAATGCCAGTCATCACTGCTCTCTACTTCATATACTTCACATAATTCATATACTCCACACACTTCGTATACACATCCTAAAACTGCTGTGCACAGTTGCCTGGGGAGGAAATGGGTTTTGGAACTTTTATCACACAAATAAGGGAAGATTCCTCTTCCTCCTTCCCCACTTTCTCTCCACACATATATTTTATGCGTGTGCAGGGAGCACAAAAAGGCTGTGGGAAGCCCTAGAGAAAGCAAAGACATGTATCTTAGTATCCTTTAAACTAGGTGAAGTAGCATCCAAGAAACAAACTGTTTTCTCCCAAGCGCCTGATCAGTAAATAAACGTATGTGAGCTGTTGTTGTTGTTTTAATGTGGCTGTGCAGTGTATGTTTGCAAATGCAGGACTAAACCATATGTCAGCATTTGGCTTTATGTACTCCTGGAGGCTACCTACGCAGGAATCAGTCAAGTAACTTCAAAACGGCTATAAATACGTGCACCTCCCATTACATTTCACACAGTTACACGCACAGTGGTTGCCTGGTGCATTGGGCTTAATTTACATATCTTGCTTTTTGCAAGCAGGACATAATTTGGTACACTGTTTAAAGTTTATTATTCCAGTATCGTTTGATGTTCTAATTTACTTTGTGTGCCAGCATTTAATTTACTACTAATCTTTTAAAGAACTGAGTAAGGATCATAGTAGCCTCATTTTGTAAAGACTTCTGTAGTGAACTCGGGTGCTAGCTCAGTTTAACGGGAAGTTAGAGTTGCAGTTCATTATAGAACAGTGAGCTCCAGCTCTATTGAATTACTGCCAGGGAATATTTACAGGCTACAGTCATAGACTTTACCCTTCAATCAATGATTGTCTAAGGGAACAGTTCCTGAAGTTTGTTAATGCATTCTGCTAGCCTGACAAGTGGGTGTAAGCTAATTCTGCCAACTTCAGTACCTTTCTGAGTGCTGCTTTGAGGCCAACAAAACATCCAAGTATTTTTTCTGAATAAACAACTCATCAAAACATATGAGAACAGAAGGTTTCAAACACAGCAAAGCAATTGGCATAGTCTTTTTAGAGTTAATTAGATGCACAATGGTACTTTATTCAAGCCCCCTAGACCAAGGGCCATCTGCATAACAATATTATATCTCTTATAGCCTCTTTATAACACTATTGAGATGTATATTAATGATTCTCCCTGTACTGTGTCTGTGAAATGGAAAGGGAGCATTTCAATAGAAATGAATAACATGCTGAAAAATTTTGCTGTCAATAGACTATGCTTTTACATTCTGTTCTATATATGTTTTGCTGGTCTCCACCTTTTTATTCTAACTTTCTTTTATAATTTTGGATGTCACAATTTTTGGTTCCATTGAGAAACTGTACTTAAAATAAGGGACCAGAGCTCCAATGAAGTAGTACCATTGTAGGAAAGAACAAAAGTGCATATTTCTCTAGTCTTTATTCTGTTACATGCCATGGCTTTTTTCTGAGACATAAAGTGTCTTGGACTTCAGGGAGTAAGTGCATCCTATATTTTTCTCTATAACTTGCAAGTAAATATGAAAAATAAATACTGTATGCCTATTTATTTCTTTTACTGGTGCTGGCTAGTGGGTGGAGTTTCAGCTCTCTGGGTGTCAGGGGAGAAAGCGTAAGTGGCAAAAAGCTTCTGCTTTTGTCTGCCAGCAGTAAATTACCATCAACTTGCTCTCCAGTTGCTACAGTAACTGGGCCAAAGACACATAATAAAACCCTGTTCTTTCCTTAAGCTGCCTATGGAGTTGTACAGCTGTGGTGTAACTTCATTATGGGTTGTCTGCGTGAGACAAACTCCATCTCCTGTTGCCAGGGTGAGTTTTTGGCAGAGGCGGGCCATGGTGAAGGGACAAAATGCACCATGACAGAGTCAAGTGCCTCCATGTATTGTTAAAGACATTTGAGAGTAAGATGGCTGGGAAAGTTGGGTGAGGTTTAGTATAAATGTCATAGCAGCATTTGCTCAAAGCCATGCAGTAGATTGAATATGTCATTGTTTGTACCATTATTGCAGCAAACAATTTGCTGGAGTGGTAAATGTAGTAATTTACATTTGGGAGTTTTCTTTCTGTCTGGAGTAAGGCACCCTGACATTATAAGGTAAGCTGTTGTATTATTTGCCCCAGTTTAATTTTGATTTAGTTCCAGGAACAATTACTGCTATAACTTCAAAAGACAAATCCAATTATCAAATAATATGTCATATAGAAGAATTTTGGCTTTTAAAAAGGGTACATTAAATCTTTCTAGATAACTGAAATAAGCTGCACAGATGGTTAAGTATATTTTGAAAAAGGATGGTTTTGACTAGTGTTTATTTAACTAGAGTAATTTAGAGATCCTTGGCACTGAAGAAAACCAAACACACAAAGCTGTGATAGCAAAGGTCTAAGATATTAGAAGAAATCATTATTGTTCAGACAGATTAAAAAATCACAGATAATTTTCTACATTCATATCTAGAATTCATTTATCAAAATTAAACGATTTTTCTTCTTAATTAAATATATTAAAAAACTGTTTAGTGTAAATTGTCTCCACATACTTGGCATAACAGCTCTAGTACCATCAGCAGTGCTGATGAGCAATAGGAATATTTCTGGTATGCATGAGAACACAGATCTACATATTGCCCCAAGTCAGTACTGTGCAATCTGAGCTAGCCTGAGACTCCTGCTCTGGAACTGTACTGTCCTCACTGCTGATATTTAGGCAAGTAAAATCTCAAATTTTGTGTAGTCTGTGGCGAGCTTAAGGTTTTTTATGGCCTGAAATGGGGAATTCTGCTTGTATAAGTTATCTATTTACCTCTCCATTAGGAACACAGGGAACTGGTAGGATGTAATTAGTCCGCTTAGGACTCGTGCCATGATTTACATTCAGCATTATAATTCAATAACAGTGAAAGATATATAGAAAGCAGACTTGTTCTAATCCCTCTTTGTAGAGAACATTTTACATTTTCTCTAAAATAAAATATATGAATATTATGTGGGCACAATGCTGTACCATAGCCATCACACAATTAGGCAAGAAACACACTCTCTTGAATGTATCACTGGAGATGAAAGGATTTGTAGTACTAATCAAATGCAAATTTTGTACATCCTGTGGTGGATTTGAAAAAGTGTAGATGATTCTCCATCCAAATTTGGATGTCAAAGGACTGTAGATGGGAGATAGATGTTTCTATACTTTATTTACTGTTACTCTTAGGCACAAAAGGAGAGACAAGCTCTGTAGAGAGTTGTATCATTACAGGAATATACAGAGATGTGCAGGGCTACAAGGAAGTAGATGTAATCATTCTCTGCACTACCTATAAGGTTTTCTAAAGCAAATATTTTCTTACCTTCCCCAAGGTGTGTGCATATCTATCAAATTAGCAGACTCCCAACCTAAATTCTTAAATCTGTAAATACTTTTCAGAGACATTTGAAAATATCAGTCACTGAGACATAACCTAAGGAAAGAGTATAGAACCAGAAATCAGTTCTGAATATAAGGTGAACAACAAAGTTTAAGATTTTCATTTGAATGTGAAATTTATTTTCAATATGAGAAGGAGAAAATGTCCTTACCAGTCCAAATAAAAGTAACAGGAGGAGGTTTATACATGCCATCTCTACTTCAATCTTATGTTGTTAACAAAATTGATTTGACATTCACATAGCAAAATGGTATAAAAAATGACTATGAGAAAACATTCTCTATAGGACACATTAGAACAATTAATAATATACTCTGTATAAGACAAATGTTCCTTTGCACTGGATTTCGTGGAAGGAAATTCTCATTCTGTATAATCATAATTCAGAACTGGTCAGGGGAAGGAAAAAATTGTTTCATCTACTGCCTGGAAACTGTAAAAATAAACTTATTCATACACAGATAAATGGTAGCAGACTCCTTGTTTACTTGGATCCTTGTGGACCGTGAAGATTGTGATCCCTTGTTGCTTTGTTAAGATGGTCTTGAGTGACTGGAGTTCCTGCTCCTCCCAAGAGTCATCTGTATATTAGGAGGTTTGAGACTCATGAAATCAGTCCTTAATTGTTTCAATGAATTGCAGCGGTTGGAAAAGCACATTTTTGCCCCAATTTCTATTTAATGGTGCTAGTTCATTAGTACCCAACAGGAATAACAACCAGTCATTTCTCAGCACTACTGGGGATTTCATATCTCATAAAAAATGTATTCTGTTAAAAAAAACCCCAACAAAACAAAACAGAACAAAACAACAAAAAAGCTTAGTCTTTGTTGCTAGTTCAATTTTTATATCTCTTCTCAAGTGCATTCACCTTCACTGTCCTGTTCTCTATTCAGATTTAGCCAGGATGAATATCAATCACAGCCTTCATTTCTAACTTACCATTTTACCTCAGTGTGTATGTCCTGCTTCACTGCTATCCTACTGTAAACCACATGCCTGTATATTTTATTTGTTCATGTCAATGGACTGAGGGGAAAAATCACAGGAGAGTATAAAGTAACAGATTCATTTCCATGTCTAAGGATTTTCAAAAGCACCTCCTTGTCTAAGTCACAGGTAATTCAGAGACCAAATCCCACTGCCCTTCACTATGACTCTAAGTATTGCTCAGTACAAAAGGGTCAGATTTACAAAGGTATTTAGGGGCTTTAAGTTTCATGTAGATGCTTGGTTGGATTTTCTGAAAGTGTCTTGCTAGTCCACTCATTGAAATTAATGTCTCTGAAATCAATAAAAGTTAAGTATACTGACATTTCTAAGGAGAGAAAAATATAGCTGGGTGTCTGCATATTTAAGCACTTCACCTTTCTGAGACACATTTGAAGACCTTGCCAAGAAGCCAGGTCATATACATGCTTTTGAAAATGTTAACTTAGTTCACTAGTTCAGATCCATTTCAGGCTATCCTTGAACAGCTGCTGTTTTGACCATGTAGTGGCCTTAGCAAAGTGTTATCATGGCCTCAGAAACCATCATAGCTAAAGTTTTCTTGTTTAATTTGCAGGTCAGGAAATTTCAGACCACTCTGTGAGTGGGGAGTGTCCAATGATTGCTAATATAACTTATTTTTCAGAGAAAGAGTTCTTCTTGAAAACTGAGCCTTAAACTTAGATCACTGCTTCATCTCTACACTTCCTGTCTTCACTGTGCCCAGCATGATCAACTTTACACCCATTGCTATTTCCTCAAGACTGCTTTCTCTTTGTATGTTCCAGGATCAATAAAATATTCTGTCACTGCCGTTTAGTCCTGTTGCCTTATGTAATCATTAAGCCGAGGAAGGGGGGGCTGCACCATGCAACATATAGGATATGGGGCTTAATTTCTTAAGCAATAGTGTGATAGAATAGCAAAGATGCTGCACTGTGAATGCATAGACAGAACTATGTGAAAAATTTAGTTGCAAAGGAAACATGAAGGCCTTTTCAGAGTCTTAACTTTCCTTTCAAATTGTTCATCTGTTCATTAGACCTGTATATTCATACACTGGCATACAGATGAGCAGAGGAATTGCGGGCCACCTCTCAGAACCAAATGTTTTCATCACCAACAGAGCTTCCTCATCCACTGATTTCTATTGGTCAGCATTCACAGAGTGTGCATTTATAAAACCCTATGACAGACTCATAAACCTCCAAGATGATAACCTAGTTAATTTTGTGCAGTAAAGGACTGTTCTCTCCCCACATGGGGGAACAATAGTTCATTTCACAAGTGTGGAGGAGATGTCTATGATTCAAATGCACTTCTTTTTGTTTAGGGCTTGAATTGAAAGAAGATGGGCAGAGGAACTTAGTATTTTTCTTCTGTTCTTCATGTTTAATGGGAGACACTGTCCTTTAAAAGGAGTCAGTGAGGCAAGAGACTGCAAGGCAAGAGACTTCCAGGTATGCTGTCTATCATATAGTGAGCCACAAGGATCTCTAATCCCCTATCCTTTTCCTTTTTTGTTTCCTTACAAATTGGGTTTCATTTTGTATGCAATAAACAGCAAAAGCTGGGCTTTGTAGTTATTAGATTCCAGCCTGTTTGTATTTTTAATTTTCCAGTATGTATTGATATGATCCACTGAGATCTTCGATCATCAGAAAAATTCACAATTGCTAGTAATTGTTTCCTGTTAAAGATGATGAATTTTCCAAAGTAATGGACTAAGTTCTCTTATTGTCTTACTGTGGGGTAAGAATAATGAGTTTAACAAGAAGCCCTCTGTTACTGCCAGAGCTCCTACCATACCTATTGAAAATAAAATGGGTAAAATCAAAATTAGACTCTAATCTCTCTTTGAATATCTGTGACAACCATATTATGCACTATCAAAGTCATCTTGCTCCATCTGTTCCACCTTTTTCTCGCATTTCTGCTGCAGTATGCTACACTTCTTTTGTCCTTTACTGTCATTTTGCCTGACTCAGAATGGAGCTATGGAAGCTAGACAGAGCTCTCACAATGATTTGTACCCTGAATTTTAGGTTGACTTAATAATGCAGAATATAGGCCCTTCATGGTCCTCTTTTTTTTTTTTTTTTTTTAACTGAGTTGACAAAGAGAAAAAGTTCAGAAACAATTTCTTCCCCTCACTGCTTTCATGTCTGAATCATGTCATATACTTAATACACTGCCTTATGTTTATGTCCCCTGGGTATCTGTGTCAGCAGTGGACATGAGCAAACTGTGATCCTAGAGGGACTAAGTGGTAAAGCTAGTAAAATTGACAGTCTGGTAACAGTGACAGTATAGAGCTGGTGGTATGTTCCACTTGTCTGGGGCAGCAAATAATTTCTAATATTTGCATGTAAAATATAATGAAGAGCATGAAAACTTAGGAGGTTCTTATAGAGAAACACTCTACAAGACAAAAGGACTTGGAGTGTGTAAAGATTTATTACAAACCAACACAGAATCTGTAACATTGAATTGCAAAATTCTAGGCAGGAAAATATTCTTTTTATCATTTTAAACTTAAACATAGTCTCTAAATCATCTCTATTCTTTTGATCACAGTAATGAAAGCTTTGACTCAAAATTCTCTTCTCTGGTGCACCAAAATATGTCTATTCTTTTTTACTTAAGTCGGCTGACTCCCTGATGTACACCAGAGTCACTGAAGTCATAATCTTCACATATTCTTTCAATGTTCTTTCCCCATTATGTTAATCTAGTTTTATTGCTGAATCTGCTAGTTTGCTACTGTAATTTTTACTGAGGTTGTATGTCCTATTTACTGCTCATGAAATCAAATGAGTCTGTCACTTCTGGCTAAACAGGAATATCACCTACTATCATTTCTTCATGCTGAACTGCTTAGGAAAACAGAATTTTAAAATGGCAGAGTTGTACAAGTGTTAATTTCAGTTTTTTTCTGGCATATTCCCTGCTCAGAGTTTTCTAACCAGTTTTTCTTGGCAGCAATAAATGACTTTAAAAGAGAAGGAAACTTTGTCCTTTCCACAAGCTGTTTCCAATGAACTGCTATTCTTTCTTGACCAGTTTGTGAAATTTTCACTAATTAGAATTTGTGCTCCTTTGTATATTGTTATTATTCATTTATGAGAATACATCATGTTTAAAGTATAAACTATGTGTGGCTTAATTTTCTGAGAATAATTGCATAGAGTAGAATGAAACATTTCATCATTAACATTCAGCACCAGAGCTCTGGAAAGATAGGCAGCAAAGAAAACAGAAACATGAAGATAGTAGATGAAAAGAGTTGTGAAGGGTGGCAGGGCACGATTCCTTAGCTATCATATATCAAATTCTTTTTTTGGTGCATCCTAACTAAAGCATGCCGGAAAATGCAGTGTCATGCAACCATCTATAATTATGTCTGAAAAGGTTTGATCGTTTTTCAGCAAAATACAGTAATGACCTTTCATATATGTACACACATATTCTGAGGAACAGAGTGAAAAAAGAAAAAATTCTAAAGACAAAAGAGGGTACCAGCAACTGAGAATAATTTCTTAGCTCTTTTAAGATAGCAAAACTCCATTGTCTATTGCCCCATGCCCACTGAGAGAAGGAATTGCAAATATGCATTAAGGATTAGATGTAGTATCAAGATAGCTTGAAACATTGAATAAAAAGAAAAACAAAATCAGAAAAGGAAGATTCATTTGGGAAAAGGCCAGAAAGCTAGGGTAAGACAAAGTCATGTACTTTCTTGATTTTAATAGCTTTTTCTACAGCAGGGAATAGCATAGCCCCACGGTGTTAGAGAATAATAGCAAAATACAACATTTAAATTGCTGGCATTCTGTGTCTATAAAAGGAAAACATATCCTACAGTGAAATATCAAACTTGATTAACAGGTGAAAGTTGTCCATTCAATGTTTAAATCCTAATAATGTGTCCTGTCCAGAGATGTCACATTGTCTGTTAAGAACTGAACACCCAATTTGGTGCTGATGAGCATGGTCCAGTAGCACTGGGGGCCTCCACAGACCTTTGAAGACAGCCTGAATGCAAAGTTCCTGTACAGCTGATCAAGCAACCAATCATCTTCATATCTTAGCTTTCAGGGAACAGCAATGGCCTCCAGGAAAAGGAGCTGAGATCAGCGAGAAAAAGAAGACAGGCAGGAGCAGTGACCTGACCATTAGGAGTGACAACTCTGGGTCAGGATAAGGGCTTGAGATGGTGATAAGGGTCAGAAACAGCCCAGTGATCACACAGCACCAGGTCCAGATTAGAGGAGGCACAAACCCAAGTGTGGATGTAGCGGCAATACTGGTGCAATATAGCCCAGGTGGGAGCTGGTGGTATGGCTCCCATGGAAAAGGTGGTGCAGGACCTTGTTTTTAGCTTCTTCACAACAGTTCTTACCAGCAATGAAGCTGACCTTAGACTCCATCAGCTAAACTCCTCGAGTCAGCCCTCTCCTAGAAGGGTGATGCACTCCAGGCCCTGGGAGCGCTCAAGAGGCAGTGCTCAGGATCTCATCTAATTTATTCAGTCCTTCAGGAAATTACTTACCCTTTCACAGAGGTTCTGAATCAAAGTTATCAGTGCCATGGGGTTTGTGTATCCCGCCACATCCACACCAGTCCACAAACCAGGTCTGAGAGAAGACAGAATAATTAGAAACAAAGCTGATACTACAGGGAAGCAACCGGAGCTACTGCATGGCCACAGGAAGTGGCAGCACCACATTAAACTGCTCTAGATACAAGTTTATTTGCAAGTGGAAATCAGCAGTTCTAGATGTTAAATTTAACAGCTGTGTCCATCACACATGGTCACCTAGGCTTGGTGCATAAGGCAGCAAAATTTCAGTGGCATATCATGCTAAAATCTAGGCATGCTCCAGCCCCCTCACAGTGCTGTGTTTCATACTAAACATAAACACTCCTGGCATGAGACACTGTGGTTCCTTTAGCTTGAATCTTCAACTTTTGCCTGATGCACGCAGATCTTTGGAGAATTTATCAGTTTACTGGGTCCTTGCTACTCAAATATATGAGGAACCAAACCCTTTACTTATAGTAAGGAAATAATCTTACTGGCTGGCATCAGCATAGTTTTTTACAGTGGCTGGTAGATATTAAAGCTTCCTATATAATCTTTCCAGACATGTAAACATTGTGCCTTGTGAAATATTCACAAATAAAATTTTAAAAACCCTAAACAAACCACCAAACCAAACAAAAAAACCCCAAAACAAACAAACAAAAAACAATCCAAAAACCCAAACCAAAACAAACAAAAAACCCCAAACAAACAAAAAACCACACACACAAAACCAAACCAAAACAAAACAAAAACCACCCAAAAGACCCCAAAACTTTGTATAAGGATATAAGTTATCATTTTTATTTTATAGGAATTTTCTAGATTTTTACAGATTTTGAGATGGCTTAAAAATCTATGAAATGTCAGCTACCTAAGTTTCTTCTACTCGTAAGACGAGAATGGGTCTTATTATTAAGATTCATAGGTCTGGTCATTTTGGTCAAATGTCCAGGAGAAAAGTGAAAGGGCAGAACATTGTCAAGATAAAAGACTGTCCTTGAGGTCAAAAAATACTGTGGGTTTATTTGTTTTTTTTCCTTTTCTTCTCTCTCATTCTCTACTTGAGCTACATTACAAAAACATGCAATGCTCCAGAGACAGAACTGTGTGTGTGGGTTGAGGTATCCATTCCTTCTGTTTGTTTGCTCACTTCTTGCCTCTGAGCAGGGACTCGCTGTGGCTGATGCTATGTGTGTGTGCGCATTTTGAACTAGTACTTGCCTGTTAAAAATGCATTCAACAAGGTGAAACCTGCTGAGTGAGACAAGAGTATGGAGAGAGACAATCATGAAGTCTGAGGTGATTCACTTATTATCACATCCCAAGATCATTTTAGTATTTTCTTTTTCTCACTCACATCAAAATCCTGTATTTAAATGCTTTGAACCTCTGACTCAGACCGAGGATCAGAAATTCTTATATGTAGTTCTTATTGACCTTAGGGGGCTCATGTTTTCACCCCAGCCAAAACCAGGACAAGGGTCAAGGGGATTGAGCGGAAGAAAATGTTACACTATTTCAAATTTTATTAAGAAAACTAAAACAAAGAACTGGGGGTTTTTTTCAGAGCTTTCAGAGCTGTATTTCATGACAGCACACAGTAATAAAAAACTGAAAAAGAGAGAAAATATTAGCTGTCTAAACTTCATTTTGCATACTATTTGCTTTTGTCATTTTTCTTAATTTAACAAAAAGATTTATTTTCTCTTATTGGGGGTGTGGGGGAGGACGTTGTGGTTGTCCCTCCACATTTTAACTGATGAGGTAACATTCAACCAAATTCAAAAGAGGGATTTAAGTCTCAGAGGTAGTTATTCAGTTTGTACATTTTATCACAGAAAGCCAGAAAGAGGAGTCCAAAGCAAAGGTCCTAAAAAGGTGTACTACTTACCAGATATGAAAAACTTCAGTGAAGAGAAAGTCAACAACAATGCCACAGTTGCTGGTAAAGTTTCAAGTGGAGGACATGTGTTATAGATAAATATAATGGTTTGGATTGGAAGACACCTTGAAAATCACCTAGTTCCAAATCCCCTTGCATGGGCAAGGATGCCACACATGAGATCATGTTGCTCACAGCCCCATCCAACCTGGTCTTAAATGCTTCCAGGTATGGGGGATCCAAAACCTCTCTGGGCAACTTGCGCCAGTGTTTCACCCCTATCACAGGAAAGAATTTCTTCCTGATAGCTAATATTAATCTACCCTGTTTTGTTTTAAAGCCATTCCCCTTTGTCCTATCATTACATGTCCTTGTCAAAAGTCCCTCTACAGCTCTCTTGTAGCCCCCTCTTAGGTACGGGAAGGGTGCTATAAGGTCTCCTTAAGAGAGCCTTCTCTTCCCCAGGTTGAATAGCCCCAACCTTCTCAGCCTGTCCTCATAGGAGAGGAGCTTGAGACCTCTGATCATCTTCATGGTTTCCTCTGGTCCTGCTCTGGCAGGTCCATGTCTTTCTTGTGTTGGAGGCCCCAGAGCTGGGTGCAGCACTCCAGCTGGGATCTCACCAGAGAAGAGTAGAGGGGCAGAATCCCTTCCCTCACCCTGCTGGCCATGGTGCTTTGGATGCAGCCCAGGACGTGGTTGGACTTTTGGGCTGCAAGTGCACGTTGCTGGGTCATGTCGAGCTTCTCATCCACCAAAGGTGCAAGGTACCAGCAAACTCAGGAATCACAGAGAAACTGAACCTCTGCTTATATGGCTCACTGTCTCATGCATGGGGACCTGGTTGCCACACTGTCCTCCTGGGTGCCGTGCCGTGTGTCTGGGCACAGCAATATTGCACAAATCCGAGCACTAATAAAAGCATAATCCAGGAAGCAGACATTTTGGGAGCACTAAGAAAGTTAAAATTCAGTGCCCTATTGGCCATCTGTGTTACAGGAGGACCCTCACTGTGCAATACCTGGACATCCCAGCTAAGGGCATAACAAAAAGGGGTTAAAAACACTTTATGGCAAACCATGACACTCCTCATTTTAACAAAACTTTTATTTTGAATGACAATCTTTCCATGGGCATTAGCAATTCTTTTTTTATTTGGATTTTCATAACTGAATTACTGCCACATTGTCAGCTTTTCAAAATTTAATACAGCTTTTATAATTTTTGTTGAAACAGCTATTAAACACAAGCAATTGCACAACAAAATTAACTCAGTTGTAACTTAAAATAAAAAAGTAAATGTTTAAGTCTTGTAGCCTGGAGAAAAGTTTGAAAATGGTACCTGAATTGAAATTTACTTTAAAGGATATGCAGACACACACAGAGGAAATAGAATAATTAAAAATGCATGAAATTATTATATAGATGTGCAGTAATACCTGATTAAAATATAGAGATATCCATTAAAATCACATTATATCAATGCAGTATCATCATATTCTGGGGCCTGCCTGATGATTTACTATTGACAATATTTTTATCAATACAAACAACATTTCCTTTGCTAAAATGCTTTTCCAAAACTGCATCTGGTTTAGATTGACCTCCCTTTATTGATTTACATCTAACAAGGATTCAGCCCAGTATTTTAAAATGTTTGCTTCTAACTTAAGGCACTTTTAGTAATATAAATTGATTACTCATAACTATACAACCAATTGACTCATTCTGTATTTTATATTAATCCACTATTTGTAGGCTGCCAATGAAGTTCATAAAGATCCTGCTCATAGTCCATTAATATTGACTCTCAGATTTAATGAGTTCATTACAATAACCATTACTGTATTATTAAAATGCAGAAGGAAATGTAAGCCTGTTTCATGCAAATAAAGCCTGATATAATTAATCAAATGATACTTTTATTGTTAGCATTATCATCACCATCCAGCATTTAATAGCCCTGTTTTATGTTTCCGGATAACTTTGTACGAGGCACTGTACAAAACCAACGAGTATATAAGCAAGGTATAAGCAAGTAACAGGAGATGAATTAGACAGGAACATTTACAGGAACTGACACATTACAGATTAGTTAAGATGATATTTGTGTTAGTCCAACAAAATCTAATGAATATATTTTATTTTATTTTATTTTATTTTATTTTATTTTATTTTATTTTATTTTACTTTATTTCTCTTAATTTAAGGCTTATTTTGTAAGTAAGATCGCTTTAATCTTGTTTTCTGGTAATAGCTGGAGAAAAAAAAGGGCATCTAAAGCTTTAATCCACATTCTTAGAATCGATTTTACATTCATAGTTCAGTCACACACCCTTTTGTAATCTGTCCATTTAGTTCTGCATGCTCAACTCTCCAATAGCACTGTGTAGCAGTTCCTCTTTCTACCAGAACTCAGCATAGATCCTAGAGATACACAGGAACAGGGTTTTGTTGAGTAGGTAGAAAATAGACTTTCTTTCAGAACACTCTTTGTTATTTCTTCTATGGTGTTTGATCAAATAGAAAAGCTTATACTTTTCTCACTTCTTTTAAAGAAAAACGAGATATGTTCAAGTAGAAATTTTAGTTCACTATGTTCAGATACTCTGTCAGTGGTTTTGGGCTTTGGCGCCAAAACACATGGTGATACTTAAGA
The DNA here is from genome assembly GCA_013400235.1 of Oriolus oriolus. Lineage (NCBI taxonomy): Eukaryota > Metazoa > Chordata > Aves > Passeriformes > Corvidae > Oriolus > Oriolus oriolus. The sequence continues at coordinate 2,556,739 of VXBT01022073.1, read as the reverse complement.
ATCACACAACATGAAAACTATAAAAGGGAGGCATTTTGGCATCTGCCCTCTCAGCTTTCTACCTTGGCTCTCTCTGCATGGCTGTTTCAGATGCCGTTCTCCCAGGACCTGGGCAACATATTCAGGTTTCTGGAGTCTGGTTTCTGCACTTACATGTCTAGTCCAGAGACCCTCTCTGACTCTCAGTCCAGACCGTAGCCATACTATATTCTCCACATCATAGTGACTGTGTTTCAAATAAGGAACAGTCCCACCTCCATGCTGTCGCCAACTATTGCTAGAAATAGTTTGGGAGGATGATATTTGGCACAGACAATGACTGCATCAGGGACAGTTGTAATGATTTAGCAATGCAGATGCTGAGCTTTCAATACTCAGGAAAATTCCCGTGCAATGTTTACCACTGTGTATGAAGATCTCCAAGGATCTGATCCCTAACCACAGCTTTCAAGTCCATTACCTTTAAGTACTTACATCTGTGGCTGGATCAAGCCTGTAAGTTATTGCAATTACTAAATGTTTCTTATTTTTCTGCTGTATGAAACTAGTCCAAATTAATAACCTAACAGATAAGTTATTTACATGGCTTTTCAAGGAAGGGCCCTATCCTGCAGGTGCAATTTTAACAGGTATTTTGTAGAAAAGTACCTTTGCTGCCAGATGAATTAAGTACCACTTGATGGAATTGCATCTCCCTGGCATCCTATGCCAATAGTAAATTCATTTCATAGTCTCATAAGAAAAAATCTGTCCTCTGAGCCAAAAGAAGGCACCTCTCAGGCTCGCCAAGGGCTGTGCTAGGCCCTTCTTTCTCGGGAATCATTAATTGCTTACCTGCAGGAATGGTGCCTTAGAGAGGCACTTGTGAATGCACCAAAAAAAAAAAAAATTACTGTGGGAGTCCAAAATATTGAGATCGTGTTCTAGCCTAGTTTTAATTGCTTTAGAGGTAAACTGAGCAGCAAAAATAAGTTGGATGCTGGGAGCAAATTGTGGCTTGTAAATACAGACTAATACATTTTTCCAAGGCTTGGGGCAGGAATCTGCCACATTGCCCTCTGCGAGAAATGAATGGGAATGAAATCAGTGCATTTCTGCTGATGTCGCAGGGAAATGATGATTTGTCAGAAGACCTGTCTTACAGAGTATCAAAGGTATTGAAAGCTTTCTGCTGGGTTTACATGTTTACTCAGTTGCTCAATAGTTTGTCATGGACTGTTAACTTTTTCAAAAGCACACATACACACCAGCAAGACCCATTTGTATTCTCATGGTGCAGCTGGATGTCACAGTCCCAGCTGTGCAGGGCAGTCTAAAACTATGGGAAAGAATTTATTGCTAAAGGTATTTGCAATCTACTTTATTTTCTTTGCTTCAGCTGAAGCCCTCTGCAGTAAGACCTGCGCTGTTTCCCACTGACAGCTACATATGTGAACTCCTCTACTCCTGCATGGAGAATGAACTGCAGCTGCTGTTAGTTCATCTTCAATGTCACTTTTCTTTCACATTTCTTGCCTTTTTAGGAAGATTCTCATAGAAGCAATCACCATACTTCAAATATTGAATCTGCATTGTGGCTTCTGAACCTGAGCATCACCTGTAGCCACTCTCCAAAGTCATACATGTGTGGTGAGATCCGAACACACAGCTGCCCAGGAACGTGGTAAAGTCACCATCCCTGGAGTTATTTAAAAGATATATAGATAAGCCATTAAGGAGCATGCTTTAGTGGTGAACTTGACAGTGCCAGGCTAGCAGCTGGACTAGATCAAATTAAAGTTATTTTCCAATTTAAATGATTCTATGATTCCATGTTTAGTTTCTGTAAGCCAAAGTAGTAAAACAATTCAAAAACTGTTAGCTGATCTGCCTTCATAAATTTTATCTGTGTCTTCACAGAAAAGTTGTCAAGCTTGTGAGTAATAGAAATTAGGGCTGGAATTTTAAAAGTTATTTAGGAACACTTGATGTATCTGACACAAGACCAGGGAATTTCTCACAGACCATACAAAATCCTCTGACCCACATCATTATTCTCCCAGGGATAGCTACAAGTTTCTTGAACTGAAAATTAAATCAGCTTGGGGATAACCATATTGGAATTGAGTAGCAAAAGTAAAATATTCTGGTAATCCTGGCATTATTTACTCTCCAGTATTTGAGTAAAGATGGGAACTTTTACTCAGTCTCAATATATTCTAAGCTGCTACTTAGAATTCTCTGCCTCTGAAATAGTGTCAACTACTATATTACTGATATTCAAGGGGAAAGGAATAGCACTTTTAAAATATTACTGCTGTCAATTTCCATATTGTACCAAAGCCACAGTAAAATGCACTGATAGGTGTACATAAGCATGTCTATTGCTTGGATAAATAGTTTAGATTGTTTCCATATGTGACAAAACTATGTTAAACTATGGTAATAAAATATTAGACTACTTCATAAACTTGTTTAAATGTAGTTTCAGAGGACCGTCTGCCTGACTTGACTAAACTTTTAAGATTGCATTTCTACTCTGCTGTAACTTTCCTTCTATCCACCATGAACATGGAAAGCAATATTTTAAGTGGTGTAAAAAATACTTTGCTAAAATTACTATCCCAAATGTATTCTAGTATATGATATAATAATATATAATAATATATATAATAATGTTGGATTAGCATATGTGTTGTTGTTATTTCCTATTATTGTTTTTTCTGATAATAGGTTATTTTAAATGCAAGAACCTTTTTTAATTCACTGCTTTGGGAAGATTGTGGCCAGCAGGTCGAGGGAGGTGATCCTTACCATCTACTCAGCCCTAGTAACACCACATCTGGAATATTATGTTCATTTCTGGTCTCCACAGTTCAAGAAAGACAAGGAGCTGCTGGAGGGGGTCCAGCAGATGACTACGAAGATGATGAGGAGTGTGGAGCATCTCTTATGAGGAAACACTGCAGGAACTGGGCCTGTTTAGTGTGGAGAACACGGAGAGGGATCTCGTAAGTATCTATAAATACCTCAAAGGGAGGTGCCAAGAAGATGGTGCTGGACTCTTCAGTGATGCCCAGCAACAGGATGACGATAATGGACATAAACTGAAACACATGAAGTTCCACCTCAACACAAGGAAGGACTTCGTAACACGGAGGGTGGCAGAGCACTGGAACAGGCTGCCCAGGGAGGTTATGGAGTCTCCCTGTCTGGAGATGTTCAAAATCCACCTGCACGCATTACTGTGTCACCCACTCTAGGTGGCCCTGCCTTGGCAAAGGGGTTGGACTAGGGGGTGTCCAGAGATCCCTTTCAACCATAACTGTTCTCTGATTCAGTCACTATGTGATAAGTGAGATGAGCCGCGTTCACTAACTAAAGAACGATAAGAAACTCATAATATATTTTGTATTAAGGATTGGAATTCACCAGAAATGATCAGGCTAATTTCAATAATATTTCCCAAAGGATCCATCTCCAGATTTGATAGTTTTTAGAAAACTCAGTCTTTTAATTTTTCTCTTTAAAATAAATGGTTGCAGTGACATCTGCCATCCTTTTGTGCTTTTCCACATTTTCACCAATTTGAAAGGCCTGAAAAATAGAATGGAATTCTTTATTTACAGATAAGAACATACTCACTGTTTGTGATCAATACTGTTATATCTAGAGATCCAAGCAGCTCAGTTAGAACCCTAACAGGCAGAGTTTATTACCAGTAAATCAATATGATGTCTCTTAGCCATGCATCTCTTTCAAGAATCTGTATAGTATAATGATTATCATTATAAAATAAAGTCCAGTCTCTCTTTTGCTATCTTCTGGTTTTGATCTTGTAAAACTGGGAATTGATTTTCCTAAAAATCAATATTATGTTTCCACCATGTGGCAGATACACCACTTAGCAACAGCTACAGGTGCCAGCCCTTGAGTGGGATTGGGAATGAATACATGCTGAGGGAGAAATTGCTCAAAAATTTCAAGATCAACATCTCCAGGCTAAAGAGCTATTTATTTTCTATGCCATGGGTGCAACACAGCAGCCTTCCCTGAGTAAACATGATGTGCATTTCAGATTGATTTTTCTGTTTTCCTCAGCAGATTTAACCATCAGCAAGAAATATCTCTCATTCATATGCTGGTTTTCCACAGATGTGAATAAATCCTGCTCATCTCACATGAGAGAAAGTCAAGGAAAGCAGAAAGCCAGCTGCTGCCCTAAAGATAAGTTGAAGGTTCATCTACTTTGATAATGACAGTCACACAAAATATCAGACATTTGTGCTCTCAGCAATCCTTGTCACAACTTTATTCATTTAGACAGACTTGATACAAGAGGAGATGTAAAGAATCACTTAATTTTGCGCAGGTATTAAAGGGCTATAAGCCTTCATTAGATAGATGAAGACTGATAACAAATCTGATTGTCTTTAGGCTATGCTGTGCCTCTGAGATCTCATCAGTATCTAAGTATGTCATAAAGCATGTTTAACAAAAAAGAAAAGTATTGTCTGTTTGGACAACTTGCTTGCTTCATTAAGATACTGTTACTGATTTTTAACAGAGATAAGAGACTTTATCATTGCTATTGTATTTTTTCCTCTAAAAAGCCAAGATGCAGGTCTTTTGTGACACTACCTTTATGAAGAGTTTAAAACAAACTGTTTTTGTCTCTTAGAGAGATCTCTTCCAACTGTTTGTGTCTTCAGGCAAGTCCCAACAGGAAAGCACAATTGTATTCCCAGTAGTTATTTTCTGAGCACAAGCAGTGAAGTTTATTCTTAGAATCCAAAGATCAAGAGTTTTTCTACATATGCACTAAACAGGGATTTTTCAATACATCTGGAAATTATTTTTTTTCCTTTCTTTCCCTCTTTGTTTCTGGGATTTATTTTTTGTAATGTTTTTCAGGAAAAGCTTCACATTTCTGATAAAATGGCAATAGCTATAAAAAAGAAAAATTCTTTTTCATAGTATTTGAGTATCAAGACATCATCATATAGAGAATGACATTAAAACAGAGCAGTGTCTTCCCAGTTTTTCCACTAAGAGTTTGCCTGTGGTAGCAGATTTTCCTGTGGTCCCCAGCTACCATCCAAATAGCCAACATATTTTGCTTCTGCCACATACTTATTTAGCAGATATGAAAACTAAACCTGTCCTGTCGTACTGAAACATTTGAATTGTTTTGACATCAGTCTTCGAACAGCATTACCTAGTGTATTGTTTTATGACTCTACGCATTTGGGTTGCTATGGAAAGAATGAACTATGCCAATAAATCTCTCTTTATGGGCAGTAAATTCAAACATGATCAAGTTTCTGAGGATGCAAAAGCTTTATTGGCAAAGATCTCATTCTCCATGCTTTTGACCATTATGTCATGCCCCATTACCATCTTCAGTGCACAGCTTTATAGTTAGCAGTAAGTTTAATTCAGGATTGCAGTAGTTTGCTAAGATTTTGCCAGGACAAAATTGTTTAGATGAAGGTCTGTAGTTACTGTATTCCATGTTTTAAAATTTCTGTCTTTTGGAAGATTATTTCCTTCTTTTAGGATCCAATGAATTTAAGAATTCCAAAACAGTATTACAATGAATGGTTTTCAATATTTTCTTTTAACAGAGCTATTATTTAAAATATTATTTGATAAGGTAATAAATCATACCCTAAGATGAATTGTCATATATTCATGTATTTATCATACCCATTGCTCAATAAGCAATTTTGGGCTTTTGCCCAAATTCTACAGTGTGTATTTTAAGCTAATGTTCCCAATTTAACAAATCACAGATATGTCTGGGCCTCACAACTTCATTATTGTCAAAAACAGCACACAATTATTCCAGGTACAGGCACACTATTTGTTTCTCAAACAGGAAAAAAAGAAAGAAAAGTCATATAATACCTGACATCATCTTTATTTATGGGAAAGCAGCATGTGGCAATCATAACACAAGAGATTAACTGTTCTTCAACACCCAAACATTTTTCATCAGAATTTTAAACCAGAATCCCTCAACATCGGGCTAGCTGTATTCTCATTTGAGAGGATCAATGCATAAAGTTTCTGGGAAGACATGGAGATGTCTGTTTTATTAATCAGAGTTTGAGTAGCATAATTCTGTGCACATAAAGTTATCTCATTCTAAGTCATCATGAAATGTTTATATTTCATAAAGCTGCCTATGTTTGCAAAAATAAGGCTAGTTTTTTATTTCTATTATTTTGTCCATTGCAGCTCATGTATTTCAAATAGAGGTAATGTATTTCAATAGTCACTGAGTTCAAAGACAAGACAGATACAGGTAAATTTCCTAAAGAAAACAGATGATTTATTTCTGTTTGTTTGCTTGTGTTCTGTTGTTTTTTTGTTTTTCATTTCCATTTACTAAATGGAAATTGCTCATATGGTTAGCTTCAATCAGTTTTGAGCTCTGATTTTCTCTCAATTAAAAATGAAATTGTTTCTGCACATTTTCTTGTGATTTCTTAGTCATTTAACTCAACAATCTAATGGTTGAATAAGTTAAATGTGATTTTCAAATGCAGAGTGCTTCAGATAATTCTTTTCTATGCTTCTAATAGCCTAGCAGCTGTGATAAAGACCTTTTGAATTTGTAAAAAAACATATACATATATTCTTCCCACTATATAGTGATCATAAGCACAGCATATATTTTTTTTATTCCAGAGGGTCTAAACCAATATAGCTAAATGTTGATGCCTTCCTATCATCATGATCTGACAAATTTTGCATACTGTCTAAAGCTTCATATAAAATTTCAATTTTGACATCTTCACAAGCATATGAAACCCATTAAATCTCAGTAGAAAATTACTCAGGACATGGTAGCAGACATCATATAAGTATAAAAATGCACTTGATAGACATACAAATTTATTTCAGAAAGTTAGGAAACAATATTTTGAACAAATATGAGAAGCTGTTGACTAGTTATATACAAGTGTACCATGTCTACAGTGAAAATGCATGAAATTTGTGAGTGAGAGATCCCAAAGTCAAAACATTTGTCCAAAGTTTAGGAAAAAAAAAACCAAAAGAGAAAAAACAGTTATTTTTCTTTTATTCAATATTTTTATTAACTATAGCGAAAAATCACTGTTGTGATATAGAGTAAAACAATCAGAGTTTTACATTCCACTTCCATTCCACTTGCTAGATCATATTATCTCTTCATCAAATAAAACCTGTGTGGAACTTTAGAGACTTTGACACAGAATATTTTCTCTGTAGAATACTGCAGGAAGGTACTAATAACCTACAAAAATGTGTCATTATCAATTCAATTTGATAGTTCTTCCTATGAAATTTCTATTAAGATCTCTCAAATCCATTTAAAATTCTGTAATGACTTTACCTCTCTCATTTCCTATGTAGGCCTTCTGATAAAAGAAAAGAGAATTTTATAGCAGTACCCTTAAATTACAGCCTGGTTTCATCACAAAGTAGAAAGGACTAAGCAGTGTTGGTGACTGTTCGACAAACAGAATAACCTGTATGTCCACAAGATGCACCTACCTCCATAAGCATGCGACTGGAAGGCTTCAACAAATGCATGTAAGAATAAATACAGGAAAGGCTTTGGCCTTGTAGCACTGACTGCTGCAATATCTGTGTGCATTCAGGAGAAGTACCTACCCAAGAACTTAAAGGCTGTATGAACTTAGGGAAACCTAAGTTAATTAGTAAAAATGTGAAGGACAAAACTTAGATATGTTTCAGACCTTTTACAAATATTTTAGTCTGGTACTATAGATAATCCTTTTCTTGAAGGATTGACATTCCCAAGAACTTTTGCCCTCTGTGGTTGCCAATCAATCCTTTTCTTGGGAAGAAAATTAATGGACAAAATTTACCTTCAAAATGAAGGTAGAATGAGGTGCTCCCTCTATTCTTCCATACAGCACTCCACTCATCCTTGATGTGGGAACAACAGCTGCCCGTCACACGTCTGCCCAAGAGGATTTGACCACACAGGTCTGATGTTCCAGAAGATTCTCCCAGTCCTCTCAACGTGAATTATTCAGGGATGGGAGGGTGTAAATAACCTGTTTCTGGTTTGGTTTTTTTTTTTTTTTTGCTGATCTATCTAAGAAATTTGTCAATACATATTTTTTTTTATTCAAAGAAAAATAAGCTATGAATATGACTCGTTGACTTCTGACAGTAATGGCAAAACATTTTGGTATTGAGTGCCAGATATATTTTAAAAGCAAATCTTCTTGATGCCAGACCAAATGTTTCCTGAAATTAAATTTGGCAGTCTAAATTTAATGGAAAGCATTCACTTCAAAGAAGACTGAAACTGAGACCCCTCCCTTCTAATGAATCTCATGTTCCTTGACTGAAGACTTACTATTTTTCTCTTCATAAGCAGAAGTACATGACAACATACACAGTTTATTGCAGCTGCAGATCAGTCAAGGAATTGAAACTTGCTTCACATCTTATTGTCTTTTGCATTCTTCTATCATTTTCTTTTTTTACCTCTTTGAAAAGAAATTTTTTTCCAATATTATGCAGATTTTCTTTGTTAGCATTCTATTTTGACATGAAACATAAAGAGTTAATAAATCATTAACAGAAACACTGGCATTCCAGAAGAGAATTCAAATGAAAATCACACTTAGGCTTTGAGTTTTTCATAAATGTATGAGGTGGGGTTTTTTTGTTAGAAGAGGTCACTACTATTATTTACATTGTCTAAATGTCTATTTAAGTCAATGGATATCAGTCAAAAATTCATGTAATAACCTGATTGCCTAAAAAAATTTGAATATCCTTTTTTTGGGGGTTTTGCTTGTTTCTTTGTTTGTTGGTTTGGTTGATTTGGTTTGGAGGGTTTTTTGGTCTTTTTTTCTTTTCCTAGGAAAACAGTGAAGCATCCTAGTGTCTTCTGTCATTATTAATATCCATCAATTTTTGGATCATTCACAAGTAAGGGAGTTCATAGAGCCTTCTTTGGGGAAAAAAAACCCCTCAGACCAAGACTCCACTTCATACCTTTCTACTCATTACAGTTCAGATTTCATATTCTGTTTGAAGAGAGCCATAGAGTGCCCAATGCATCGATAGATGACAATATTGTAATGACACCACTTGAAAGAAAGGGAGAGACTCTCAAGGCTCACAAATGTAAATTATTCAAGAATAAGGTGAAACAAGAAAAGATGAGAGGAATTCACTTTCTTTAAAATTCTAAGTGTTTCAGTACACCAGCCCTGGGCAATTCTTTCAAAGCTAGAAAAGGAGAGGAGATTGGTTTTGCAAAAGAAGACCCAAGGACAAACTTTAAGTGTGATTCTGTCAGAGACCGACTAGGAGGGGCTGTTCCAGTAAATAGCTAAAGATTTTTTACAGTAAATCCCCAAATCACATAATTAAATGTATTAGTGGACCAAGGTCTATCTCACTTTAACTAGACTTTCTTCACATGCAATATCTATTGGAAAGACAGGAATGATAATTTCCAGGCTAAAGGCAATTAAGATCTAGATAGGTGTGTTGGCCACTGTGCCAGTGTGGTACTGGAATTTCAATAGTTTTTCTTCCTCCTCTTTGTTTAACTCCTAAATATATTCATGAACAATCTCATTTTGCTGGATGGCTTGTCCGTTCCTTTCTGCCAACATGAGAAGACTTCTTTTTCCATAATTACCATGGCAGTCTGCTCATAACCTTAAACTTTGTACTATTGCATGCCATCCTATTATTGCTGCTGAGGTCCCAGAGTTGCCCAATTCTCTCTATAATTTATCTGCACTGACACTACCTTCCAACTGAATGCTTTAATCCATACCAGTACTGCACTATTCTATACTTAAGGATTATATTTTCAAAATCACAGTGAAGTCTTGGGTATGTAGTGACAGGACAAGGGGGAATGGCTTCAAACAGAAAGAGAGTAAGTTCAGCATAGATATTAGGAAAAATATTTTTACTGTGATGATGTTTAGACCTTGGCACAGATTGTCCAGAGAAGTCAGGGATGTCCCATCCCTGAAAGTGTTTAAGCCCAGGTTAGAGGGAGTTCTGAGCAACCTGATCCAGTGGAAGGTGTTCCTGACCATGGCAGGGGTTTTGAAACTAGGTGATTTTTAATGTTCCTTCCAACCCAGACCATTCTCTGATACTATGATATTCCACAATCCATTTAAAACTTCATTATTCTGTTTGCTGAGTTTGCCTATTAGTTACCATGTGGGGTGCTGTGACTGCTAGAAAAGCTGTCAGCAGTAAAGCCTTCTAACTTTCTTAGCACTTTTGTGAGATTTCTTTCTTTCTCTCTTTTCTCAAGTAAAACTATTATAAACAATTTTGGGAGTTTTTGTAAATTAATTAAGCTTTGTGCAGCTGCAGTTTGTTATCATTCTTGCTTAAAAAAATATTTTAGAATAGGTGTTAGCAAAAGTAACCAATGAATTTGGTAGGTGGCTGACCAGAGGTCCAATAGCCTCTTGACATTTCTGTAAACTTCAAACGAGTTAAAAGATATAAGCCGCTTTGTAAAATAATAAAAAAACTCCGCTTCACTTTACTCTCTCAGACGCTAGACTCTGTGTCGTCATTTGAGACTCTTGCGACAGGGTGCCAAACTGTTTTTAAAGGTATTCTGGTTAGTAGACCACTTTTATTTATTTATTCTATTTATTAAAATGTCTTGGAAAATTTACAGGATTCAAACATTTTTATGTCAGTCTTTCTCCTAAATTAATTCTATGGTTTAATTTTTTTTATTTCTTTCTATCCATTTTGGTCCTTATATTTTTCATTCCATGTCTGTTTCCTCTCTGATTTTACCTCCTAGATGTCAAAGATATTAACACTGAGCAATGAAAAAGACAAGTTCCTAAGTTCAGCACCTGACATCCAAATTTATTATTGAATTTGTTATTTATTATTAAAAATGTATTATAGAATTGAATGAGCAGAGCACATAAGCAGGAATTACCCAGGGGAAGGCATAAGTCATTTTGTGACAGGTTACATGTACTTAATGCAGCTATTCACTTTTTTATTCATGAAAAACTGTGTGGATTCTACATTAAGTGTTGAACACCTTGATGGCCTTGACTATTTTTGCAATTGAAGGCATCTTCAAATATATTTACCCATGTGTCATGTGGACCTGTACCCATTTAAAAAGGATTAAAATGAAACATAGAATGTCAACCCTCATCACAAAGCTATGCCATATTTTATTTTAAACAGCAGCTTGAGAGATGCTTACTAATTTTATGTATTAATTATGAAACAAAATCTGAGAGAATCAATGTTGAGAGAGGTTAGCCATGCCCTGTACGATAAGAATGTTAGCATAAAAAAACAACCAGTACATAGAATATTATTTTCAATCACTCTTTATAGCATTTTGTCCCTTCAATAAAGCTGTAGTAAATGTATCACTATTATTAACTTACTTTTAGAGATGTAGTTTCCTGCTGTCTGAAACTGTGTTAACCAGTAAGTCCATCACTGAGGTTAAGACTTGAACACATTTGTATGTGGAAATTTGCAATGAAGTTACTCTTTTCAGAAGGAATGGGAAGGCAAAAATGCACCCTGCCTAGTTTGGAAATTGAATTTTCATTTCTGCTTTAAAGAGGTGTTGCTTAAAATTACCTAACTGCTGAAAGGACAGGAAAATCCTCTAGAAGGGCTGTACATCTGAAGAAATCTTTGGAGATGACTATTTCAATTCACTGACTGTAGAGTATCTTTAAGTGTAAGCCTCTCTAAGTTTACTAAGTTTGCTCTGTAATCAAGCATTTCAGTTTGCTATCTAAAGCCTGACAGGATGAATTCATTGAAGACACCTCAGAATGTTTTTTGGGTTGTTTTGTGGATTGGAGGTTTTTTTGGTTGGTTGGTGGAATTAGAGTTTTTTTAACGCATGCCTGTATTTTTGTATTAGCCTTGGGTTCACTTATATAAAAAGAGTCAAGATTTCTGTTGATCAGTATTCATTTTCCATAAGTGAAAAGAATCCTGAATGTCACCTTTCCAGAGTCTGCCCAGTGTGACAGTAGACAGTCTTCTCGAAGTACAAAACTACACAGTTGTTTAAAGAACCACCATATCTGATTTGTGCATACTATAGCTCTGCAATCAATTCAGTGCCTTACTTGCACAATCAAACCTTTTTCTTTTTACCTAATTAAACTTTAATTTATGTTACTGAGACTATCTGAATGTATGCCGGATACTTTAGACGGGAATGCAGTGCCAGTCTGAACTGTGGTTCCATGAGGTGCAGCCATACAGAAGGGTCACAGGTTGCAACACATTGCCTGATGTTAATGATCATGCTCATAGCTTTGTTTGGTTATCTCCAATTATTACAATAACTGAAAATCAGAATTTCCAGATGGTGGTCTTGGCATTCAACTTCTGTCCTTTAGGAACTTCATTGCTGGAGGAGATGTAATTCAACAGAAATATGGTAAACCAGTTCTGCAGTGTTTCAACAAGAATACAGAATTGTGATGTTGAAAGATTTCTTGTACCTTACTTTGTCTTCCCTTAATCTTAGAATTATAAACAATACATTAATGAAGAATCTTCATGTTTTTAACTGCAAAATTGCAAATAACTCTTAAATGTGTGGTGATAAATGTATTGTGCCCCTTTCTGACAATTGTGAGGTAACTGACAATATTTTCATGTGCATGTTACTGGGAGTGTTGATCCTCATGAACTTGTGAAGAATTCAATCATCAAATGCCATTAGAGCACAATTACTGGCTCCTATCTTCTACCAGTGTATTTGAGAAACAAATAAATGCATGGCCCTTCCATCTGCCTATATCAAAACAATCTGCCTACATTTCTCCTGCCTCTCTTGTGCCTGAACAGTCCAACAAAGTCTATTTACTTCAATCTTTTCAAATTCACCTTTAATGAAACCTCCTACAAGTCTCACTTTACCAGCCATTTGATGGGTTTATCAGCCTCTTATACTGTTTTCCCAGGAGTTATCTTTGCACCATATATATAGTATTCCATGGTGTAATTCATTACGGCATTTTGGAAACAACATATACTTTATCTATTTTTAAGAGCTGTATAATATTTAATAGTAAATACCTTTTCCTAATGTTTCATTAGGACAAAATTTTTATCTAATGCAATCAGCCTTTGGGTTTTGGAAGCATGGACTTTAATATGATGAAGTTGGAAAGCAGAAAGAATGAGAAGGAGAGAGCAGTAGCAACTAAGTTCTTTGCTATGCCAAAGAATCCCCCTCACTGTTCAGTGCTCTTAAATTTAAAATTAGAAGTGTTTCACTGCACCTGAATTACTTTGGCTCAGATAAGTAATTCCAATAGATCGGCTTTAGTGATAATCTTCTAACTTTAAATTTAGACTCACTGAAATATCTGGTTCCTTCAGAACATAATTTTCCAGGCTGAAGAAGTTGTCCTGTGGAGCTGCAGTTAGCATTAAGGGGAGAGAGAGATTAGTGATATTATACAGTATATTCAGTTACTCAAACCTTGAGTCATTTTTCATTTTCATTTGAAATGTTTATATACAAAGTTTCATTTTAGGGAATGTGTCATATCACAGTTATTAATGGGAAAAGTGACTGAAAGTTCAAAGAGCTTTACACAAGCAAAGAGATAATGGAGGCAGGCAAATACAAAATTGTATGTGAACAGAGGCTAGTAAAAACATTCATGATCAAGGCTAAGGAAGAACCACAGAGTATAAAAACTCATATAATGGAATAAGTTTTAAAATATTTTTAAACACCCACCTACTTGAGATGAAGTTAATGGATGTGAGATGAGAAGCTGGAAAGGTATCACGTTTTATGCTTTGCAGGCACATAATAAACTTTGGGGTTGTAGATAAAAGATGCTAAGTTCTGCAAAAAGTTGAGTCACTTTTAACTTCTTGAAAATAATCTGATTATATCCAAGATATTCAAAAGCAACTAAGGGACTTATAGCCCTAAGTGTGGGCTTGCTTCATTTAATTTTTACTCAAATCTTATTCTAGGTAGACTTGAAGGCTGGAAAACTCACTAAACTAAGTTAGCTGCCTGAAAGCTGCTGTCCAGTCTACATGAGTCATTTAACTTCCTTCCATAGTCAATGCAGACAGACACTCCAGAACTTCAGTATTGGGTGCCTCTGGTTTTTTATTAATGTGAGTCATACTCCTTCTCTGTGAATCATCTGTGCCATTCTCAATGGTAACATTTTATAACCTTTATTCAAAAATACAAATATTTACATAAGGTACAGTGCAGAAGAAAAGAAATACAAGGTTCTGTAAGTCCATACCCCACATCAGTACCCTTTATCCCCGGTCAGTCTTGTCATCACCAGAAAAGGATTGGATATTTGTGTTATATAAAATTTATGTTCTTTGTTGAAAAGCTTTCTCTAGTGTCTTCTGTCTAGAAAAAAAGCAAAATTTCATACATCAAAGCTCTTCCTGTTGGAACCACCCCTTTCCATAGAGAGGGCAAATGAAATGTCAGTTCATTAAATTGGTGTCTAGTTATATTTGTCTTATGTATTGCTTCCACTCCATTTGTCTGTCAGTTTTGCATAAACTGAAATCTTAGTTAATCTAAAACCAGAACACGTTTTCACATTTTTCCTCAGGGGTCATGGAATTTCAAAAAGTATTAGCAGACTTAGTTGACATCTTAAAACACCCCAGGACACTACAGTACCCTTGGGTGAAAAAGGAAAGGAGTACTCTATGTAAACAAATGTATAGAGTTATGAAAAAAACCCCAACAAACCAACAAAAAAAACCCCAATCAAACAAAAACCCCAAACAAACCACAAACAAAAACCACAAACAACAAAAAAAGGAAGATTAAAAAAACCAACAAATGATGGAAGTAGAAGCAAGACAGAAAGATTATTACAAATGTGCTGACCTCTGTGGGAAGAGCTGTACTTCAACCAGTAGGAAAACCAACCCCAAGCAACAGTTTTTATTCCTTTCCAGACAATGAATGCAGCCCTCTCTGCCATGACAGTTAAAAAGGGGATGAAATGAGGCAACCTGTAGAAAAGTGCAAAGACTATGATGACCTTCCTTCAAAATAAACAAGCAAGCCAGCTTTATATGAACTAGGTTTGAGTTTCCTAGTTGGGTATGTGCACGTTACTGTACACAAAAGATACTCAGGGTTGGGAGAGAGTACTGAAGAGAGAATTAGAGTGGAAAAGTCAGTGTAATTCTCAAACAAACCAATTCCAGAAGTGGAATCTTCTGTGTGTTTGGTTTGGAAAGTAGAGAAAAACAGTATAATTTTCAGAAATCCATGTGGAAAATAAAAATCCTTTAAAAAAGTGTAAGTCAAGCTTCTAATGTCTAAATTAGACCCAAATCACTAGACAATTTTTGCAAAAATTTGGCCTTTGTTGTCTTAAAGTTTGTTTGTTTATTTGTTTGTTTCATCAGCATATAACTGTTTTCATGAAATGAGCTGTGACATGCACAGTCTGTGCTGAACTTTCTGTGGAAAAAAAGTATGTCAATTCAACCCACACACCAGAAATAGTAGAACAGGAGTCAGACAGCGGAAAAAAAAAAAAAAAAAAAAGAGCCACACGGAAGATTCAGGCAATTGTATGTAAACAATAACTTGCAAGAAAGTCCAAAATGGAAATTCTCAGAACATCTAGCAGAAGGCTGAAGCACCTGTGCTAGGAGTATAAATGTTTGGGGCTCCTTCTGTAGTCAACAAAGACAGAAAGAGAGGAAAAAAAGCTGCCTAGATCATGATTAAGCCCGTCAGAGTTGTGACCTATCCTCTGGAGGGTCCCCATTCACTGGTGCTCCCCCTGTTCTATCCAGAATCAGACTAAGTGGCAGAGTGATTTTTCTTCATCAGTGTCAGGCAAGCGTTTTGGGATTAAGTGAATCACCCTCTTGGAATGCCTTGTTCTCTCCATTAACTAGAAAGGAAGGTGATTTGGACCAGTTTGAGCTTTGGCAATGACTTCTTAAACACCTGGATTTGCAGTCCTAAAGTATATATTGTTAGCAACTAAGTTTAGATGGAATGAACTTTAGCTCTAAAGGTCTGAACCTTTGTTGCTGAAATCAGTAGGAGGTGTTTTACTGAGTCAGCTGGTGTGTAAATGAGACAGATATGCTTAGTCCAAATAATGTAATTGTCTTTCAAAAAGTAGATAAAAACAAAACAACAAAACAACAAAAACCACTTGAGCCAGTCCAAAATTCAAGAGTAATAATAATCTGATAAGATGAAAAAATATGAACTTCCCATTTGATCACCTTGTCTACCAGATCAAAACCAAAATGTTTATTAATGAAAATCAGAAAGAGGCAATCAAGGAAAGTTAAATAATTCCCTTGTGTATATTGTAACTTAGTTCCATTGTATCTCCTTAGACCCAATTTTGCAGATTAATCTGAAAGGGTTTTGCAATATTTCTGGGCTTCTGTAATCTTTTAACAGTACAGTTCTTCATCCCAGAAAAAATGAGGAGGTGAAAAGATGAATTTAAAAGAAAATTAATAACCTACTTACAGGTGGAGAAGGTGAAATCTAAGAAACAGGACTTAAGTGGTTTAAGTTTGCTTTGAGGGTATAATCTGCCACGTATTTTACTGAAAGCAATTGAAACCACGGCATATTTTATTGAAATGGAAGTGGGGCACACACACTAAATGATATCTAGAGGTCCTTTCCAGCCTACACAATTTATGGTATTATGGTTTTTGAGGCTATTTTGATAAAAGACTGTACTATGTTGCAAATTACTTTTCAATTGCTCTTGTGATTTACAGAATAAGTATCACTAAACTGGATGTTAATAAATCATGACTGATTTGCAAAAGTTACCATCACCTAGAAGTGAATGATAGATGATGAAATACTATCTTATGAAAAAAACATTATTTTATACCTGTAACTAAAAGGTAACTTAATTACTTTTTATAGTTCATTACTTAAGCCATCAATTAGAGAATCACCTTCAGAAGTATTCTGCAACTGTCTGATATGTCCAGTTGTATTACCAAAAGTCAGAGGCTTTGCCTCAAGAAGACTGCCAAAGCATCATACAGTCATTTCACATATAAGTAGCTGATTAGATGTTGTATATCTGTCACTGATAACACCTTGTCTCCAACATGTACTTTTATGTTCACTTCTTTTACCTTTGTGTAAATATCTACAGAACAAGCAACACTGAAAATACATCTATCACCTTAGAAAATCCTTTGTAAGCAACTCATGAGAAAATGGAGACACCAACAGTAATGTCCTAATTTGTTCCAAATACATAAAACCAAGAGTGCACAGACTGAACATTAATTTCTAGTTCCAGATACACAGACAGACAGAAACTTTTGGATGAATCTGGTTTACCCAGTCCTATTGCCCATCCTAACCCTGCTTTAATTCCACTTTCATGTCGTTTTGCTTTAGTATGTGGTAAAGTATAACAGTGTATCATACCCTAACAGATAAAAGAGCTCCTTCTCTCCAAGCAGCTCTATAAAACTAAATGGCCCTGCTGAGCTGTGTCCACTTCTTTGCATAACATTTAGCTTTTAAGGGGAAGCAGAGTTGAAAAGTAAGACTTGCTTTTAAGATTTATAATGGTAACAAGCTCCTCGGCAGCAGCAGTTACAGAAGTTATGAAAATATGTCATAGATATCATTAACTGTCAATGACTTCATCCTGAAGCTATTAGCTAGTAATTTGTAATAGCAGTAACAGTTTTGTCAGAAGCCATACTTAATTACATATATAAACTTCAGTTCAATTCTCTTAAATTAAAATGTATGTCACTCTAATTAGAAATATATGACGTTCTTGATAAGTATTCTTAAGCTGATTCCATTCAGTATCTTTCCTTATGAGCCTTTTTTCAGCACTATGTTACTTTATGGTGTTCTAGTATTCGATAAGGACTGATTTTGCTTTTCAGAAGTTAAACCACTTTGAGATAAACTGACATTGTTAGCTAAAAGAAAACTGGCATTTTTTCATTAATCGAATAATGATGGATGGATATATACTGAAGATCATTATTTCATCAAGAGCAAAGGAATGTCCTAATGGACATGAAATAACCACAGTGGTCAATGACTGATTTTAGTGTCAGTGCAATCTTATAATTAAAGCTCCAAATTGAGAAGTAAGACATATATCTAAGCTCTTAATCAACCGAGTGACAGAAGCTGTAATGATTTGAGGATGTACCTATGCATTACTTACCCATTATGCGTAATAATGCCAATTCTCTCTTTGTAACTATGTCAGTCAACATGCTTTGTTTTGAAGGTATTGCTTACTTATTTTTCTGATGCTTTTTCTTTCTTTCACTCCATGTTCAGTATCTGTGTTCTATCTTGATGATCATCCGTCCCAACAGAAACTCCAGTGGAGAAAAGTGTAGCTTATCCTAATAATCAAACACAATTTATAGATCCACCCTAGGGAAGATCATCTACTTGAGATCTTTATCACCTGGTGAGGCAAAAGTCTCTTTCTTCTTGCTCTTATGCAGTCTCCATGATCTGTGCTCTCCAAGTGGCACCATGCAATTGTGTCTTCCCCACTGCATAACGCTTCAAAAGAAAAAAAAATAACCCCTTCAAAAATTTCCCACATAGGACATGTGAATTCCAGGACACTCAGTTAGAATCAGATCTAGAATCATGTCCTTCTACTTATGAGGAAAAATCTCTAATTGTAAGGGTATTCTGCAAAATGTGGGACTTGAAACACCATCTCCTTTTTATTCTTTTTTTTTTTTTTTTTTTTAAGAATTGCTCCTGCTCCATTTGCCATCCTGGAAGGCTGGAACTCTAGTGAATGACATCTGAAGGTCTTCATAAAATATATAAGCAAAAATATACATTTGCTTTAGGAGGATCCCACAGAATGAGATGGCTCATAAATATAGATACATAGATAAGGCATTAAACTAATGCCTCAGGCACTGTGTCTCATCCTTTAGATGAAATCTCACAATATATTTGTAGAAATGGCACATTAGTGCTGAACTGGATGCTTTGCAAAGCTTACTATGCACGTAGAACAACCTCCTTAAAATCCATATTTTTTCACTGTCTTATTCCTGTCAATGAACTTAGAAAACAGAGAAATCAAATAGAGCTGTGTAAAATAATTAGCTTACACTTGACAAATCATGACAGGAAAATTACAAGATAGAAGTCATGTTCAATTCCACTAACATAACCTAACACCAAGGTAAGGAACTCGTTTGGTATATTTGAAACAGGTTTGCAGATGATGTTGAAAATACAACAGATGTATCTTGTCCTTCTGTGGTGAAGAAATTGTCTTCCAAAGTACCCCTATAAACAAAAGTGTAGAAATATGAAAGAAGAAAAGGGCTTTCTTATTTGTTTGGGGCATTGAAAAAAGAATAAGAGTTAGTTAAAAAAAGATTTAGTAAGCAACAGAAGTACTATCAGAGAGAGGTGGGGAAAAGTAGATTTATTATGATGCAATCAAAGCACTTTACGGTCTGAAGGTTAAACACTAGAAGCAAAAATGATGATAACTAAAGGGATACAAAAACATAAAGGTCATCTGAAAACCTGAGACTGTCTCTGGTAGGTTTTTTATTTAAAAGATCACATACAACCAAAAATACCCTTTAACCTACCTTTTTAACCTTGTAACCATGAGGTGTGATTAAACAAGGTTAAGTGTGACAGGTCATAGAATATGTAGCATGTAATAAGAAAATCTTAGTAAGAAAATACAAACTGTAGTTTAATAGCATCTAAATAGTTTGTTTCAGAGAACCCATCTGTAATTATAAGTGCCAGGTCGTGTTTTCTAAATAAAAAAAAAAAGAAATAATTATGCAGGTTCCATAGTTGTTGGTGAGCACAGATGCCAGCTAATGTGAGTTTAAAGCCTTGTAGTGTTATTACGACTGCACAACTGTTATTACTATAACAAAAATTGCTAACATATACATAAAATTGCTAACATGGAAATTAAATGGATTTGGATATCAAAACAGTTTATTTACAAATGTTCAAATCATTTTAAGTATTACATAACCTCCCTATCTTTCAGACAGGGAGATGGCAAGGTTTGTGAGGAAAGTTGGGTAAGGTCAGCTCAGTAGTCCCAACTGTGCAGTGCACAATCCTAAGATGAATAGCCAAGAGGATCACTGGAAACCACTTTGGTGCTCTGTCCTCTCATCTCTTTCAATCTCCCTCAGGGTTCTCTCTGGGGTATTCCTGTAGTCTCTCATATATTCATGCAATTTGTGTCATCTACCCCTGAAGCTGTGTCATCTGCATGTCTCCAAGAGTAAGTTCAGAACACTCACTGTGTGTCTTGCTGAAAGTCGCCTCCCAAGTGAGCCCCCAGGAGCATCTCCCCTGTGTGTCTGCCCCACAATTCTCCCTACATTTTTCCTCCAAAGCCTCTCACCTGTTTTCCCAAGAACCTATCTTCTATGTACTTTCCTTAGAGTCTCTCGCCTTAAGCCTCCTCCAATAGATTCTATCCATGTCTCCCCAAGCAGCTTTCAGTGTGTCTCCCAAAGAAGCGTATCACCCATGTCTCTTGCCCCTAACAGCTGCTTCTCTTGCGTAAATATGTGTGAGATGGAGCTCCATAGGCTTCTCTATCTGGCTGCAGAAATAGCCTTTTCCATTGCTACCCCTCAATGCTGCCAGCTGTTCCCAGTACAAACCTGGGTGATAAAGCCACCAAACCACCACACAGAAAGGCAAAGACTAAGCATGAAAGAGGAGGATGGTGCTGCATGGCTGACCAGAGCTTTGTGCCACTGCACAGCCCCAGCAAGGGAAGAAAGGCAATGCCAAGTGACCCGTTCAGCACCCAGAGCTAAATAAAGCTGTATGGATCTCACAAGGTGTGTTAGGGGTGTCTGTGCAGTACAGGAAGGGTACTGGTTTTGTGTGACATGCAGCATACACTGGTACTGTGCATCAACTGACACAGCTTTTGGAAGCACAGGCTTTGTGTGTCTCCGCTCTGCCACTGGACTCTTTGTGTACACCAAAATTTGTTTGAACTACACTCACTGCATAGTACTCCTTAGCTCCGTGTTTTCCTAGCACAGAATAGCGTCTATTTTGAAACAAATCTATAAATGCAATGTAGCCTGTTTTCTGCATGCAGCATCTGTGAGCAGACTGGCAATATTTAAATGGGATTTGATTTCTGTTGTTAGTATTATTATTTTTAGATAGAGTCTTTTACTGCGTGGATCAGTATCCTTGTTTAAAATTCATTCCCTAGCATAGGTCAGATAAAATTGCACATGATTGTTCGTGTTTGCATGAGCATGGAAGCAATTCTGTAAGAAATCCCTCTGTGTGCCAATCAGTTTGTGAAAATGCTTGTGACTTTGAAATCTGCCTGTGCGTGTGATCCTGCCTGCTACATTTGATTGCCTGAAGATATGCAAGTAGGTTAAGAGATGCAAACATGGGTAAAGCAGAATAATCTACAAATGTGAATATTCATGCAATCTGAGAATTCTACCCCCATAAATTACAATTTCTAAGAAAGATGTATATTGCATTTCAAGATACATTTATTTTTTATTTAATTATTTATTTATTCATTTATTTATTAGTGGTGGAGATAAAACTGGATAGGCATCCTTTTTTTTCCTCTTCATGTGTCTAGTCACTAATCACGTCTTTCTCCCCCTCCCCTGAATACAACTCCAACCTCAGTAAGTGACGTTGGTTTCTCAGTAACTTTTGCAAATCAGTTTACTTAATTAAATTTTAAAACATAGGCTGTTTGGGTGAAATCCAATCTGAGATTAAGACATCTAGATTTAGAGGGTTTATTCTACTGCCTAAACACAGATGTCTATACCATTTCAAACACCCTGTCTAGCCTCTAATGGGTACTTCAGAGAGGCATGAATCTCCAATAGCTCCTGTGTCATATCTGTCAGACCTGTGCAGATGTCTTTGGTACTCTAGGGCTTCTGAAATTGCAGTAGAAACTGAAATGAGGCTTATGGCAGAGCACTATACTTGAAATATTTTTAGTAGCTTTCCAAGTGAGATTCAGTTACCTAAACAAAGGCTTACAGTGCCACATGAAATACCACACTCAAAAAACCTGCAAAGAGCTGACAGATATGTTACAGGACCTGCCGAAGCTCACCATATTCGGAGTGGCATCTGGAGACTAACTAGAACACATAACAATACCACTGAATTACTCAAGAAGAGCTGTGGGTGATACACTCAAATGTAGAATCCTGCATAATATTGCTGTTTGCGGGGGTGTGGGTTCTCAAAAAGTAAACTCTGCTCTTATCTGCTCAATCTCACAAGATTTTGTTCTTTCCTTGTAAAAGTTTTACTTTCCTGTAAATGTTTCATATCAATTCTTTGAAATATTTAGACTTCGCTCTCATACTATGAACATTTTTTATAAAAATATGTATTTCCAATAAAGTGATATTCTGTCCTACTGCCTTCTGATAAGCTGTAATGGATATCCTCAAGAGAGTACAAAAATTCTTCTGTGCACTTTTAGTACCTGTTTCCAAGCTGTAGCTGCACATAGCAATATGCAAGAAGAGCTATTCCAAAGAAATTAATAATTTTGTGTTCATGGGATTAAAAAGTGGGAATTTCACTGCCTATTTCCTTATTTGCAAATATATCAACATTCAAAGATACTTTTGTCTTTAAGGAGGAAAACAAAGACAATTGGACATCCATATCCTTTAAATTTGTATGCTTAATTATTTATCTGAAACAGTTTTTCCTTGGACATTAAGCATAGGTTTAGTCTCAGGAGGAGCTTGCAGATTTTATTTAAAGCAGTTTCACAGGGAATAAAGTGCATAGTCCTATGCGTTTGATGGGGCCTGCTGTTTCCGTGGCAATGAAACTTGTATGAGGTTAATTCTTCTTCACAGTAAGGTTACTTTGATCACCCTCACTGGGAGCTCTGTAGCATGTATTAGCATGTATTCTAGGTAGATTTAGCAATGTAAGGAGTTGTAAAGTAAGTGACAGACACCTCTGTGGAAAAGCAATGTAATCTGAGATAATAAAGGTTTCATAATCTATAGTGTTCAGGTCAGTCAAGTCTCTAAGTGACCTGGATTCTGTATATTCAGTTGATGTAGTTTAACCTCAATAGGTAACTAAGCACCACACAGCCTCTCTCTCTCTCCCCTAGTGAGAGAGGGAGAATCAGAAGGGTGAATGTAAGAGAAGTCATGGGTTGAGATAAAGACAGTTTAATAACTCAAAAACAACCCTCAAACCAAAGCAAGCAAAACAAAACCAAATGAATAAAGGGGAACAGAAACAAAATGTGATAAAAGAGAACCCAGCTGCCCAGCACCGACAGACCAACATCTAGCCAGTCCCTTGGCGATGTCCTCCACAGACAATCTCTCCCCACCCTCCAAGTTTTATTGCTGAGTGTGATGTCATAGGGTCTGGAATACTCCTTTGGTCAGCTGGGGGCAGCTGTCCTGGCTGTGTCCCCTAAGAGCTTGTGCACCCCCAGCCTACTCACCGGTGGGGTGGTTTGAGAGGCAGAGAAGGCCTTGACTATGTCAGCACTGCTCAGAAATAACAGAAACATCTCCATTTTATCAACAGTTTTCATCACAGATCCGAAACACAGCACCATAGAAGCTACTGTGAAGAAATTAAACTCTATCCTAGCCAAAAACAATGCAATATTCACCCCTTTTTCCACAGCATTTACATCACATTCACTTCCCACATGATAAAACAGATCCCTAAGAACCACTACCTCCCACCCCATCCTTTTACATATACATACACAGGTATCATTCCCAAAGTTTATGGACCACCCCTGTGAAATGTCCCTAAAATGAACATGAAATACAGCACTCATACAAATGTCTTACATTGTTGAGTTTTTTTACATTGTTTTTTTTGTGACTTTGATCTCTATCTGTTATGGCGGCTAGTCCAGACAGGAGACTTCTGTGTGTTGTGTGGCATTATTGAGCACCAAAACTAGCTCAGCTCAGATCACTGCCCTTCTTGCACTGCTTCTTGTGAGTCTCATCCTCCCTGTCAGGGTGGTTCCTGCTGCAGTATTTCCTATAACATGCAATTTAAATAATGGGTTACAACAATTTAAAGGTATATCCATTACAGTATGTGTTTCTAGACCTTTTGCACCAGGCCATAGGGTTTAACATTCCAATTAATTCCTCCCACATCTTCTAGCTTGGTTAGCAGCAAGAGTTTCCCGCTGTAATAGCTGTGACATATGGCAACCACAACAATGGTGACATACATCATCATGTAATACTGGCATCAAAAACCAGTGCATTACACAATTCAATAATGAGTTATTTTCACTCAAAAGAAGTATGCACACTAGTTGAAGTCCTTAACTTGTTCCATCGTTGAATCTGAGCACAGGCATAGCATACTATAAAATTAAGAATGGCAAGAGCAATTTTAGAAACTGCAGTCAGAAAGAGATTAAATGTATGCTCTCTATGTAAGAAGGCAGTAGTCTTTTTCATTAGCAACAGCACTACATGCTTTGTCTTTCACAGTTCTGTTACATTAGTTAAATGCACTGCATTTTTATTAACATTAAAATGTTGGACAAATTACTACAGATTTTCTGTCCCAAGGGCTGCAGTAGTTGGAAAAATTTCTTTCATATGTCAGCTAAGATGGGTAGTCCAGTATGGAGACTGAAAATAAGGGAGGGGTCAGTTTGCAGACCTATATATCTTTGTATAAAACCACTTTACTTTTGATCAAAATCTCTAGTGTAGGATTTTCTATTTGTTTTTGTGCAGAAGGATCATAAGATGCTCAAATGTGATTTCTGGGCAAGGCACATTTCCAGAATCCATTGATAGCTTTGCAGCCCACTCTATTCCTTGTTAGGCTGTTCAGTGAGTAGGCAATGAAAAATCTCCTCTGCAGAGAGATGAATTCCACCAGTAGCCTGGAAAATGTGTTCTCTTCCCTCTGGACTCACAGAAGATTAATGCCCTCCAAGGCTTGCCTAGCCTTAAATAACAGTGAAAGAATAGCAGGTTCCCTGGTCTGATTTGCCCTAATCCAGAAAATTAAAATCCATCAGAATATAACTGCCTAAAGAAATTAAATTTGAACTAGTAATATCATTGTTTTTGCTTATGTATACAGAAAGAATATCTGAACATTCCATAATCCAAATTGTTAAAAGATATACTGTCACTGTGAAAATATATTTTCAGGTGAGAGAGAAAGGAAGGATTAATTTTCTTTAAGTCCTCTTATGGATAAAATGCAGATCTATCTTAAAAATGTAATAAGTTTTCTATGGGATCAGACTAATAGTGCATCTAGTCCAGTACTCTGTCTCAGGCAGTAGCAATGAGAAAAGCTTTTCAAAGAGAGTATGTAAGCCTCCTCATTTTCTGCAGCCCATCCCTGTTGTACTTCTCTTATTCTTCTCTTCTTCTACAAATATTGTACTTTGGATTCTACAGGGACAATCCCTTCCCTAGTCCTTTTAGCATCCCTTTATGGATCTGCTATCTGGGAATTTGTTCAATCCCTCCTTGAACTTATTGATTCTGACTGCCACCAAAATCTCCTGTAGGAAAATGTTCCAGGAATTTACTGCCCATCATGCAAAAATGTTCCTTCTCTTGTGTTTTTGACTGGTCTCCTATTTCTTCCACTGAGTATCGTAGTTTCAGTATTTTGATGCTTGGGGAGTTGTAGTACTACATTTACCTGATCACTTCCTTGCTTCTATTTTCTTCTAACTGGATAGAAATTAATGTTTCTGGTATGTTCTACCTAAGCTAAATAACCTGAAATATCACAGACCATTACACAGCAGCTGATTTCAACATTTCTGGATATTCATGTCAAAAGAGTGCAGGGAAAACAGCACTTCTTTGAAGAGTAGCCCAGGACTGGATATAGTACTCCAACTGAAACTTTCCTCAATAAGGCAGAAGGATTCACACATATTGGAGATTATTCTTTTTTTCACACCTTACAGTAGAGTATATTTTTATATTATTGTGTAAATGAGAACCCCACTTAGTCCTTCTATTTTGATGATAAAACACTAATAACTTTTCTCAAGGTTTGGTTATTGGAAAAACACTTTCACTGTTTTTTTTTTTTTATAATGGCAGGTTTCTCTAAACAGCATTTTGAGAAACTCCTTTGTATCAAAGACCTTGAGATATTTTTCCCTGAGTGTTCCCAAGGACTCACTCCAGCACTTTCAGAGGTGCATGCAGATCTGATGATTAATTTAGACCTTCTTATACTGGGGAGACCAGTTTCCTTAGATATCCTGACTATCTTGATTTCTGGTGAAAATCCCGGACAGGAGTTCAAATTGAGTGTGCTTTTGAAGGCCTGATTTTTGTCCTAGACCTGTAAGATTTAAGATGTTTCTTCCTTTGACTTTTGTCAAGAATGAACTATGTACCTTGCCTCCTGATTCATTGTCCTCAAAAGGGGTTTTTACTCTCACTTCTCTTCCTCTCCTGATACATAAAAAAAGAATCTATAATCCAATGTTTAAGACCAGATGCTGGAACTGAAAAGGAAAGTTTCCTCCAAGTCCAGCCAGACTGGTAGGCTACACATTGACAGCTGTCTCACACAGTGGATGAGCATGAACTTCACACCAATCAATATGAATCCATAGGCTAAAGATTCTTTCTCACCCCCTTTCCTCCTCCACCCTCAGCAAATCCATGTCTGAACAGAAGAGCGAATCACATTCCCTCCTCTCCGACACTATGGAAAGAAAAGACAGGAGAGCACAAGGCATACCTTATTTCCATTACTTGGCCTACACCCAGACACAGTGGTGGCAGGATTTCTTGGTTGCTTGAACCAGGTTAAAAACATCAACCTGCCTTGCATCTACTCAGTGCATTCGAGCTCTGATGAGCACAGACGTGGGGTTTTTTTCTTTAATGAGAATGTATCACCAGTACAGACAGCATTTGCACAGCTGGCATGAATATCTCTGCACCTGATGCCAACTTACCTCAATTAGCAGAACAAGCACATCATCATCCTGCTTAAAATGAAGTCTGCCTAGATAAAAATATTTTAGAACAGTTAAACTTTTAAAAAACGCAGCCTATAAAAGCCAAAAGGCTCTCGGGTGTTACTGGTGCACTTTTAGTCATACACTGCCATACCCCTACAACCTGAAGGTTAAAGAACTTGTTAAGGTGCTTTTCTGAAAATATAATAAGCATGTAGTGGAGGGGGACAGAATATGCCAATACATAGACCAAGTCTTAATGCCTTTACTGATATTAAATAAACGGCAATACACAGAGTAGAGAAATGCAAAAAGTGATCATGAAATAAGGGAAGTGTGGGAAACTAGTTTAATGCAGACAAGCAGGGAGGCACCAGAAAAGGTATGTTAGGGTCATCGCACAATCAAGTCTCATGTTAGGAAAATAATCATTAGAAATGAGTATAAATGGGGCAATACTGCGTTTGTCAAGGCTAGGGGAAATAATGTTATTCATACTGAAACAAGAGACATCCTAGTAAATTTTAGATTTATGAAAGAAATAGGAAAGCCATGCAAGTTTTGAACCTAATCTGGATCTCAGTTTCTAAATTGGAAGTTGCCAATCTGTCACTCCTTACAATTTCAGTCCGATTGTCATGCCATGAGGGCTGCTGGGAAAACATGCTAAGATATTTTGCTGTGGCTACATGCAGCTGAATATCCAGAGCACTGACATAAGGGCATTAGAGTGGTAGAGAAGCAGAAGGAGACATCAAGGGAGGCTACTGAGGCAGTTCTTTAAGTGTGCACCATGGTAGGAAACATATAAGCATGGGTCTTCAGTCACTGCCCTGATTATTTCTCTTGCTTCCTCTGAAATAAACCTGATGCTATGGACTAATAGATTCCATGGGCTGGATCCACTCTCTGTCCTTTTAAGTGATCAAAACGTTTTTATGAATAATATCCCATCAATTTCTCAGATGGTCACACCATTTACGTCTTAGAACCTTAAAAGCCAGACTTCAAAGTTTAGATTACTAGTTTGTTGTCTGTGTTCATCAGCTTTCTGTGTCTGGATACAAGAACAAATCTGCACTATAGACATAACTATAGAGTTTTGCACATAGCTTTTCCTCTGAAAGCATTGATTTAGGTACATATTACCTCAAATATGTTTTAAATGTATAACTGAATGCGGTATTTATATTACTTTTGGTCATCTTGATCTTAGCTATAGATCAATAATTTAATGATTACAAAATTATAATCGTCAACTAATTTAATAGGTTTTATTTTTAGATTTAAACACTACATAAAGTGGTATCTGTATGCCATTTTCCAAAATACTCTTAAAACATAATTTAGATAAGCTGTTTAATACTTACCAGTGACTTTCAATGGCTTAGTTGATGTCATCTAAAAACTTGGTCTATACATTTAGGAGTCCAGTAAAGCAGAAATTTTATTTTGTCAGATTCTTTTTCCATTACTGTCATCAGTCACAAATCAAGTTCAAAATTAGCAAAACATGGCAACAAGGTTGAATGATAGTGTGAGATAGACTTCTCATACCATTTTATGTTCATTACACATCACATCACGATATACAGCACTGTAAATTCTACTTATGTTTGTTTTGGCTGATTTTTAATTTCACTGAATCCTTTTTTCAATGCTGCCTGAACGTTTTAGCAGCCCTTCCTTTACTCTTTTTATAAGTATACATAAAATATGTATCTGAAATATCTGTCAGGTCACTGGCATATACTTCAATCTACACTTTCTTGTTCTGCAGAAGGTCATATTATGTGATTCTGTATATTAACTTTGTTTATACATTAGCATCCTAATTATTGTTGCTATTATTACTAGTATTATTATTATTATTATTTTGTCTGTGAAACAAAGAAGGATATATCTGGAGGCTGAAATCAAACCTCTTGCGGATTCTCTCAAATGAAATTTGTGCACTATTTCCCTTCAGAAACGTGTACTGTCATATGCAATATTCATAATAGGGATAGATACTTCATATGAGAATAATTTAATTGTCTGTTCTGCTCAACCATTGTTTAATGAATTCCTAACAATCTGAGGGCAAGCTGTTGGAGAGCTATTATTAAATTTCATATTTGCTTTGCAGTTTTCTTCACCACTGCTTCATCTATTTAGGCATATAACGGCATTAACTTTTTCTTACAAATAAAAGCTTTGAATATTTGTTATTTGCAAAATTTAAATGCAAAGTTTAAAGTTTCATTGCAGATGCTTGCTGGTCATAAAAAAGTTAATTAAAATTAAGATATACTTTCATTTAAATCCAAAAATTTAAATTTTTATTAAAATCCAAATTTTCCTGTCAGGAAAAATACTGAAACCTACAGGAAATGTGAAATTGATAGCTTAGCATGGACTAAGAATATTTTAAAAGCTCCAGCAAAATTATTCCAGTAGTGTTAATTTCTTTAGGTATTAACCAGTTCTTAAATTCTGTAAAAGGCAGACAGGAGTATGAACAAATGGGATGTCATTCACTAGATTGTTAATATTGTTATTATTGTTATTGTTATTGTTATTGTTATTGTTATTGTTATTGTTATTGTTATTATTATTATTGTTGTTATTATTATTATTGTTATTATTAGAAATTTCCTACACTGACTNTTATTATTATTATTATTATTATTATTATTATTATTATTATTATTATTATTATTATTATTATTATTATTATTATACAATTCTAGCCTTTCACCTTTTATTCATCTCTTCTATAAACTAAATAACTTAATCTTTTTGATCTATCTTCCAGTAACTTCTTTGGACTGTTTCTTTTCTGCTATGTTATTTCACATCAAAATGAATGCTGCAGCAATGAATACTGAATTTTTGAAATGTGTCATCAGTGCTTAACCCTCAAAAAATCATGTATCTTTCAGGTATCTCTGATGGTTATAGAGCAGCTCTTAACTTTTTCAGGATTTTCCATCATTATTCAATTAAAACAAAATGTATTTGTATTTAATACATTTATAAATTGACACAAAGTCTACAAGCTGGTCAGGAGATTATCAGTGGACAAGGGAATATTTACAGTCGTCGTCTGTCTGGACTTCTGGAAAGTCTTTGGCGTGTTCCCCACAAAATCCTTCTCTCTGAATTTGAAATGGATTTTCAGAGTGAACTGTTTAGATGCATAAGAAAGTGATAGGACAGTCACACCCAGAGTGTAGTGGTCAACAGCTCAGAGTCCCAAAGGGCACCAGTGGTGTCCCTCAGGGGTCTGTACAGGTACCAGTGTTATTTAATACCTTCATAGACTGAGTGCATCCTCAGCAAATTTGCAGATGACACCAAGATGAGTGATTCAGTTTCCAAACCTGAAGGGCAGGATGCCATTCAGAGGGAACTGGACAAGCCTGAAAAGTGGGCCCATGGGAATCTCATGAGTTTCAACAAAGCCAAGTGCAAGGTGCTGCACTTGGGTCAGGGCAATCCTCAATATCAACACAGACTGGGGGATGAACAGATTGAGACCAGCTCTGACAAGGACTTGGGGTGGATGAGGGGTTGGATGTTACCTGGCAACGTGCACTTGCAGCCCAAAAGTCCAACCCCGTCCTGGGCTGCATCCAAAGCAGCATGGCCAGCAGGGTGAGGGAAGGGATTCTGCCCCTCTACTCTGGTCTGGTGAGATCCCACCTGGAGTGCTGCATCCAGCTCTGGGACCCTCAGAACAGGAAGGACATGGACCTGCTGGAACAAGCCCAGAGGAGGGCCACCAAGTTGATTAGAAACACAGAGCACCTCTCCTATGAGGAAAGGCTCAGAGAATTGGTTTTATTTCAGCCTGGTAAAGAGAAGGCTGTGGGGTGATCTAATTGTACCAGTACCTGAAGGCAGCCTACAAGAAAGATGGAGAGAGACAATTTACAAGGGCATGTAGTGACAGGACAAGGAGGAATGGCTTCAAACTGAAAGAGTAGGTTACATTGGATATTAGGAGAAAGTTTTTGCTATGAGGGTGATGAGGCACTGGCACAGGTTCCTCAGAGAAGCTGTGGATGCCCCATCCCTGGAAATGTTTCAGTTCAGGTTGAATGGGGCTCTGAGGAACCTGGTCTAGTGGAGGTGTCACTGCCTATGGCAAGGCGGGTGGAATTAGATGATCTTTAACTGCCTTTCCAACCCAGGCCATTCTAAAATTCTATGATTATGCCCTCACATCTTGAATCAGTAGTTAAAATGGACTTTTAATTAATGTTCCCTACAGCCCTAGGCCAAATTCTCCCTGTTCCAATTTTCTACTTAACATAGGCTATTTCTAGTAGACAATCCAGGCATGCTGCCACCAATATACTTCCTTACCGCAATCTGACTTCAGCGGGGAGACACTTTGGATATATATCAGCTTCCTGTACCTTGATTTCAGAGTCAAATAACCTGGTACACATCCCAGATGCCATCGGGGTTTTCCAGTGATGTTGAAGATGGTGGCACCAATATTCTGGGCATGCTCTGTAATACAAACAGAAGTTAGCAAGCATAAAGGAATATTTACTTTTCTTGTCTGTCTTCATTTTCTGCAATGTTCTGGCTGTGTGTACCTAGGAAGGATGAGATGGAAAACCTAAGTTATCTCCTAAGGAAAAAAAATTACTTTTAATTGAAAGATTAATATTCAATATTTGTATCTTGTAAAATACATAAGCAGAGGGAGAAAACTCAAGCAAATTTTCTTTTACTTAGCACATTCTAGGCAGGGAGCTCAACAGCAAGAACACAGAAAAGATCTGACTTATTTATTCTTCTTGGAGTCAGAAATTCTACATTCTCATAGACTCATGTTCAACAGGTGGGATATCCATTCATCTTCAATGCTCCACATTTTAGGACAGATAAAAATGTGATATAGAGGTTTAAGTCTCTGTGAGCTGAGAGTTTTGCTAACTTTTAGGACTCTTCTTTACTTGGGACTTTTTGCTAAGTGTTCTAAGTTATTATGCTAAAGTAGTGTTTACTTAATTGTGAGTTAAAATGTTGATGTCAGCATCAAATAACAAAATACAAATTTTAACTCACAGCTTAACTGGGGTTACTACATACTGTTTTAAGAGAGGTTTTAAGCCCAGAAAGAGTAGACAGGTTTCTTCTTTTTGGTGTGCCCTAATAACATCTAGGCATTCAAGTATGTCAGCTGTTAAGATACTTGAATTTAAAATCCCAAGTCAGAAATTACTCCGTTTTAGGTGTTACAAAACTGAGCCTTACAGCATTTAAGTGGGGGCCTAGATAATCAGACTGCTCACTACACGGAGTCTGATCACTGAGCATGCGCGACAGTATCACTAATACAGAAACTTTTTCCAGAATGGCTGTTTTGTCTTTTCAGGAACTCGTATAATTTTGACAGATTTTCCTGAATATAGACACTTGCATTTCATCTAAGTTGTACTTTAGTATTCAGCATTTTTATGAATCAAAGAGAAATAGGTATTTCATTGGCTTCAGGAACCTAAATACTTAAGAGGATCTAGTTCATGCATAACCAATAGCTCATGAATCATAAAATCTGTAAGGTTGGAAAAGACCTTTAAGATCACCAGTTCCAGCTGCTATCCTAACATGGACCAGTCGACCACTAAAGCATGGCACTTTAAGTGAAGAAATCCTTCCTAATATCCAATCTAAACCTCCTCTGGTGCAACTTGAGACCATTTCCACTTGTCTTATCACTTGTTACTTGGAAGAAGACCAACAACTACTTAAACTCCTTCAGGCAGTTATAGAGAGTAATAAAGTCCTCCCTGAGTCTCCTTTTCTTCAGGCTAAACAACCCCAGCTCCCACAGCCACTCCTCATAAGCCTTGTGCTCTAGACCCTTCACCATGAAGGGCAGCTTCATTGCTCTTCTCTGGACATGCTCCAGCACCTCAACGTCTTTCTTGTAGTGAGGGGCCCGAAACTGAACACAGGGTTTGATGTGCCACCTCATAAGATGTGATGGCTGCATCTGACACTTTAACAAAACTAGCAGCAGTTTGGTAGATTGTCCAAAAGATGTAAAGACTTGAGCTGCTCTATGGCCAAAAACTCCTCTAGCAAGCCTCAGAAGAGCAGGGAAATACAGTGAGCACTGAGGTGCATGAACTTGGAACATGTCATTGGATTAGCACATGAATATCGGGTGCTTTTTCCAAGACTCATTTATCATAGAACCAAGGAAGTTGTGGGTACGAGGAATCTCATGTATACCTTTCTAATTGCATGCAATTTGATTACAAACCAACTACTTTATCCATAAATGTATCAGTTCAAAAGTGAGTCTTCTTTGAGCTCTCCCTGCTAGATTACCTGGCTGCATGGCCGTGGTCTCACATTGAGCTGGGATATATCTCAAGGCTGCTTCTTGAGACATAGACCTTTTACCAGTGATAGATTTTTGCATGAACCCCATTTGAGTTCTCTCTGGAGTGCACTGCAGGTAGCTCTACCTTTAAGCAGGGAAGCCTCTCAAGGTCTGAGATACCATACCTGAGAGCAAGAGATCCTTCCTTACACTAGGTGGAGAGACCCGTTATTTAAAACAGATCCTCAGTAAGTGACTGATGGCATGCTGAATTAATAGAGAGCAAATATTACTAATCATGTAGGTATTCATTATTAATTATTACAAGTTTTGCACATATAATCCTTTAGACATAAGCAGCTGACCAAGTCTGGGAGTAAGTCTGGATCTAGCCACTCCTAGACTCCTCTCTGAAAAGGGAGTTTAAAAAGAAGAGGGTACTTTCAGAATCTCGTGACCCAGCGGGGGAGCCTTCATTGCTTTTTCACATCTCTGATCTCTGTAAATTATTCTATCTCGATTCTAACTCAATACTCCTTTCTGTGTTTCTTTCCCGTAGTAACTGATAGTGAACCTTGCTATCAAACCTTAAGTCACTCTTTCATAAATTCATATCAAAAGCACTTTTGCTAATACGTTTGATGGTGATTCTTTGAGAAATCAAAATCACTCATTCAATAAAAATTGATGTACTCAGTAGGATGCTAAATCAGGACTCACAACACCTGTGCCAAGTATAGGGTGAATATCACTCCCTTAGTCCTGCTGGACACATTATTTCTGATACAATCCAGGATGCCTTTGGCCTTCTTGGCCACCTGGGCAAGCTGCTGGCTCATGTTCAGCTGGCTATTGACCAGCACCCACAGGTCCTTTTCTGCCAGGCAGCTTTCCAGCCACTCTTCCTCAAGTCTGAAGCACTGCATGGAGTTGTTGTAATCCAAGTGCAATACCTGGCACTTCACCTTGTTGAACCTCATCCAATTGACCTCATCCAATTGATCCAGCCTGTCCAGATTGCTCTGTAGAGCCTTCCCACCCTCCAGGAGGTCAACACATCTGCCCAGCTTGGTGTCCTCTGCAAACTGCCTGAGGACGTACTTAATCCCCTCCTCCTGATCATTGATAAAGATATGAAACACAACTGGCCCCAATATTGGACCCTGGGGAACCCCACTAGTGCCTGGCTGCCAACTGGATGTAACTTCATTCAGCACCACTCTCTGGGCCTAGCCATTCAGGCCGTTTTTATGCAGTGAACAGTGAACCCATCCAGGCCATGAATGCTGTGGAAAATGGTATCAAAGGTTTTACTAAAGTCTAGGGACATACCACCTACAAGCTTTCCTTCATCCACTAAGCAGGTTGCCCTGTCTTAGAAGGAGATCAGGTGATTCAAGCAGGACCTGCCTTTCATAAGCACAATGAGCTAAGCTTCAACTGAGCAAGAATTCAAGTATTTTCAGATTTGTTGAGCCCTTTTTGTTATCCTTAGTGATATCCTTCCAAGTGCCTCCAGGCTAGAGGAGAATGTAGGCAGAGAGAGAGAGGGAAATGCATATTTGAAATATTTTCTGTATTTGTGTGTGTGTTTGTCTACATGCACTGTCTTCAAGCACTGTTATATGCTTGTTAAAAATAAAGAAAGCTGGGATCGTAAACACCTGATGAACACATCCACTATTTGCAAGAAATCACTCATAGAACTGCATTGTGAAGCTGCTCATGCAGTGTATCAAAAAAACTCAGCACAATAAATACTGTGTTGTATTATATCAGGTCAATAAATATAAAGCAAAGAAATGTTAAAAAAAGTACTTTATTAGAATTATGATGCTGGCTGCACATTTCAAAGAAACAAAATTATGTATCAGTGCACTCCATAACTAAAAAAAACCCCAACATTTTACTTTTCTCAAAGATAACTATTTTCTTTGCAATAATTGACTGACCATTTTTGTGTCTACGTATGTATCTCCCAAAATAAAGATGAGAAATAAAATGCTTCCTAAAATCTTCTGTAAAGGTAGTATTTTTCAACACTCTCTGCTTTATGTTTTTTCTCCTTTTTAGGGTCAATAATGTGAGCAAGAGGAAGACTAGAAACCACAGAAAACTTACTGAGTCCCTTTATGAGCTCCGGACATAAAAAGAATCTCAATCTTATCAGAAAGATGTTTTTCAATCAGGAAATATGAGACTCCCAAGAGAATACAAAATTTTCAGCAAGGCATGGGGTTCCCAGCCCTATTGAGATGGGCAGTGAGACTGTTCCTATTTAATACACACTGTGTGTGTTTTGCAAATCAGAACAGATACCACTGCATTTTGTCTAAGTGACATTCAGGAGCCGTTCATCTTTTTCACTCATGCAACCATAGTTCTCATTAAGAGAGGTCTATCAGACTCGGAAAGTAACAGCAATTAGCACAGTGCATGCTGCTCCCACCCACCACCTGCCGTCCGGCTGTCTGTCTGTCTGTACCTCTGTCCAGAAACTTGCTGGCATGCTCAAGTGCTGAGCCCGCTGCACCCTTTGGCCCATGACTTAGCCAGCACGTCCAGACTCCCAGAAGACAATACTGGCATTTACAATATATGTCTTGCTGGCTGTACTTATGTACAGAACTTTGGCTTTGTGTCACAGCTCTATTTTAGTCTTGTAGGCCAAGCTTAGCCCTGGTTTAATGACTTGAGCAACTTCAAAGGCATTGCCTTGATATCAGATATACTTTGCTGAAGGGCTCATGTTCATCCTTTTTCTTTCAAACCCCTTCTCTTAAGCTTTCCATCATTATCTGCTTTTCATCCTCATGCCTTCCACGTTCTTAAATTAAACCACTGGCTTTGCCGTGTTTCATTTACAACAGCATGAGATTCTCATTATCTTTGTAGTAGGACTTACCCCATCTTGCATTGCACATTCTTTCATCTCTGCTCCTCATATATTGTCTGATGTAAACTCCAGGGTGGGAAGGTCTGGGTTTTAAATCTCTATGAAGTGCTATTTGAAATTAAAGTGATACATACATATTTAATTAGAATATGCATAAAAATAATTACCAATATTCTTAAATGACCTGAATACAAGATGTTCTGCTTTTAGATCTAAACCCCTTTTCTTCTTTAAATATAAGCCCAGACATTTGCATCAATATTTAAAAAGATTTGGAAGAGAATGGCTCTAAAAAGAATCTTCCAAACAGAGATGTTTATTCGTGGGAAAGTATTTTATTCCATTGTGACTCACACTTTGAAGCTGAACAAATCCTCTGTGTAACGGAGTAGGCAGGGATAGCAAGATTATTGAGGGCCATACAAAAATCTTGTACCTCACTGTTCCAGCTGGAATTGTCTGTCTACAAACTTTCATGGTCCAATATAGCAGACTCTGCCTGACTTCAAGACAACCAGAAGCACTGAAGTCCAAGACAAAATGAAATTTCCTTAAAATAAGCCTTGTTGT
This sequence comes from Oriolus oriolus, assembly GCA_013400235.1. NCBI lineage: Eukaryota > Metazoa > Chordata > Aves > Passeriformes > Corvidae > Oriolus > Oriolus oriolus. The sequence goes on along the minus strand of VXBT01022073.1, from coordinate 2,519,898 downwards.
AAGATGCTAAATCAGTCTCAGCACAGGGATACAGAACCTATAAAACTGCTGAGTGGTATCAGAGCAGAATGATCTCATGACTCTCTGAGAAAAGAAGAATCACAGATTTGCTTTCTGTATAGAAATATTCAGACACATTCTAGTCACCAGAACACAGAGGCACTAAGTGAATAAAAATTTGGAATGGTGAGTCCTCAGATAAGTTGTAAGATTGCTGAATTTAGATCCAGATCTAAAAAAAAACAGTATTATTTTCTAAATAGTTCCAGGGAGGTTTTGTGGAGTCTTTTCACTTACTCCCCCATAAAATTTCCCTGGGATACTGTCGACTTAATGGGAAAGGATTCTATCCATAAGAAGATTTAGTAAAACATAAGCAAAGAGAAATCAATAAAGGTAATGAGTATATTAAAGAAAGAAGCCTAAAACTAGTTAAAATTTTCCTCACAAAAATGAAACTTTCAGAAGAAAGAAGAAGACCATGACCTTTCCCCCACCCCCCAAATAAAAAGAAGAGAAAGAGAAAAAGAGGAAGACCCCTAATGGGAAACCAGATGAACACAGAAAAGTAATTAAATAAGGAAAGGTCAGAAAAGGGCACAAAGATGCATATCACAGGTGGATGGATGGCTTCAGCATCTAATCCTGCTCTGCTGCAGTTATGTTCTGCCACTCTGAAACTGAGGGAACAAGGAGAATAAAGGCAGGAAATAATTTGTGCTGGATGTGATTGAAAAGGTACATTTTCATAGTGGTGTTTTGAGGTCAATGGGCTGAATGGTATTCAGAGGAATGGTTGAGGTGAGCCAGCTTTGCCCAGGGGTTTACCTAGCCCAGTCTCCCATCTTCAGGTGGATCCCAGATGCACGCCTAAGTCTGAGTATATATATTTCCTTATGATGTTCTTCTACCTTAGGCTATTGATGTCTTTCCAGTAACCCCCTGTGGATCTCTCTTCCAAGAATTGTCCAGTTTCCCTTTGAACCCAGGTGAATTTCTTGCATCCACAATATTTTTTTATCCTCACTGTTTAAAGAAATACTTCTTGGGATTTCTTTCCTTTGTTGGTTGATGTTTGAAACTTAATCCTCATAGCTGCACTTAATACCCTCTGTCATTTGTGTTGGAAGAGACAAGGAACAGTTATGGTCTACCAGTCCTCTCTGTGCTTATCATATCTCTAGGTCATCTCCTTTTCATGCTGAATAGTCATTGTCATATGCCTCCCTCTTGCAGATTTTATTCAACACCTTGTTGTCCTTTTCTGCCCCTACTATTTTATTGGCCAATCTCTCAGCATCATAAGTTCTTCTTCAGCTCTTCAGTTTTCTTTCATTTTCATTACCACGTATAAAATAATGTTTTGAGCAGATTTTCATCTCCTTGCAGTAGACTTTAATCTCCACTGCTCTGTGGATGTCACAATTATGTTGCACACACAATTGAAAAAGAGAAATTCAGTCCAAAGTAAGCATTCTTCTTAAATTTACAAGAGAAGTGAAAGAGGTGTTTGAGATTTTTTATGTTAAAAACCTGAGAAAAATTCTTTCAAGCATGCATCATTTTCCCACAACTGCATATTTGTCACACTCTCACATAAACTTCCATTACTCACTGCCCAAGACATTAAGCTAATAACTCATGTACCCTGTCACCCTGGAGGTAGGTCTCTTACAGCATTTTGGCTAGGCAGCGTCTTTCACAAGCAGGTTTGCTGTTCCATAACAGCGTTTCTTGAAGAACTCTTCTTTACGATACAATAAAGTAAAGAACTAAACAAGAAGAGAAGAACTATAAAGAACAAATCTTTACAGTAAGAGAAACATTAGTTCTCCAACTGAAGATTTCCTAAGATTTCATCTCCTCATATAGTCATACCCTAAAAATATGCAGAAGGGTTTAGGAAAGCCAGGTCCTGTTTGATCAACCTGATCCACTTCGATGACAAGCCATCCCACTCAGTGGATGAGGGATAGGCTCTGGGTGCTGTCTCCGTAGACCGTACTAAAGTGACATCATTTCCCACAGCATTCTTCTGGAGAAGATGGCAGCCTACAGCTTGGACAGGTGCATCCTTTGCTAGGTTAAAAACTGTCTGGATAGCCAGGCCCAAGGAATGGTGGTGAATGGTGCCACATCCAGTTGGCGGCCACTCACAAGTGGTGTTCCCCAGAGATCAGTGCTGGGGCCAGTCCTGTTTAACATCTTTATTGATGATCTGGGTGAGGTTCACCCTCAGCAAGTTTACTGACAACACCAAGTTGTGCAGGAGTGCTAATCTGCTGAAGGGTAGCTGGATCAGTAGGCCAAGGTGAGTTGTATGAGGTTCAACAAGGCAAAATGCCAGGTCCTGCACTTGGGTCACAAATATGCTACAGGCTTGAGGAAGAGTGGTGGAAAAGAACTCAGGAATGCTGGCTGACAGCCAGCTGAACATGAAGGTGGTTATCACCTCTGGAGGTATTTACAAGAGGTGCAGATCTGGTGCTTCAGGACATGGTTTAGTGGTGGACTTGGCAGTACTGAGTTTACAGTCATACTTGATGCTCTTAAAGGTCTTTAGCAACATCAATGACTTTGTAGTTCTGTGATTCTGGTGGAGAGGTGAGAATGTGTTTCATTTGTACTGACAGATCACTTTTGGGCAACAGAAAATGCAGCCAAGATATACCTTCAGTGTGCCAGGCAACAGCTGCACTGAGACCTGACTGGCTGTCATGCCTTGAGACTTGACAAAAAAAAAAAATATTAACAGGGTTGACATTCATCTAAGTGAAGTTACTTTCACCATTTAAAGAAATCAAAACAGCCCCCCCAAACCCCAGCATCCAGCCATTTGCAAGTCTCAGCGGAAAACTTTTCTTTCCAGCCTTTTTTCTTGCCCATACTGACCTTAGGATTGAACACTGCCAGTTTCACAATATACTGTAACAGGCTGTGGCAGTTATCGGTACTGTATAATTTATTTACATACCAGGGCACAACTTCAGTGAAAGTTACTTGCTTGCATTCTTTTATCTAAAACAAAATGCCTTTTTCCTGCTTTAAATGTAGGAAAGTATCTGGCTGGTGATGTTTTAAAGCACCATACTGTATGGTTTTCATTCTGTGTGCCACAATTTCAATTATTTTTCTTTTAATTATGGAAGTGTCATTAAATGTGACTTTAACATCTTTTTAGATTCTCTGATCTGGGCCTTTTACCATCTTAGAAAAGCTCAATATATCTGAACTGATAGATGAAAAGAATCTATTTAGTTGATTTAAATAGTTAATGTTTTTTTTTTCCTGAACAATACAGCAAGATCCTATGTAGCACTGCCCCATTTAAAGAGAATATGGAGAATGTGTCTACATTTTCCAGAGAACTACAATAAAAAGGATTGTTATGGATTTTGTGTGATAAACTGATGGTATAAGTGGAACCTAAAGCTGTTACATGTATTCAGAATGTATATGGTAGAGAAATAATCCATCAGTACCTTCTAATTCCAGCACAGTGTATCTTTTCTAAACAGACAATCACTGACCACCTCCTGCCTCTAAGATCCCACTCCACAGCTGTACAATAGCACAGACTACTTAATTTGCTCTTCTAAAGTGTGTAGTGATTGTACACAAATATATGTGGTCTTCCATATGTTGTTACAGTTGACTACAGTTCTCGGCTTGCAGGGTTTTGTTATACATGGCCTCAGACAGTATAACTAATGTGACTCATCCCCTTTTTTCTCTGTTTCCCTAAAATCCCTTAAAAATTACATATTTACTATAGTAAGGAGCCAGACCATATCATCATGATGATATTCATTTCTCTGGGTAGTGCTTAGCTTAAGATGGAGGTATTTAAGTTGATAATTTGTAGATTCCTGTGGTGCTGTACAGAAGGCTCATAAGTGGCCAAGTCAGAGATCATTAAAACTGCTGCTGTGTACTACAGGCATGTGCACACTGCTGCTGTGGCTATTACAGCAAGTCAGCTTCTGTAAGATTCAAGGCTGAATGTGGACATGATTTTCCATACTGTTTAATTGCAATCCTACTGCCTGCCAAACTTTTGTCCATACCAGCTAACACCCTTTCAGGGAACATCTGGGCACATTTTAAGGCATTAGCATGATACAGGGGATGTTCCCAACATGTAGAGCACATAAGGCTCTTCTGTTCAGAGAAAAAGGGATTTTAGTTGGAAAAAATTTGTACATTTGTAATTTTCTCTGAGGTGTGTTAGATACCTAAGGTGGTTCCACAGGAATGAGGGTGAGCACAAAAGACAGTGCAAAAGTGCATAAAGCTACTGTGCTGATGAAGCTGGCTTGCTTCCACTCCCAGAAACAACTCAGTGACTCAGCAATGCTAGTTAGAAAGGTCAATAGAAATCTGACCTGTCATTTTCAGAAGGGCAAATGTACAAACCAAGGAAGTTAAAGTTAGGGTCATATGTAAAGCATCAAAGTAAAGATTGACCTGTCTTTAAAGAACATTTGCCTTCCCAATTCTTTCATGAAGCAGACTGATAATTGACCTGTTCAATCCACTACAGTTAAGAGACCTGAGCTAAACTAAACACCTTCTACCCATCCTGCCCATTTATGTATGGCTTATACTGTTCTCCAGATGGATTTCTCATGGAAAACTATTTGTGCATGTATAAGTTATATCTGAGCCTTCAGCTGCTTAATCACACTATGGACCTGGAGTGTGCAAAAACCCCATATTTATTAACTAAACCCATATTTAGACAATAATGTAAAAAGTGATTTGATTTTCAGTGATGCTAAGCAGCAGCAGCTTGAAAGGATGATACAGACACCTTCACAACTTTTGAACCATTTGGGTTTAAAATTATCTCTTTTTCTTTCTCCCTGATTTCCTTAACTTCAAACCCTGTCAGCCAGAGTGCTCAGATTATTGCCTCTAGCAATAATCCACTCAAAAACATATTGGCAAGTTTATTTCATGGCCAAAGCAAAGTACACAGAGTGAGGTGCAAAGCCACATCCTGAAAAATTCAGATTCAGAACATAAATCTAGATGTCTGTTGACACAAAGTCAATTCTTGTCTTAAAAATAAACTGTCTGGTTCAAGCTAAGTTATGAAAAATAACACCAGTATTTCTAAACTCACCATCACGTCTATTTGCATACGAAATTTAGACAGGACATGAAAACACACAAGACATGAAGAACACACATGTATCCTTATCTGCACTACTTTCTTAATAGACTATTTGAGTGATTTATGTAGTCAAACTCTGTCCATTTTAATGGGTGCTGCTGCCTTGCCAGTATGAACTGCTGGACAAAAAGACTGCAATATTTTTACAGGAGTTATAGCTGTAGAAATAAAATTGTTTTATTGGCCCAAATACAAGCTTTCTTTAAGAGCAGACAGTTCTGCTTTCCCAATATCTGTCTGTCTGTCTGTCTGTCTATCTATCTATCTCTTCTATCCCTAGCTCTTTTTTTTATTTTTAGTCCCCTCTTTTATTAGCTAATATTCATACTTTGCTGTCACTCATTTAACTAGGAAACATTTTCCTTTTTGTGGTTCCAGTTCAGAGAAATAAGTATATTCCTTTCCTCTTAACTATTCCATCCTGGAGAAGGTGTGGGGGAAGGGAGGGAAAGAATAAAAAATGTTTTGCTATACTGTTCCATTCAAGTCAAAACTCCTTAAGGATGCTGTTGACTTCCCTTTGTTTGGTTTCATTCTAGATAACTTTTTCCTTGATCCCTTCCCATCTGCTTTTTGCCCTCTCTGCTTCATCAAACTATCCTATTACTTTTTAAAGCAATTCATGACCTTGGTTTTTCATCCATTTTCAGTTATAGGAATCAGTATTCTCCTCTGCATTGTACTGAGGTTTTCTGTCAGGGGTTGCCAACTGACCCTTAGTTTAGCCTAAATCCTTTCAATGCTGGTTTTATATTTTGCTTTTTACACTCCTTGATTGTGGGATTCACTTCTATCAGATATTAGAACTGTAAAGTCAGCATGGCCCTTTGGGGGAAAAAAAATAGCTTTGCAATTTAATTTTAAGACTTACATCTCTGTTTCAAGTTCAGAACAGTCCTAAGTTTTTCTTTGAGGCATTTATAATATAAGGTGTTTTGAGATACTTTGTATGGACAGCATTGTAAAATTCAATTTATAGGTATATTGTAAGGTGAACTTCATCTCTTATAAAGCCCAAAACACAGATTTTACTTGATCTACCTCTGTAATGATAGATTTCCTACCAATTTCTGCATGACTCATATAGTCTTGCACCTTTCACATACAGCAAACTCATCACAATCCCTTTTTGATTGTATTGAAAGGGTGGCAGAGTTAACTTAAGAAGCCAATCAGTAGCCTAATGCTTTAACACTTATGGGAGTTTTACATATACAAACATCTGTAAAGACACACAACCTTGTGCTAATATGTAGGGTATTATTGTGTCTTAATACGTAATTGCTCCTAATTACAGTCTAGTTTAGTGAACACATATTTACAAATGAAGGAAGAGTTTCATGTAAACCACTTGTCAGATTGACTAAATCCTCATCTGGCACACACACTTTTCAATATCCATATAACCCTCTATAATACAACTAAGCTATATATTTTTTTTCATGTAATAGAACATTTGCTTCACATTTCTAATCAGTGTAATATAATAAAATAAATTGTGTATATAAATGCAAAGTGATGCACATGGGAGAAAACAATTCTAACCTTACATACAGAATGATGGGCTCTGAGATAGCTATTGCTGCTCGGGAAATATATCTTGGGTAATTATATATGTTTCTATGAAAATATCAGCTTAATGATTAGTAGCAGTCAAAAAAGCAACTCAAATGGTATGACTTAATGGGAAAAAATTCAGAAAAAAATAGAGAGCATTGTTATGCCATTATATAAATCCACTGTGTGCTTTTATCTTGAATACTGTGTGCTGTGTGAATCACCCATCTTAAAAAAAAAAAGAATATAACATGACTAGCAATTGGAAAAAAGGAGCAAGGATGATCAAAATGTGGGATTTGTCAGTCTGGAAAATACAACAAAGGGCTGAAAAATTATGCACATCATGAAGAAGATGAACTCAGAGTGATTTTTCATTGTCTCTTCTAATATAAGATCCGAAGAATCTTAAACAAAACTAGCACAGGAGGCTAGAGCAAAGAAGTTTTTCATAGTATGACTAATTAAACTTTGGAACTCTATTGCACCAGACATTGTGTATGCTAGACGTCCACAAGAGTTCAATAAGAGAGCAGACAAATCCATGACTGGGGAGAAAGGGGGAGGGAGGGAAGAAAACTCTTCATCAAGAGCTATCAAATATTAAGATACTTTCTCTGGCTCAAAAAATCTTTTAGTAGTAATTGATGTGAGCTGGGGGAATATATTTAAGAAGCTTACCTCTGCTATTCCTATAGTAGGAGACAAGATAATGGACTAAGATCTTTGGATCCGAAACAAATTATGGATTTTATGTTTTGGTTTTTATCATTTACTTCCCTTTGCCTCAGAATTATCTTTTTTTGGTGTATATTTCTATTAGCAGAGATTTTTGGGTTTTGTTTTTTTTTTCCCTAGCACAGCTATTATGTATCTACCATTATAGTTTACCAAGTAGAGTTTGTCCATGGTCCCTTAATATCTAATTTGCACTAAATTTAATGGAGTTAGCCATCTAATTTACTCTATTTATAAACCCCAATTATCATCTCTGTGTAATTTTGATAAATAACATTAAAAATGTTCACCATTGTTATTTTGTAATACTCTCAAAGTTTATTTCATCTTCCTGTAATTTGCAAACAAGGAGACCAATATAGGCATCTAATTCAAGGTGCAAACATGTAGTAGTTGCTTCCAGCAGCCTGCATTTAGTGATCACAGTACTTAAGAAGGAACCCACATTGCTCATAAATTCCAGGAAAACCTCTCACATATCAATGGTTTCTAGACTAACTTCAAATGCTCGCAAAAAGCTGTGTACTGGGCTAGCTGGCTAGATTGCCTCTACTTTTAATACATTCTTACAAGAGTAATTAAGCTCTTCAACTTCAGACATGTGGATTGTGCAGAATCACATGATGGAAATGTCTGTTTCTGTCTGCAAATGACAGAGGGATTCTGCGTTGGCTCAAAACCAGATGAGCGTCCAGCACCCCCTCCTGGTGAACTACACGGCCCTTTGCAATCTATTGAAGGTACTTCCACCGACTGTATAAGGAAAGATGCTGACATAGGTTATTGTTTCTCGGTCTACAAATTTCAGTCTCTTGGGGTGATTGCATAAGGGCCAAAAGAACCTGAAAATTATTTTAAATATCTTGCCAAATACCAGTTCATCCAGGAGAGCAGGATGAAAATTGGGTGCAGTTCCTGAGAACATGCAGAGCCAGTCATCTCTCACTCTCTTTTTCAGGATTATCAACGTTGTGATGCCAGCCCAGAGAGGCAGATGGATACACAAAAATCAAGACAAATTCTCAAAGAACTGGAAAAACCTTGCTTTAGATTGATCTTTATTTCCTTATTGTAGGCAGATGTCTTGTAACATTTAATGCATCTAAGTAAGTCAATGAAATTACCCTGTTTGGTGATAGAAATAGGCTCAGCATCACTCTAACTCTTATTTTAAGTGACAGTAGAATATTTTCTACACAAGACACATTTTTCTTCTTTTTTTTTGGTTATATTTTATTTCTTTAATTGAGGTTTTTGGAGTTTTTGTTGCCTTTGATGGTTTGTTTTTGTTTGGTGGGGATGTTTTGTGTCTTTTTTTGTTGTTTTTTTTTTTTTTTCCCTATTGAAAAATTTGCAGTACTGAGCAAAAGCTTACATCTCCAGGGCATCATATTGCTTAATCTGGTTAACTGAAGTCAGGACCTAGACTCACAGAGTGATATCCAATAGTTTTGTTTCCCTGTAATTACCAGACCAAACTGGATAGAGAGTATAGCAGAGAGGCCTCTAGAATGTCATATTATTGCAAAAAAGCCATTTCTATATTATCCTTTTTCAGACATTTCCGAATGATTTTGTCATTGTTCCAAATAGAATTAATTGCTATGTTTCTCTGAAAACTCTGCTAGTTCTCATGGTTCCTGTGACTTGATAATAATTGCTGTGGAAATGTCTTAGGGCAAACTGTTCTTAGTAGCCAAGTGGGAATTTAGTATGCAATGGCATGATACATAATAATGACTGAAGAATAGTGCTGTGGTGGGAAAGACTTAGCAGAATTTTCAGGAAAAAAAAAAAAAGGGAAGACAAATAGAAATTCAGAATGGATTTCTGAGTAGCATACCTTGATACCACACTAAATTTTGTCTATATTATATTCTGATATGTTGGAGCCTGAACTCTCTTTAAATTTAACAGCAATTTTTAAAGGCCAATGGTTGCATCTGTTTTAGATAAAAAAAATATTTTAATGATTTTTTACCTCTTTCTAATCCTCTTTTACTTGTATAGCTCTTCTTTTCATTCCTCTGCACTGACAGAGCATGACATTCTCCCAGAGCAGGAAGCATCATCAGAAATCTGGTTACATCATATTGAGAGGTCTTTGATGTCAGGAAAATCCAAGACACCAGCACCATTCCCAGAGACAGGAAGGAATCACATTATATTCCATTTGCTCCAAGGCAAGGAAAATGACCCAGTGTATAAGCTTGAATCCATAAGTCGGGGATTTAAGGGTTAGATCCAACAGAAAACAAAAGCTTTTCTGAGTTACATGATTTAGGAACTAATGTTAGTCACTTACTTTATGCTGTGGTCTGTAGTAAATTAGTTTGTCAGTTTATCCTTGGCTTCTTCTACGTGGTGAAAATACACAACCCTACTGCTATAGAGTGTCACAGCCACAACCCCACCATCTCATGCTTGCCTTAATTTCGTTTCACAGAGATATAGAAATCTAGAAAGAACAGGCAACAGAGGTGGTAGCTGTCCATTTGGACCTTTTCCAAAGAAGATCACAGTTCATGGCTTGTTTCTGAGCCTGAGGATCCCCCTTGGCTCACCTAAATTTGGCCAGGAGTTGTTTCCAACATGAGGTCCTAGTCCATGATATGCTGAAATAAAATCTTCATCATCCCTTGCCTGTATAAGCTGTTTAATAACTGTAGCATAAAGGGAGGGAAAAGGGCTGAAATTCAGGACATAATTGTAGAAGATTTGTCCCCAGATTCCTTAGGGGTTTTTCTGTTTGTTGTGGGTTTCTTTAAGTTTTTACCTCAGTAGAATTATTTTAATAACATTTTACTTCATTATTGTAATGTTCCTTCCTGCATACAAAATTATTGAGGCATGTGCTAGGTTGCAGAATGCAAGGAGTTATTCTGATCAGTACTGAATGCTGAAGTTACCTACAGCTTCTGATAAGAATACACAAGTGATTATTTCTTTTCCATTGTGAAAGCAGCTGCATTGAAATTACTGATCTCCTTGCCTAACCAAGACTTATTTAGAGAAATAAAATTGTAATCTGTCTCTTCTAATGAGAGGGGAGAATGCTGTCCACATCATATAGTAATCCTTTCTAAAGCAGGGACACTGTGTATAATTTTTACATAAATAGAAAAAAGTAATCTTATCTACTGCATATCCTCCTTTCAAGTGTTGTACCGGTTTAGCCAGACTAATGCTGTTGACGGAAATTTCTCCACTCAGATGAGAAGGAAAGATGAGAAGAAGCATTGCAATGGTGATAGAAAAGCTTTATATAATGAGACAAATCCCAGAATCTCTAGGGAGCTCATTCAGCATGGAAACCATTTCATGTTTCTTTCATTATGGGAATGACATTTTAGCTATTAAAAGTACAGAAGTCAGATTGTCCATGAAGTTACTTTAATAGGATGATTCTGAGTGGGTTGCCATTTAGTTTTGAAAGCAAGAGGACAGAAGCTTATTTTTTTCAACCATACCATGTTTCAAACAATTCCAATCTATCACAGGCTTTAGAACCTCTGATTGTATAAACCTGTCAAGGCGTCAAGGCATTACAACATAAACAGCACAATCTACCAGAGCTGCAAAGCTATTATTTGGTAGTCTATTTAGTTTCATAGACTTTTTCCAATTCCCTGACACCTTAAACAAAATATGACAGGCATTTATACTATATAGTATACAAGAAAGATCACTTTGTGGAAAAAAAACCCTATCTAGGGGTTTCACCAATGAGGAGAGAAAAGACAAAATAATGGAAACCGGGAACCACTTTGTGATATTTTGCATTATTTTTTGGAGTACACAAGTAAGGTCATAATTTCTGTGATGTTCGCAAAGATATCTTTGCTGTCCATGCTTTGTTTTACACAGGGAGGGAGGCTGCCTATCAGAGACATATAAAATGACCTATGCTACAATAAAGTTGAGACAAATAGAGTTGTTTGTTCTGAAGAGTCAATTTTTATTTTTTGTTGAAGACTTTTCTTTTCTTTTATTCTGAGTTTTGTTTTTCACTTTTATATCCTGGGTCTTTTTAGCTGTTACAGAAGATCTTGTTTCAGTACATAGTCTGAAGTGTAGTGTCATATATTCTGACATGTCGTCCTGTGCGAACAGACGGTACTAGATAATCCTCGGCAAGAAAAAGAAAAAAAAATGACCCTGAAGCTTAAAGCAAAAATATCTTTGGCTCAAATATCTATTTTCTATACAGCAATTACCCTATGTAAACTGAGCTCTCCTAACAGAAAGATGCCCCGAGGTGAGTTTGAAACACAGTATTGCAGTTTATAGAACTGGACCAAATTTCACAAAAGTAGACCATTAACAAGTCTCCCCGAGTAGTAACTTGAATAGCACAGGCTGATCACATGGGAGAGCATGCTGATATGAAGAGAGACAAGTATACTTTCAAGGGACTGAGATTTGAAATATTGATTCAGTCACATTAATTGAATTTTTGCCTTGAGAAGTGATTACAAAAATGTTTCTCCAATATTAATTTGTATCTGCTTTGGATAAGATTAACATTAATTTCTTCACCAGTCCCCATTACTCTTTTATTATTCATTAGCATCTCCCTTTGCATGTGTAAGAGACCTTGATGAAGCATGTTTATTCATAGACTAACCTTTTTAAATAATTCTAACAGCTCTCTAACAGAAACCTTCCTGGCATGCTGAATATCTCGTCTTTGTTTCATTATTCAATCCTTGTGCTCTATCCTCCACTTGAGATGCTGAACATGAATCATTCTGCTCTTCCTACTGCTCTCTTCCTCCCACTGAAATGTCCTCTGCAGCCTGATCCCACAGGATAGCTCTGTTCACAAAATACTGCAGCAAATTGTCTCCTCTCCTCCTAGAATCTAGGACAGTATAATTTCCACAGAGCTTGAGTGTAATTATTGATTTATGCTGTCCTTAGTTCATAACATATTTGTGATCATGTTTTGATTCATTGTTCATTTACCTCTCATTAGAATATTTGGTGTGAGCTAGTCTTTGATGAGAGCTCTAGAGGCAACATTTTATTTTTTGCTTTGTATTTGCAAACTTGTGACTATTTTTTTTGAAGCAGGGAACAGGCAAAGAGAAAAGAGAAACACAAGAAAAGGAAAAATCAATTCATTTCCTCTTTCTTTGCAAAATTTATATACTTATTTCCAGCATTTGCTAGTTTTTGATGAAAATGCATTGCAAAATTCACCACTAAAACCTTATTTTAAAATACATAACACATACATGCATTCACATTTCTGATAAGCCCTCCTTCCACAGCAATTATATGTAGTTGCCTCCAGCAAAATGCTGTCATCCCTTGCATTATCTTTTTGTATTTATCTTGCTATAATACCCAAAGGCCTTAATAAAGAAGGTGTTACAAATGCAAGATCTGATTCCTGCTCTAAAGAGCTTACACATTTTAATTTTCCACCCTAAAAATAAATGAGTGGACTATTTCTTTCCTTTTGCAATTAAGTTTAGGAAGAACTCTGATAGTGCACTCAATTTTTACAGATCTGGAAAAACAGTCTGTTTCATGGAGGAGAAAAAGTATACATTTATGTAAATTTTGAATTTTTTTTATAGTCAAGAAGCATAATTAGATATTGAAGTAGCCACAACTGAAATAGCTTTTATAGAATACAAAAGAATGAGAGTTGGTTACTAATACACATTGTTCAAAAATGCTGGAAATATTTTTCTTTTTTTTTTTTTTAAATGGGGAAAATAAGACTTTATAAGCCTAATTTTATTTTCTTGAGAGGTTAGGATGGGGAGAGTGGAAAAGATGTGTTACCCTAGGAGCAAATTCAGTATTTTGAAATTACTAATAATTACTAATTATTAACAAGTGCCTCAATAGCAGGCAAAGAGGAGGAGAGCTAGCATTTCAAAGTAGAAATATTTTCAAATATTAACTTAAAAAAAATACTTGCAAAATGGAAGAAAAGTCTTTTGTGGTGGGCACTTTGTGGGAAAACACATGGAGAGCCCAGGGGACATAATATTTTGTCTCTCTCATTAGACTCATTATCTCAACACACAGAAATGTTCATCTCGCATTCCCATTAATACTAATATAAACACTAACTTTGTCTACTGACCTCCCACAATCTCCAGAACAGATTCATTCTTCCTACTGCCTCTATACACCATGTCACCCAGCAGGCATAGATTAGTAAACCTAGGCATTTTGTTGTTTTAAAAATGAAGTAAATGCAAACTTAAGTAAACAGACAGAAAGCAGAAGCACTTCTCCTGGCTAATGAATTGATCTGAATTCTGCTTATCCTTAAATGCTGTTACTGACACAGCTGTTTCACCAGTCTCAATATGCTGACTTCTGAAGAAGGAATTAATAAATTTCATTAGACCATTTATTTCATTTGCTCTTTATTTTCAGCTGAGGACTGAAAGGGGTTTCTATTAGGGGAAAAAAAAAAAAAAAGAAAACAGAGGAATTTGATGCCTTGGATAATCATGTGTAATTCTCTGACAGAACAAGTGTTTCACCCATGCCCTACGTACCCCAAGGCCTGGGTATTTAATATAGGTCTTTATTAACACAGTACCTGACAGCTGTGATGCCTGTGGTGAGACATTTGAAACCTGTGGGGTTAAATACAGGGCATCCTTTGTGCTGGGAAACGTGAACAAAAAAGGGCTTGGTTTATAGGAACAGTTCTTCTGAACTCTTCACAGCCTGAATGGAAGGCCACGGTCCTTACAGTATTTGTAGATGGCCCCTGAGTGCTGAACCACCCACTACAGAATTTACATTTTGCCATCCTGGGCTACGGATTTCTTGCAACCATTACTTAGAGCTTCTGACAGCTGATCTAACTTTCTTCAATTATCTTTTCCATTCCCGGAAGGGGCTTTTCTGGGGTAGTACAAGTATACTTTGACTTGTCACAGACTTCCTCAGACTACAACCATTTCTGAAGTTTATGGCTCTTCAGTGTGGAACTAGCTTTATGTCTCAAGCAAGGAGAGCTCACACCATGTGAAGCAGGTGGTTTTGGCTACTGTGCAGATTTCTGGCATTAGGTTTGTAGGCAGTTGTTTTCTTTGTCAGCTTGCAGACTTTGAACTTACAAGATTTTAACTTGTAGGTACGCATTACTGAGGGATTCTTTTGGACAAATGTATACTAGAGAGTTAACTTTAATTTTAAACTTTCCTTTTGTGAATGGAATTCAGGCATGTAGCAGTAAATTTTCAAATCTCTGTGTAGGTTTTTCAGCTGCAAGACTCACATTAAATTCAATCTGCCATATGTTATATTGGCTTGCAGGCTGCAGAGGTTAGATTCATGATGCAACTTACTGCAAAAATTGTTTCAACAGCTCCATCTTTTGAGGAAGGGCACTGATTTCGGATACAGGAAAGCTGAATAAAGTCCCCAGCTAATCCACATTCTCATCTCATCTTATGTTATGTCTTCAATGAAGACAACACTTTTAAGCCCCTTACCTCACAGTCTTCTGTCTTTATTGCAGCACGTGAGAATGAAATAACAGGGCTGCAACAATGGAAGCCAATGGAACCACCAAGAATGTGGAGTGTCCAAGTAAACATGCCAAAAATGTCAAAGGCATTGGGTCTAAAACATTGTGAAATAGCATATAAGAATGTATAATGAAACTATTGTTGCTTTATTAAAGTAATAGTCAATGTTTCAAACACCTTTGAGGACTGTCTCATCTGCAGGTAGAAACTGGGAAAAAGGATTAAGCCATTTCTAGACATTGTACTTTAGGATGAAGATCCAAGCCAAACTGCTTTTATTTTTAATCAACCTACTACTTGACACTTTCTAAATAAATATGACAATAGTGCTGGAAAAGGCATTATTCTCCCCTCTGGTGGACCAAGGAGTGCTAGGGAATACTACAAAGTATGATAAAATGTATTCACAATATCCATATGCAGATAAAAAGTTCTTGCTCACAAAGTTATTTTAATATTTGTAATTGCTATCTAGAAGCAAATGCTGAAAAATGTTTAAGCTATCTTAATGTATCTTTGTTATCAACATAAAGATGGTGTGAAAAAAAATTCCTACCATGGCCTCATATCACTTAAGAACAGAAGATAATTCATTGGATTTTCCACTGGATAATCTATGGATGGATGTCCCCATGCCAGTAGGAAGGAATGTTCTCACTGACTGTGCACACTGGCACAGGACGGTAAGAAGGAATTGGTGTGAAACAGAGAAAAAGGACATCAAGCTGAAGAGATACTTTGCTACCACTTGCGTCTCCATAAATCTCAAGGAAAAGAAACAGCACAGGCTTGAGCAGTGGTGGTAGGACTGTCCTGAACATGAAACCTCTGTACCATAAATCGTTACAGAACAGAAAATTCAGGAAAATGAAAAAGAATTTTAAAATACCAACACCTGAATCAAACAAAAGACAGACCCCTCACCTTACATTATATATGAATGGCCAGGTTCTAGATATTCAGACTCTCAGAGTGAGGTTTACATGTAGTATTTTATTGCTAATGAACTGGGAAGTTTCTATCATAAAGAGGTGTTGAGAGGAAATTGTAAGCAAGATAACAGCTATTTGCACCACCCAGATGAGTGGATAATGGTTTGTTAGGCTTTATATTGGGAGAGGGAGAAAAAGGAGATAGATGCCTTTGCTGAAATTAAAAGAAGACTTATTTTTGGAATGGACAATTACAAAAGTCAGTGGCATTGAAAAATTTCAAAACCAGACCAAACTGGTTTTGGGATCTGCACATAGGGAAGGTTTCCAAGTACAAAACCAACAAAAGAGTCAAAATGGAAAAGGAAGAGAAACAAGAAGAAACTGAAAAGGCAACCAGTGGAGTGGGCGCTGTAGAACCATAGAGACTTGCACTTTTGATGCTGCACTTCATTGTTCCAATAGTTGTGAAATATCAACTTAGAAGATGCACTCTATCATGAATCAGGACCAAAGTCAAACATGTTTTGACTTTATAGGCTACAGAGCGGGAGAACAGCAGATATTCTTCAACCGCTCTTTGGTTTTAGAGCAAATTGAGAATACAGTAATTTTCCACTGAGGAAATTTTATGCTAAATTAATATTTACACACTAATTCAAAGACAGTGTTAGAGATATTGAAGGCATCTTTACAGAAGGAGAAAGAATTTGAGAGTTGTGTTCATCCTGGACTGTTGGGAATTAAACAAGCAGAAAAAAGGGGAGCTGCTGCCTTCTTTGTCAAGACTTTTTTATACAACTGATTTCAATGGTCACTTGGCATTGCAGAGTCTTAAGATGTTGTCATAGACACCTAGGGGCTGGAAAATGTATATACAGGAAGATCTTAAAGGAAATAAAGAAGAAAGCAGCTCACTTTTTAAAGAGAAAGCTGCAATCAGCTACATTTTGTAGAAGTATTTAGGAGGAAAGGCACTACAGTTTTGTCATTTGCTGAACGTAAGGAAAGGAAAATGCAATGGTATCTGCTCAGGCTTGTGATCCTCACATCCACGGCAGGTGAGTTCTTTTCCAGGAATATAATAGTTCTTCTGAGGTCTTTCCAGAAGGAAAGAGGGGAGAGCGCTAGTGTATAATAACAATGGAGTTTTGACAAAAAGAAACCTGACAAGAAAATTTGCGTCCAAGGCCAAACAAAAGAGATAAAGGTTTCCACGTTTATTTTGCCAGTGAAAACCAGACCTTCCTCAGAGGCTGACAAACTGTTTACAAAAATTCATGGATTCCTTCCTTCCAGGCCTGGCAATGACTCAAAGCATGTGTGGTGTCTCCTTCAATGAAGGCTTTCCCCAGGGTCTCTAAAGAGTCATTTCTGTCTTCTCTGTCATTCTTTCTCTCCTCACTTCACTGCTACCTCACTCCCCCTCCTACTTCTCTAAAAAGAATATAACTGAAATAAAATACAAATTAAATAAAGTAAGTAAATACAGCAACACCAAACATTGTGTTCAAACAAAGAATGTTTCAGTGATCATCATCTTAACCATTTCACATACCCGAGGCAAGCAGGAGTAGGCAGGAGTAGGCATTCATTATAATGTGCTACCAGGAAAAAGAGAATTCAAAGCTAATCACTAATAATGAAAGAGGTAAATAATTTTTTTTTCCTCTTACAACTTTCCTTTTTCAGATAGGAATAATTTCTTTGTCCTTACTGGTTAAGGAAGCTAAGCTTATTGAAAAACACAAATTTAACTCCACTCATAATTATTTTACCTTTTTTAAATGCCCTTGAATTTTTAAGGTTCTTCATAAGAAAACAAGAATAGTATCAGGCTACACACACACAGAGTGATGTCTATAAAGACAAAATTTTATGTCTTGTAGCTGCTGTGCAGTGAATAAGAGATACAGAGGAACGGGAAAATCTGGATTTGGCCCACAAAAGATAATGCATTATGAATTTAAAAGATTAGCTGAGGAGGAAGAGGAAAAGCAGAAGAAGTTTGTTCCCAGGATGAGACTTTATATGGGAATTTTTAGCCAGTAGAATATTTTTGTGGACATCTTTATAATTCCTGAAAATAGGAGTTGATAATGGAAATGCTGACAAATGTTTTGGTGTTCACAGGATTGTAATATCCTGTTTAATGCAACCAAAATTGCAAGGTATGCTTTTTATCCTTTTCTGCTAAGAAGGCAATTACACAAGCATCTTGTTGAAGTAGTTTATATTATGTTTAAACTAGCAACATTAAATCAACTGGTGATTGAATCCTCAAGAGAGAATGTATTTCAGTTAAACCTGTGAGTTACCATACTTCTTTATATTTAAAAGCCCTTTAAACAGGACACATGATGGTGTGATACCACTCATCCTAGGCTCAGGTTGAAAATAAAGATGCTCCAAAATATAAACATTCTATTTTTGTTCTTTTCCTGCTATCTTAATTTTAATGTTTACAGAATGTGATGAAAGCTGGTTGTATTTGCATTTTATTTAATCTTAGGGAAGACTAAACTTCACACATCTGGTGAAGGCAATCTTCTAAAGTGTTTGCTTATGTAAATTAAAAATAAGATTTTACCTGCTACATTTCTAAGCAATTTATTTGTGCTCACAACTGTAACTAACAAAGATTACATTTTTGAATCCATATAATTCAATTTATGCTTCACTTTAATTCATGTCCTATTAACATTTTTTTGTTTCTATCCACATAGTCCTATGTTCATAAATATAAACCAAAAAGAGCTTGTTTGGAAAAAAAAAAGTGAAATGGCAACTCCCATAAATAATAATTTCCAATTATGCATGTTTCTTCTCTGACTAGAAACTTCAGACAAGCAATTTGCTATGAAATTCCATACTTTTGGAGAAGTTCTTATTCCAGGATTATGATTCCAGCTCAAATATATATTGTTTATTAATCTCCTTCTATAGGTGAAATGGGTGAAAACTAAAATATTTAACTTCATTTTAATATTTCATCATAAATCAATTCCAGTCACCTTGTCCTAATTGTTATTGTGTCCCTTTGGGTGCTCTTCAACTCATGAATGTGTTTGTTAATGCAGCATCCAGACCTCTAGGCAAAGTTCCACACAAACAGCATCAAGCTACCCTTATGCAGATTCTTCTACCTTTCTGAGCTGTAAAATGAACGTGCATCTTGAAATTAATTTAGCCTGATTTATTTATTTGCTGCTCAATTGTGCTGTCAATTTATATTCTTCTGTCCTCACGCTGCCAAATCAACACATCTCCATACATTTCACAGCCTATCTTGGTTAAATGGCATCTGAGCATTTCGCTATCTGTGGCTGATTTCCACCTTTGAACTGCAGAAGATATGCAGACCCAGGAGGTCTTCAGGGTAGCCTCCAAGAATCCCCCTTGGTGCCCTTTTATTTGCTGCTTATCAAAAATCTCCACTGAAAGTTCTTCAGCCTCTTTTCAATCTGTGTATCAGTATTCATACCCAAGCCTCCACAAATTAATCTGAGGGTGAGATTTTGCAAGAGATTTGAAAGCTTTACTAAAATCAAACTACAATGCATCTGCCACTTCACTCACAAACTTAAAAATTCTGTGCAATACAAAGCAAATAAAGTGAGCCCGGTAAGATTTATTCTTTACGAATCAAGCTGCGTATTGCTCGTGGTTATCTTTTACAAAAAATAATTAGACTAACAGGCCAGCTATTGCCAACAGTCAGAATAGCGTAAGTCTCCTGAGAACAGCCGTTCCTGTGAATTGCATCCCAAATTAAGAAAGTAGGCACTTTCTAATTTCAAGAACTGGAGGGAGATAGCAGAGAATGATTTGCAGCAGGTTTAAATAATAGGATCACTATAGACATAATGTTATGCGACCTTAAAGTTTTTGAACTTTAAAAAAAATCGAAATTCCTGACTTTGAAAGAGGTGCAGGGCAAAATTCACTGCAACTCAGTTCACATGAATAGAGAGTAGAGAAGTGATGATTTATCCTAGATGAAAGTTTGTTTTTAAACCTGCATTCCAAAGAAATCTCTCCAGTTATCATTACAGGCACAGGAGTCACTATGTTTGCCTAAAAGTTGCTAAGGAACATCATAAGATAGGCAATAAAAAAAATTATATATATACACATTTATAGGTCTTTAAAATTTGTGAAGTTTTAGAGATGAAAGAGGTCAACCTCTTACACAACTCTTTGTCTGTCTGAGATAGGCAGAATTTGTACATATGGTTATGGAATTTCCAATGAAATTAAATTGACAAATGCCTCTCAAATTAAAATTAGGCTATAAATAGTGATATATCAAGTAATAATTAATGTATTTTCTTTCCTTCATGAAGCTTCTGTCAGGCCATTCCTTCAGCTTCTCAGAGTCCCTCACAGTGACAGCCCTACCATGAGTCTACTGACTACTTGCACTAATTTTGTGTTGTGTAAACCCAGTGATGGTGCCTCCTCTCCACTGACCACCTAAACAATGAAGACGTGGAACAGTGTTAGCCTTTGAGTTTTCCCTTGAAGAATGTAACTTATATAGCCATTCATCTGTTCAACACAAAGAAATCAAAGTCACTAGTTGAAATTTTATTTTTGCAGCCCATGTCTTGAGGGCTAAGATTAGTTTCATTAATGTTGCAGAGGATTTCAGCATGAAAAGAAATTCAGGGCCAAACTTCACTGGTTTTATCAGCATAATTCTGAAGCCTACAACGTCACTGTCAAATATCCAGTCAAGAGAGAAAAAGTGGTAAAAGACACACTGAAATAACTATAATTTTGATTAGATTCAAAGTTAAAGTGATTTGCACATATATAATTAAGATTGTTTATAAGAATAGTTTCTGGATTTTAAGAAATTAATCAACTGTATAAAAAAGTGGATTCATGAATCTTTGTAGAATTCAAAGCTCTGTTATGTATATGTTATTTCATCCCTAAATAAATTATTTGCCCATCTGTGACAGGAACATTAAAGCAATTTACTAGAAGAAAGGGGGTTTTTTTCTCCCTTTTTTAAAGTTTTATCCAAGCAGTAGCCTTTGGCTAATATAAATTATCATAGCTCAGTGGTTATAGTAGCTTTTACAATTTACATTAGAAGCCTATCGAAGGCAAAGTTCCACATAGTTGTGGAAATTTTAAAGTCAAAATAATTATCCGTTCTTATACTGGCTGTGTGTATAACAAAATGCAAATAACATAATCCTAAAGTACTACCACAGTAGGAAAATGTGGAATTATTATGGAATCACTGCAGTGCTTAAAGTGAACAGGTTTTGCTTCAGCTCAGGGCAAGAATTAATTTTTCAGGTTTTTCAAAATCTGAACCTCTCTGTATTCAAATGATAGGGAAGGTAATATTTTGTGATCTTCCTAACTTCTCAAAAGCAGTCTTGGGGGAATAAACCCTATTTGCTTTCCTTACTTTCTACCTCAAGTAAACTTCTTCATGGCTCCTTTTTTTTTTTTTTGGTTCAGATGAATCAGACTTTTTTTTTCCGTCTCAACGATGCAAAAAGAAAAGACAGTACAAGAAGACTTATTATTGCTTTAGCTGCTGAATTTTCCTTGGCAGAATGCTATAAAATTGTGGCATAAAATATCAGCTGTATCAGAGCAGTCTGCTTTAGAAAATAAGTTTTCAAACATCACACAGTATAAAAGGTGGTAATATATAATCCAAGTCACTTAACAGGTCAAGGAAGCTCGGGATGAGATGAGCCCAGGTGTGGCTCATCACATTTCCAATTGTAATTTACGTCATTCACTCATATCTATAAAAAGTATTTCCTCACAATAAGTTTGTTCCTGTTAATGAAAGCTTCCATTTTCCTCCTTCTTATTAAATTATAAGTAAAAAGAGATGAGATTTAAAACCCAATCAGAAAGTATCTGAACACCTACAACAGTCCAGGGCTAACTTTCTCAGTCTTTAAAATTTTAAAAAAGCTTTGCTGAGCAGTTAGCATATCCTCCTAACCAGCATAATTGTATATGATCAGAAGCTTATTTGAAAATATGAAAATAGCTACATGGCTCTAAAAGAACTGTACAGATGCTAATCAAGTTTGTTACGTTTTCTGTCTCTGGCATACTGGTAAAATCTCCTACTTGTCAGACTCCTGACTTTGGTAGTCTCTTAGTTCTCAACTTTGAACCCTGTGAGTTTGCATTAAAAGGGAAAGAACATTTCACTTCCACAAAGATTGCAGTTATTTTCAAATATGTCCATTTTATGCGTAATGCTTCTTCCCTAATTTGTCTTTTGAACATTGACAAATTACCAAAATCATGAAGATATTGTATGTTCATGCCACATAGCCTTGGGATTCTGCTTGATATTTTCATGTTATAGTGAGAATAAAATCGGCAGTTTTTCTCTTCTTTTACAGACAGAAAGAATAATTTATCCTGGTTTCTTGAGAACACGTTGAAGATCAAAAATGTCTGTAACCTGCTAAACCAATCCATGAAGATCCACAACAGAATTTTAGCTTCTGTAAAATATTTTAACATCAATATTCTGCCTAACTGAACAGAAGTCTATCTTGAATTTTCACCTATTGGGTCACAATGTCAAGTAAGATGGGGCAAGTGAAGCATCAAAATACTTGCTTACAAATGAAAGCCCACCTATGAGGGTTCAGACTCTAATTTTTAAATACCAGCTGCATTTCAGCTATGGAAATGTCTAGAGCTTGACCAATGGGCTTTCCTGGATTATCGCATGTACAAGAGGACTGCAGTTACGAGTGGCTTTTAAGAAGGGTCCAGTTTAGGCAAATGCAAAAGAGGATTCATTTTTAACAGAAATGTTGGCTTCAGAATAGTTATAATTTTTTGAAACATTTTTGAAGTAGATAGAGAGCAAGATTTCTCTGTCCAATACTTTTCTGATGTTTTCCTTTCAGCATGTAGGAGAAATTTCTTGCAGAAATGGAGGTAGTGGAGCTTCTAAAACAGACACATGGAAACATAGTTCTGCCAAGACATGGGTCTACTTCAATCAATCACCTTTTCTCTGGCTCCTTCTGGAGTGATTCATTCTCTAAGCAGATCATGGCAAGAGTAATAGCAGATATAGGAAATACTTTGAAGTGCTCCATCTGAGGACAAGGAAGAGAAGGAAACCCTTTAAAGACTAGTTAGTCCATTTGAAGATGTCTGAATACAGTAGGCTGGAAGACCAAAAGGTGATTCCACGAATCAACTGTTGAAGTGCCCAGGGATATAAAATTCTTTTCCACCCTGTTGTGTGTTAGCTTTACTGAACATTTAGAAGACATTTATAAGCATCAACTCATCATACATTTCTAACACCACTGCTAGGGAACTCATGTGTCCTCTGAAGCTGAAAGTTACATCACCATATTAGGCATTCATTCCTAGCGGCCCTTAGTTTTGTTTAAATTGGCTTTGTTGGGAGCATTCAAATTTAATATATAGCAAGAATTAGACTATAACATTGATACTAATACCTAAAAACTTCATGTGTTTAACTCTGGTGTTGCTGTCAGCAGGTTTCTGTGTGCAGCTTTGGTCTGTGCTAGCTAGTGCTCTCCCAGACAGCACCAACACATGAAAATAGTTACATGCCTCTAAAAGAACTGTATGGATGCTAATCACATTAGTTACATTTTCAGTCTCTAGCATACTGGCCAGAGTGGTAGCACAAACAAAGGGGAATTCCTAAACCAGAGGCTTGGGGACAGGTATTATATTTCAGGAGGTGACACAGCTGAAACATTGAAAGCTGAGGAGGCAATAACACCTGCCCTTAGATACACCAAATGGTGCTCAGGGTGTTTTTCTGGTGCAATAATATACCCTGTGAGTTTATTTATTAGTAGTGGGTAGGTGTGATGGCAAAAAGCAACTGTCAGTGATGCCACGATGATCCTTTTGCTTTTTCTTTTATACCCCTTTTATACATTCTTTTATATAGCTTTTATGTATTCTTAGTGTTTTTAGCCTACATAGTCATAATTCTTTAAGTTTGATAATTTCCCTTAGACCCAGTACCCCATGAAGCCAAGAGACTAAACATTCTAAAAACCCCAGACACCAAGGTCCTCTCCAGAACACATTCTGTAAACAAAGATAGGCCCATCCAGGGGGAAGGTTCTTCATGAGGGGTCTCACCTGAGTCCCTCATTAGGGAATCTTTGATAGATATGCTAATTTTTGCAAGGCATATAATTGTATACACATCATATTGTGTGCAGCCATTTTCTTCGGTGAGCATTTCAGGGTACATTTTGATGTGTGTTTCAGCGCACTTAAGGACCCTTAAATAAATACTGAGGGAAAAGCCTTTTTCCCTCTTAACCATGTTCAGCTCTCTTAATTTTAAGACCAGGAAAAGGCACCATCAGGACGCAGCATATGCCAGAATCTCCATGGGGCCAGGTCCTATGGAGACCCCCATGGGTGCTCCACACCAGGGCAGGGCCCAACAGCCAAGTCCTGCCCCACTGCCCTGGCCATGCTGGGCCACTGCTGAGGCAGGGACTGACGGACCTGGAGGGCTGCCACAGGGTCCTGCACGGTGACAGGGTCAGGGGAGGCCTCAGGAGGTTGGCAGGTATAATCAGACCATCAGTGGCCCTGGCAACAGCAACAGGATAGTGCCACTGGAGTTTATTCCCACAAATATTTATTTTCATAAGAAATTCAGCATTATGAGATTTGCTTCCTCCTAATGTATGAAATCGAGATGGATAGGAAAAGCCACAGCAAAACTGCTGACATTTCTGCATGGCTGTGCAGCCTGCTATTAGAAAAAAAAAAGCTATTTATTTTGAACATGAAATTCTATGAGTTCAAGTAAAGATCACCATAAAGGAGGTGACCCACAAGATACTAAAATTTCCTCTTCTCTCTTCTATTAGCAGCTGAAGGCCTCCACCCTGAACAGTTTTCAGAATGACAGTGAGCAATAGCAAAATTAACAAAAAAATGACCTTTCTTTATATCCTAGTTTTGTCTGAGATACAGTTAATTTTCTTCCTAGTAGCTGTCAGAGTGCTGTGTTTTGGATTTAGTATGGGAATAATGTGTTGATAACACATTGATATTTCAGTTGTGCTTACTCTAAGTCAAGGACTTTTCAGTTTCCCATGCTCTGCCACTGAAGAGGTGCATGAGAAGCTGGGAGCACAGCCAGGCCAGGTGACCTGAACTGGACAAACAGCTATTCCATCACATAGACATGGTATCAGAATATAAACTGTGGGGAGTTGGCTGGGATGGCTGATCACTGCCTGGGCATGGGCTGGGCATCAGGCAGAGGGTGGTGGGTAGCTGTGCTATGCATCACTTGTTTCTCCAGAGTTTTCTTGTTTTCTTTCTCTCTTTTTGTTGTCTCCCTTTTTCACTGCAATTATGGTTACTACAACATTATTACTATTATTATTATTATTATTATTATTGTTCTTGTTCTTGTTNTTGTTGTTGTTGTTGTTGTTGTTACTATCATCATCAGCAGCATTATATTCTGTTTATTTATATAAAATATGAAACTGTTACCTCAATGGGTTTAACCCTTTTCTCCTATTCTCCTCCCCATCCCACTGGGCAGGGTGGGCAGCGTGAGCCAGAGGCTACATGGTTTTTAGCTGGCAAATGTAGCTAAACCACAAGTTATGCCATTGCCACAACTTTTGATCCAGTTACTGAGTCAATAGTCTGTGCCGGAGGCAACACTGAAAACTATTAATCATGGACTAACACTAGTCCTGCAGGCACTGGGGGGGGGGGGGGGGGGGGGGGGGTTGGGGAGTGTA